>JAMXBB010000006.1:703831-1170005 GCA_024138015.1 Lumnitzera littorea
TAAAATTTCTTGTTATAAATTTCATACTCACTCATTTTAAACGAATTATTTTGAAATCGAAAAAAAAATAAATTGAAAATAAAATTTTCTATTCATGACTAATGACATAAAATTTTAGATTTAAGTGGAAAAAAAAAGATGAATAGTTCACGAATTATTTATAATAATTAAAAAAATTTTGAAAAAAGCAAAAAAAAAAAAAAAAAAAAAGTCTTATGATTCAAGGATCGCTGAACTGGCTCGGACCCAGTTCACTCTTTTGTTAGCCTGGTGAAAACCTCTAGGTTGAACACAATGAATACACAGCCAAACAAGAGGAAGAATTTTAAATACTTTTGGGTATATTGACAAATTAAAGACACGTATACAAAATATTGTTGGAAATAACAAATTAAAAACAAATATGATCTTTGATAATTAGAATAAGGACTTCACCTTAAAAGATTTTTTCTATTCCTCATCGGTCCAATTCCAATTTGAAAGGGTTTCTATCCATATAGAAACCTGACTGAGTGTATCATCTAGGATCACCAATATAAGTTTTCAAAAAACTCATATACATATTCCTTTACACCAATCTTTTAAAGTGGAGAAATTTGAACGTGAACTCCCTTTGTAGCATTTTAGAGGGAGCTATTTCCTAAACTGTGCACAAGCTCTCAGAGGTAATCCCATTTGCCGTTATTCTTTTATCATATCATTAGGTTAATCTTCAAGTACAAGGCTACGGTCCATACTTTACTTGCTTCATTCGTAAACTCAATAGCTCTAGCATAAAGTTTGAATCTTTATCGACTTCTCTCGCGAACTGCATTCCTTACTTAAGCACATCTAATCGGAGGCTAGCTGAATGATCACTCCACTGGCCATGACTATCCTACAAGCTGGGTTTTAAGGTTGTATTTCTCCTTTCTCATAGCCACAATGACTCATCTATTGTTTTTTCGTTATCTTTTTTTTTTGTCCCAACTTCCAGATTATCAAACTTAGGCCCTAGTCTCATTATTTTCCTTCAATGGTGTTGTCCGAGCTCAGACAAAACAAACTGCGAACCATTGACCAAATTACGAACCGAATCAAATCAAATGAAAAATTCGGTTTTTTTTTTTTTTTTAAAATGAGATTCGGTTATTGGCGTGATTCGGTATTGGTCTTAAAAAAAAAGGACCCGTAGAGAATTTATTTCTTCAGTTTTGTTTTGCTTAGTTGTGCCATGCGTGTCTAGTTCTCAAAAAGTTCTCCAAGTCAACGAAGGTGAAGATGTGCCTTAGTTTTGCTAGTTGAATATCAAGAAAATTAGTTCATTATCCAACTTCGTAGGGGTTCGAAAAAATTAATTTGTTTATTTGTCTCCTATTTCTTTTAAAGCAGTCAATAGGATACTATAGAACCAACCAAAATATTCACTGAACCGTGCTATAGCCATGGTCTGCTCTCCAATGCAATATTGCAAATGTCGACCAATACAATTTTTTTATTTCAGTATATGATTTGCTTTATTAATGTCTAAGCTGCAAAGACGAAGTTACGTTTGTTTTAAATATGATGGTCAAATTTGTAATATTTTATTAAAAAAATAAAACAGCTTGAACTGCAAACCAAATTGTACCGAATCTTTTATTTTTAGATTCGAAAAATTTACAAATCAAACAATTAATTTTAGGTTCGATTAGGTAAGAATGACGAACTATACTAAACCGAACCATACCCACTCTTAATGTTGCTTAACTCAGCTTCCATGGTGTAGTTGACTTACCTTTGCAATATCTTATCGAGACTATCCTTCACATTTGACACGAAGTGACTTTAATATGTCCCTTGATTGAGTCCTTTATGCAAATAATCAAAAAATCCTTACAATTGATCACCTCTTCAATAACTTGGGTATTGTTCTCCAATCTTGAAGACATCCTTACTTTTGCTCTTAAAAACTCTACTTTTACACCATTTATTATGAAAGTTTTGCTTTAGGGTCCTCTAACATAGCATTTAAACACTTGTAGATCACAAGAAGATTGCTAAATTCAAGTAAAATCACAAACACACTAGTTTTAAAAAGAGAAAGTAAAGAAAGATGTTTTGAGAAAATGTCTTTTCGGTTGATGGATAGATCATTCACAAATGATAAGAAACCATTTTTGTATACAAGAAACTTTTAAAATAAATGATTGAATTGTCGTCTCTTGATTTTGTTGGTAGAGATTGAAATAATTCGTTGTGTTGTTTGGTACCTGTAAGATAAAGAAAAAAGGGCTACGAGAAAGAGATACGAGAGTAGTGCTAGAAGGTGTTTCGGTGTAACCGCTCCGATACTTAAGTCGGTATGGTAATTATTAGAGCTATACAAGTGAGTTAACTTCCCCCACTCTACATTGACCCGCAGGTTAAGTGGGTTAGCCCACATTAACCCTCTTGCATATGCAGGTTGAATTTTTTGGCCTAACCCGCCCTACTGCATGTTAGCAGGTTAAGTAGGCCAACCAACCAATATGCAATGCAATATTTTGTGCCTTGTTTAATAAACCATGAATGATGGTTTGTCATAATTTTTCTGCCATAAACATTAGGTTTGAGAAATAATGATTCTCGCACTATCATACCTCGAAGCAATCAACACTGTTAAAGGGGGGAATGGAGCATAATAATTATTATTATAGCTTATCCATTTTCAAAGTAATTTCATTATTGATGGAAATCTCGGTACTAATCAATGAGATTGCTAACATCATTAATCCTCACAAGGTGACCAACACTATATAATGCTAAAGATCTAGTGTTTGTCTAAATGAAATAAGGTAAAAAAAAATAATAAAAAAACTTTTTATTGAAAGTTATAACTCCTAAACAACATCATCAAGTAATATTAAACTATAAGCCACGAATTATGACAATTTTGTGCCTCATTTGATAAACTAAAAACCAAATCCTCTAACAAACCATGATCATCATTTATAAAAGAAAGATCATTGCAAATCTTCCAATAATCCATCAACAACTTTGGCGATGTATATGTTTATTACTGCAGTAGACTTGGTTGTGAGGAGCAGAGATGCAAATAGGCTTCCAGTGACCAAAATCAAATACCATAATATAAATGCATGACATCTATGGCTTATAATTCGAAGGTGTCTTCTAATTTTAACGTGTTCGGATAGAACAAAAGCTACATCTAAATCCACTTGGAACATTAGAGCAAATTCTAGCAGCCTTAGGATCTGGAGATACCAAATCAGATGGAAAAGGACATACACTGGGAAAATAACCATTGTATGATAAAGCCATGACAAGAGCTCCATGATGTAAGCTACAATGTCACTTAAGATGAGATTACTAAGGAAAGGAATCTGTGATGCTCTTAAGGCGTACCACCATATTTTGTATGCACTTTCAGCTAAGAAACAGGGAACAACAAATATGGAGTGGATTTTCATTCTCTACGTATCTTTCAATCGTCAACAACCAAATTTGAGTCCACATTTGACGAAGTTGTCTCAACTTCTTCTTCATCATCTACACATAAAATAAGATATGTAATTAGATAGAAATGTTAAAAGCTTAAAACTATACATTTAAAGGAAATTTTAGTAAAACAAAAAACCACCTTCACAAGTAAATCCTTATAACCAATCACAGGTACAAATTAAAGCTTTCACATTTTTGAGGAGTATGGCACTGCAATAATTATTAAGAACACGTACACTAATATTGAATTGTGATACGTATTAAGAACACAAGCACTAATACTAAAGGTTGACTCGGAAGCTACAGTGGTAATTGAAATACTAAGCACATTACAGGCCATGTTGGACAAATCTAGATATCTTTGGCTTTAGGTCTTCCAATATTATAGCACATCTAACTTAGAATAGAAATTTATATCCATTATTGGCTGATCTAAATAAAGATCCAAAGAAGACTTACTCGTAGTCTTTACTTCAGCTTGGCAATATTCTTACATCATTAGAAAAAAAATTAATTAAACATCAATATTTAAATAAAAGAAATGTCATTAAAAATAAATAATTAAAGTGATTCTTCAACTTACATCTAATGTAGCTAAATCGATGCCCAAACTTTTTCCAAATGTCAAATTCCTTACTGATGCACCTTGACCTCTACCTTTGAATGTTTGTTAAACTTGAGAAGATGAGCCAACTTGAGGACTTATAGAATTCATATGATATATCTTACTCCCATCATATTCTCCATAAACTTGAGAAGATGAGCCAACTTGAGGACTTATAGAATTCATATGATATATCTTACTCCCATCATATTCTCCAAAGAGCTTATATAATTTGCTTTTTATGTTGGCTAACTTCTCTTCACATGTAAAAGCATCAATTTTATTAAAGCAAAAACTTAAAAAAATTAAACTTCATCTGGGGATCAATAACAGCTCCATGAGTAAGGATAATACTATATTCCTTCCAATATTTGTTAAACTTTTGCTTCATTTTAATATTCGTCCCTTATAACAAAATCTTCACTCCTTAAGTTTTCATTCAACATACATTCAATTCTCCACACTTACAAAAAATAAATGTTTGAAGTTGGATACAAGGAACTTAACATCAAATTGGTGATAGTATAAAAACGGCTCAAAACTTGCATATCTTTCTTACTCTTTCCCACTCATCTATTGATGAATAGTACTTATAATTAAAATCATTCAGTTGAAGGAAAGAAAAGGCACATTAATACTTCAATGCACTATCAAGCATCATATAAGTGAAATTCCATCTAGTAGCTACATCTAAATGTAGACCAACACTGGTATTGATACGAGGCAAGCGCACCTATCAATTTTAATATAGTGGATGTGAGTCCGAGTCGATCCTTCAGAGATTTTGAGTACTAATATTAACTTTAGCTTTATTATCTAACCGGAAAATTGTGATAAATTGAATGAATTAAAATACTGAAATTAACAACTAAACTACTTATGAGACTTAATTACGCAAATTAGAAAGCAATAAACTACGAACGACTTCAAGTATGCAATAATGTATTTAGGAATTATTTCCCCTAGTGTTTAAAATGTAACCTTTTAAAATATATTCAATTTAGTTTCTATAATTCTTGACCGGAGGGATTCACAATTAAAGCTAATATCTTTCTCAAGCATATTAACTCTAATCCTAAATTATTTACCGGAATCTCTTCACTTAGCAATATAACTTANCCAGGTCGTGTAACTTTCTGCACTAAGGCAAAATTTCTGCATAACTTCAAAATTTTATAACTTCTTCGTTTGAACTCGGAATTGAGTGAAACTTGATTCCTTTTCTTCGTTTTCGAGCCTAAAACGTATTTAAACCCTGAAATCAACATTTTACTCAATTAAGTATCATTTTCTTTAATGAAAACCAAAAATGTAAGGGAAATACCATAAAATCACCATATAAAATATGTTTAAAATCAGAGTTATCAGGTATCATTGTTTCCAACTTATTTAACGCAATCCCAAAAATGATTCATTCTACTCTCTGACCCCTTAACATACTTTACACTCTCTCTTATTTTATGCAAAGCTTGACTAGCTACCGCCAATCCCTCTTTGATAATCAAATGAAGAATATGAGCACAACATCTGATATGAAAAAACTCACTACCACATAACAAGTTATTTTGTAAATTAAGTTGCTGTTTCAAGCAATCTTGCATGTGGTTATTCGCAAATGCATTATCCAATGTAAGAGAGATGACATTTTTTTCTATGCCCCAATCTTTTAGAAATTCAAACACTTTTTTTGATAATTTGAAACTAGAACGAGGAGGGAGCATTTTACGAAAAGAAAGAATTTTACTATTGAGATTCCATTTCTCATCGACAAAATGCCCAGTTAGATAGATATAACCTTCACTTGTGCCTGCAGTCCATACATTAGAGGTCAAACAAACTTTACCATGAATTCTCCGTAAACTTTGTTTTAGATTCTCCTTCTGAGCTATATATAAATTCCAAACATTTGATGTAGCAGTTTTTCTAGAAATGAGCACATAATCAGGATTATATAACCTTATATATTGTATAATATACTTATATTCAATAAAAGAAAATGGGAGATCATGTGCAACGAGAGCCATTGCCATAGCCTCACGGGCAATTTTTGCATCCAATTTTCTTGATCTTAACTTCCCACAATGATCAATTATCATATCACTTATGTCATGATAATTAGGAGCTTTGCTCAAACGAAACTTTTGAAGATGATGAATTAAGGATGATGTCCCTATCTTATGTTTACCAATCACATATTGAGCCCTACACTCTTTACATTTTGCTCTCTCTTTACCATTTTTCGCAATCCCTATTTTCATAAATTTTAGCCAAACTTCAAATGTGTTAGCTCGAGTCTTCTTACCTGGACATTCCTCCGATTGAGAAGATCTTGACTCCATATTGACTTTATATCCATTAATTTCAGATTTATTATCCACATTAACATTTTGTTGTTGTATTGTAGTTTCATTGCAATTTCATTGCTTGTATGATCCATTCTATAAATACACAATACTTATATTAATAGCATGAGGAAGTCAACAAGATATAATTATTCATATTAGCAAGGAACTTGTTTACCATAATCAATTGATTATTCAACAAATAAAACAAAAATGCAAAGATATGCATGTATAATCAATTAATTATTCAAGAAAGCCATACTTTTTTACCATAATCTCTAAAATCTCAAGCATCCCTGACAAAAGTTTTCAAGCAATACATTGCCCCATGATAGCAGGAAGAATTAATGGTAAAAGGATAGAATGAGGAATTTGGTAAGGTACCTTCATTCTTCTCAACTTCTTAGAATCATTGGAAGCAATCACCACCCGAAAGCACAAGCATACGTATATTAATTAAGCAGCTATCTTGAAAGAGGAATAAAAATGAAGATATAATACAAATAGAAGGTCATGACCACTATAAAAGGAATCGAATACAAGTGTACAAGCATAATCCTTTCAGAAGTCAAGATATTGCCTAAAAAAGAAGGGAAAGAAAAGAAAAACAAAAGTACATATGTTATAAAACATGAGCAAAAGTAAGAATTTCAATTTGTAAAACCATGTGGCCTACCTTTATGTTGACCTTAGAATTGAAACTCAAATAGGTATTGTACCAAAAACAAAACTACCACCAATTGAAATTATTCAAAATTAGGAGTCACCTAAAGTCAACACGTTACTACCCATAATTTCCTAAATAAACCCGAAACTCGGCTAATCTAAGAGATAGAAAGTTCCACGCCATTCCGAGTAGGTAACATACCACACCACTAATTTGAATCAACAGCAAATGAATCAATTGATAATTTAAGATCTCATTATATAAAGCATCGCTTTTTTCACACACGCAGTCTAATGCAACAACAAGAAGCTAATCTCAGTCGGATAAGAAGCCATTACTTTATCTCAAAATAGCCAAAATTAGAATGTTTGGCTATGATTCGGTTTCTTTTTTCAAGATTCCAAAGCTAAATCAATCAATAACAAAACTAGACCTTTCGGGTAACAAATCAATAGCATAATTAGCTATTTTGTTCAAGAAAACCATTACTTGTCTTTAAAATCTTCAACATCGTTAAGAAACTAAACTTTCTATGCATGCATCACTCTTCCCAAATCAAATCAAACTACTAACAAAAGCAAATAAACAATAATGGAAATTCAGGAAAATCAAAATAAATTAATCAGACTCGATTGAAATAAAGGGCACGTGGATACATCGTAGTGAGACAAAGTTGAGAGCTTAAATAGGGGATGCACTAACCTAGAAAGTTGAGGAGGTTAAACTCCAGACGCGAAACCTTTAGGAAAACTTCCTTTGTTGATGTTTACTGAACTTGTTTAATAGAAGGAGCAAGGAGGTAGTATTGGAAAGTGGAAAAGGGAAAGGTAGTTTGGGGAAAGATAAGATTACTGGGGTTTCTCCCCTTTTTTTTTTTTATCCTTTTACTCAAAATAATGTTTGTTATTATTTTAATTTTGTTTATTTTTTGCGGGTTTTTGGGGCAACCTACCTTGCTAATGGTTGATGATGGGAATCAGCATCCGACTATATCCAAGTTGAGGCCTATTAATACTTGTCGAGGCCGAGCTATAGCCAGAAGGACGAGGGGAAGGAAAATAAACACTCGGCATCAACTTTGTCGTCAGCTGAGGTGCCGAGAAACCACAAAGTCGAGTACTCGAGACCAAAGAACCACTCGACATCGCACTGAGAGCTCGTGCTGACTGATTTTTAGGTTTGGCAATTATGAGCTGACATTTCTAGTGTCTTGACCAAACCACGTGAGACTTTAGGGACTCCTTCTCGAACCCGTATATCAAATTGCCAACCCTGTCTACCCGTATATCAAATTGCCAACCCTGTCTGGTTCGAATACTACTATTCCCAGGACATACCAAGTGATTGCATGCTGACTTCTATAAAGCGCATAGTTTTGTATTCTTGTATATGTTTTCACTTATTTTATTTGTAGGCCCGATTCTTTAGGGTTTAAGGCCTTGTATGTTATTTACAGTTTTGCCACTAGCATTTATGACTTGTTATAAATAGTAACATTTGTATTAATACAGAGAGAGATAGACATCTACAAAAGAATATACAAGGAGTGAAACTTTCCTCTTTCAAGTAAGGCTGTACTTAAGCTAGTAAAGCTTATGTTTATCGGATTATTGAGTGTTGATTATTCTTTTTAATCTTCCCCGTGTTCTTATCAATCTTATTCTTAGGATTGTGGTGAACCCCTTCATTTAAATCCTCATTTGAATCCTAAGCAACATTTAGTGTTTGTGGGTTGTATCAAACTCTATTTCAAGCTCAAACCCTCTGATTGTGTTTATGTTTTAGTGAGTTATATCCATTCATATTTACCATCAAAACCTTCTTGTTCTTCGTACCCATTTTCTTTTAAATACCCATTCCTATTTGTTCGAGATCCACTGCCGTTTCTGGTTTAATCCTTATCATATTGTTATCAGAGCTTTAGGGAGAGACGCGTGTCAGTATTCTTTAAAGTAAATTTTGTGGTTTTAACATTTCTATTAATAATTGTTCTGTAGTGTAATGTACTGTTTGTAATAGTCATAAGTAGCTGCAAAAGCCGAGTAGTAGTTGTATCTAGGTTACTGTAATTGTGTTTTGTTGTTTGTTCGATTTTTTAGAAAATTATTATACGGACAAAAATGTCAAAGGATAGTGTCAACAACATTAGTGATAGTCATCACGAAAGTTTAAGACGACATGTTGATAACTTGAAATATCAGATCTAAAATCTCATTGATTCCATCTAGGAGCTTACTAGCTTAGTTAGAGGCTGCAGACATGATAGCCGAGAAGAAAGAAGGGAGCAAACACCCACAAGTGGAAGTGGTTCCAATAAGCTTGAAAATGATGAACGACAACCGAGAAGAGCTGCTAAGCTGAGAAGAAGAGAAAACCAACTTGTACTGAGAAGAAGAGCTGATAGGAGTGTTGACTCTGAAACAAATCAAGAAGCCCGAAGAAGAGAGCCAAGGCCGAGAAGGAACATGGCTGAGCAGAGCTCTAACAAAAGTAGCCAATTCAAGTTGAACGAAGTAGCTTAGAATGCAAAGGAAGAACCTTAAACACCTGGTCGAGGACTTAACAATGTCAAGTTGGAACCGCCAGCCTTCTGTGGAAGTAGCCGACCTGAAGAGTTCCTTGACTGAGTTCCCCGAGTCGAGAAATTGTTTAAGTGCTACGAGCGTGATGATTGAACAAAGGTTAAGCTGGCTTCACTATCCCTTGTTGAATATGTGAGTCTTTGGTAGGATAAGCTGGTTACCAAGCAAGATGCTGAAGGAGAAGAGCTGATCAAAACATAGAGACTTTTGAAGCAATAGATGAATTAGTGCTTTGTACTGACCTACTTTAAGCAAGAGATGCTCCAAGCCTTTTAGCACTTGAGACAGGGCCGAAACACCGTTAAAGAGTACTTATAAGAGTTTGAGACCTTGATGACAAAATGTGAAATTGTTGAGCCACAGGACCGCACCATTGCTAAGTTCCTGAGTGGACTCTGAGATGACATTACTGACATAGTTAAATTGCAGCCGTTCAACTCTCTAGACGAACTAATCAATTTGGAATTAAGAGTAGAAAGACAGAAGAGGAGGAGGCATTAAAGGTCGAGTAGCCGACCTCAACAAGGCAGCCCTAAGCTTGAGAGATATGCCGAAAGATGGCAAGAAAAGAAGATAGAGAAAGGAGAGCTTAGCCGACCAACCTATGTTGAGAAAAAGATTACCAAGAAAGAGAAGGCACTCGGCAACAAGGCCCAAGAAGTGAAGTGCTTTAAGTGCTTAAGTTATGGACACATTGCGTCCTAATGCCCAAATAAAAGGGTCAATGTCTTAAAGGGCAAGGAGCCCAAGGCTTAAATCGAGAGTCAAAGTGATAAGAGCTCGGACGACTAGTTGATTGAAGAAGATGTCTATCTCGAGGACTTCGATAAACTCTTAGTTATGGTGACACGAGCCGACTTGAAGACAGATCTTGGACAGAGGGAAAATTTGTTTTATATGTGATGCTGGGTGCATAGGAAGACCTATTGTCTAGTTATCGATGGAGGTAGCTACATTAACATCGTCTCTACCGAGCTAGTGGAAAAGATGAAGTTGCCGACCTACTCGTACCCTCGACCTTATGCGTCGAAGTGGTTTAATGACAAGGTTATGGCCCATGTGCATAAGCACGCTTAAATTGCATTCAAGGCAGGACAGTATGAAGATGAGATTGAATTTGATGTGGTCCTTATGAATGCTGCAAATCTACTTCTTGGCTGACCTTGGGAGTATGATTTGAAAGTGATCTATGACGGATTCCTTAACACTTATATTGTCTGAAAGGATGGAAAGAGCTATCTCTTAACCTCGATGAGCATTGAGGAAATCCAGAGACACTCGGCACCTATGGTAAAACGAAAAGGGAGAAGGAGCTTATTCGGCATCGCGGCTTAATCTCAACACTTAACGTCGAGGACGACTTCCTTTCAAACCTAAGATAATGATGGGAATTAGCCTCTGACTATATCTAAGTTGAGGCCTATCAATGCTTACCGAGGCCGAGCTGTAGCTAGAAGGACAAGGGGAAGGAAAATAAACACTCGGCATCAACTTTGTCATTAGCCGAGGTGTCAAGAAACTGTAAGGCTGAGTACTTAAGACCAAAGAACCACTCGACACCGCAACAAGAGACTTGTGCCAACTAATTTTAGGGTTCGGCAATTATGGGATGACCTTTCTGGTGTCTCGACTAAACCATGCGAGACTTTAGGGACTCCTTCTTAAACCCGTATATCAAATTGCTGACCCCATTCGGTTCGAATACTACTACTCCCAAGACATACTGAGTAGCTGCATGCCGACTTCTGTAAAACGTACAGTTTTGTATTCTTGTAAATGTTTTCACTTATTTTATTTATGGGCCCGATTCTTTAGGGTTTAAGGCCTTATATGTTATTTACAGTTTTGCCACTAGGGTTCAGGACTTGTTATAAATAGCATCATTTGTACTAACATAGAGAGAGATAGACATAGATAGAAGAATATACAGGGAGTGAAACTTTCCTCTTTTGAGCAAGGCTATACTTGAGCTAGTAAAGCTTGCGTTTGCCGAATTATTGAGTGTCAATTACTCTCTTTAATCTCCCCCGTGTTCTTATCAATCTTATTCTTAAGATTGTGGCGAACCCCTTCATTTGAACCAGTTAATGAGTTATATTTAACTCTCATTTGAATCCTGAGCAACATTTAGTGTTCGTAGATTGTATCGAATTCTATTTCGAGCTAAAACCTCCTAATTGTGTTTGTATCTTAGTGAGTTATATCCATTCATATTTACCATCAAAATCTTCTTATTCTTTATACCCATTTTCTTTTGAACACCCATTCCTATTCGTTCGAGATTTGCTGCCGTTTCTGGTTTGATCCTTATCAGGTTAACCTGCTCCAACCTACGAGTCAAGTAGGGTGGGTTAAAAATACTCATATTTAAGCGGGTTAAAATTGTTTAGCTCAACCTACTTTTTTTTGCTAGTTAAATGGGCCAACCCGTATGACCTGCCTTGCTTACATAGCTCTAATAGTTATGACTAAAAACCCTTGAGGAGCTTAAGAGAGAAGAGATAGAGAGAGAGCCCACCATTCCTAAAGGCCTCATTTATTATTCATAGTGGATAAGGATAAGTTGAATCTAAATTGAGCTATTAAAGTTGGGCCTTTATCGTGGGCTTATTGGTTTGGGCTTGGGAGGTTTATGTCCAAAAAGGCCTATCAACACTTGTCCTCTCCATTCTCATTGTTGAGAGGCTCGGTAAGGAGAGTAAGTGCATAAATAAGCTCCCAACTCTCCAAATTGAGGCGTGGCCTAAAGGGGCCAATGTTAAGGTAAGCTTAAGGAGGTCGAGGTAGAATTAAAGAGGCCAAGGCAAGACTTAAAGAGGCCAATGCTGAGGTGGGCCTAAGGAGGCAAAGGTAGGGCCTGAAGAGGTTGAGGTAGGGGAGTTCCTCGGATGTACGGACTAGTATCTTATCAATAAGGTTACATGATGTGGTCAAGTTGGTGGTGCTCTAACCGATGATGCTTAAAGAGGCAAGAGGAGAGTTCCTTGGATGTATGGACTAACATCCTATCGATAAGGTTACCTAATGTGGTCGAGTTGGTGGGTTTTTAGCTGACGATGTTTGATGTGATCGAGATGATGGGGCTCCAATTAATTATGTCTGAAGAGGTGAGAGGAGAGTTCTTTGGATGTATAGACTAGCATCCTATTGATGAGGTTACCCGATGTGGTCAAGTTGGTAGGGTTCTAATTGACGATTCCTAAAGAGGTAAGAGGGGAGTTCTTCGAATGTATGGACTAACATCCTATCAATGAGGTTACCCGATGTGGTCAAGTTGGTAGGGTTCCAACTGATAATGGTTGAAGAGGCAAGAGAGCAGTTCTTTGGATGTACAGACTAGTGTCCTATTGATGAGATTACCTAATGTGGTCGAGTTGGTAGGGTTCCAACTAATGATGCTTGAAGAGGTGAGAAGTGTTATGAGTAAAAACCCTAAGGAGCTTAAGAGAGAAGATAGAGAGAGAGCCCAACATACTTAAAGGCCTCATTCATTATTTATAGTGGATGAGACTAAGTTGAATATAAACTGGGCTATTAGAGTTAGGCTTTTATCATGGGCCTATTAGTTTGGGCTTGGGAGGCTTATGTCCAAAAAGGCCTATGAATAAGAATTATTTCAATCTAATTATTACAAATTAAACATACATATCTCAATTATTAGTGCCTATATCTATCCTCACGTACCAAACCTACTAACATAATAAATCAACTTGGATACTTTCGAAAATAACACTTCCTATTGGATCTCAATTTGGAATAATAAATCAACTTGGCTATTTTAATTAAGATCCTAATAGATCGTAATTTGTGGCTTTATGTAATTTTCCTATGACATGAACGTGGGAAATGCATTTGAAGTCATGTATATAACGAAGTATAGAAAGTTTTAGTGAATTAGTCTTTTGATATAGGGCCAACAAAAATCGAGACCTCTCTTAGGAGTTACACGTAATTAATCCAGCAACCTCTCATTCTTGATGCGAAAATATGGAAGGAGTGAATAATGACCCAATTAACCCATTGTAGGAAAAAGGGGGAGAGTGGTTAGGCAAAGTTGTTTGTTAACAATTTGAATATGAAAACAAAAGGAAAAATTACAAAAATGTGACTTGTATTTTGGTGCTTTTATAATCATTGAGTTGTTGTTTTTCTTTTAGTAATAAAAAAAATCTATACAATCTCGATCATGCAACTATAAAGTGTTTATTCAAATCTTATATAACATGCATATGACTCAAAGAACTCTTGAATTGCAAACAAACATCAAAAAATGCAAAAGGAAAATCCTCAATATCTCTCCTTCATTTGATTTGGGCTTCTAGTGATGTTTGCATTTTTTTTCCATCAACAAAGTATCATATCGTAATATAGAAATGCAACTTTCACATCTAACCATTTTACTTTTTTTTTTTTAATTTTTTCTTGTTCACGTCTAAGAAATGTAATAGAAAAAACATTTCATACCATTTCCTCCCCTAATTTTTTTTTTTAACTTCTTCCGATTTTAGCTCGCTTCCCCTTATCTTTTGTTTCCTGCTTTTACCTAACATGGTGTAAAGGTTTACGGTTGCCAAAAAATAAAAAAGGAAAAGGAATTTTGGGCATAAATTTAGATTCTCGAAAAGAACCCTAAATAATGGCAACACATCTCTTAGTATCTTCACATTGATAAACGTAGAAAGTTGAATTAGCAATGATTATTTCTTTAAAATTAGTCTTCATTGGCATAAATAGTCTCATAAGAGATTGTTAGGGTGACTGGATAGCTACATGTTAAAATGTTAATGAATATGGGAATACAATTAAACTTCAAGAACTACTCTTGGATTGTGTATTTTCCTTTGTCCGTAAATCTCAATAGTCATTATTGGATTTGATGCTTTATGTATTGTCAAAATGTTGCAAACATCAATTCGAACTAACACTTGCAACAAAAATACCATAAAAGAATGTATGCAGATCCTAAAGTTCTTTTGAGCAACTTAGACACATCGTATTTTAAGGAAATAGATAGGAGTCAGTACGTAAAATTTAGGATGATCGGATAAATTGTTTAATTAAGTCTAAATTTTACAACAAAATTAAAAATATTAGTAAAAGTGATTTTGTGAGTTTAGATTTAGGAAAATAAGTAATAGAATAATTAAATTTTATAATATTGAATTATAAGCATATTACTCATTATTTATCGAAAACACGTAAAAAGAGTTTCGATAATTAATAAATCAATATAGATAAATTATATATATACTAAAAATCATAAAATAACATAAATAATATTTGAGAGTATTTACTTATACTATATATGTATTTACGTGTAGATAAAAATATATAAAATTACTTAAAACACCTAAATTAAGCTAAAATAACACTAAATGATTAATGAAAATTCATAAAAATTAAAGAAAAATTCATGAAAAGGGTGGAATGGCTTAGAAATAAGTGTGGCAAGCTGAAAATTAAAGAAAGAAAATCAACCAATTAAATTAGAACAAATAGAAAGTTAAAAAAAAAAAGAGATAAGGGACACTTGGTAATAAAAAATCAAAAGAAAAATCCTAGACCATATTATAAATTCAATAAACCTCATCTAAAATTCATTTTGGTCAGTTGTGAGTCTAAGAAAATTAACAAGAGTTTAAGCAAAGAAGCGAGGGTATTTCTACAAAAAAAATAGCAAAATAGTGTGTATTTAAGGAATTATATGAGAACCTATACCCGAACAATACCTAAGGTGAAACCAAACTGACCACTACCTAGTAGAGCCCACGCCTGGTTATGCCGACAAGGTCGTAGTGGCTGGCGGTGGTTAGAGTTGGCAACATTAATGAGTCTAAATTTCTTTTTGATTTTTGTTTAATTTATTAAAAATATCAAATAATTTTGAAATATGGAATTGTGAGATATTTTAGTATATAGATTTAGGGAAAAACATCAATTTGATAAATTTAAGTTTTAGGATATATTACTTTTAAGAAATGATTAAACCCAAGTTAGTTTTTTATTTAGATTTAAAATGATCTTAATGATGTAGTTTTAACTTCGAAATTTTTACATAGACTAGTTAGGATATATATTACAGTGCTATAAATAGTTTTTCTTAAATTTAACTTTCTAAATTTTTACTTAATTTTTAAGCTCCTAAACTCATACATAAAAGGTAATTTGTGGGCTTAATTTGGTAATTAATATTAATTTGGTGAAAATACTGATTTAGTATGTAATTAGGTATCTTTGGATGATGATTGATGATGTGGGATAGTATTTATGGAGTTTGAGGTATTGGTTATATGTAATATGTATATTATGCAATAAATAAGTATAAAGGAATAAGAGATAAAATGATATATTTAAATTAATTTTATGATTGAAGGTGTAATTAGATATTTTGAGAAGTTAGATACTGATTAAGGATGGTATTAGTGATGTTGGAGAGGTTAGATATGTGGTAGATGTGTAAATTAGGAAATAGCAGATCATATGTGAAGAGGGAAATTAGATGAGCAAAATAAATTAGGTTAAAATTGATAATATTAAAATATTATGAATATTATATAAATTTAATTTGGAATGTGAATTTAAGAAATTATGTGAAAAATATAGGTTATACTCATATCGAAAATAAATACAGTAGTTAAATTAGGAATATAGTGTACCGTACTAACTAAAATACTGGTTAGAAGCTAAAACAAAAATTTACAATCCTTAAGTATAATACGATGAATTTCACATAATGAACGAAAAGGAAATCCTAGAGTTTACAAATAAAAATAGTAACTAGAAGCTAAAATAGAACTTATCGATTCAAAAATCGAATCAAAAACTAGTTTAGAATTGGTTTAGTTATAGGAAATTTAAAAATTAAATAATTGAGTAAAATTATAATTTTGAACTAAAAACTAAAGATTTAAAGATTATATATACACAAACACATATGTATGAGTGGTATGTTAAAATGTGGACAATTTCTGAATTGGAAATTGATTTAGAAGTAGAAATAGAATTAAGGTTAATATAGGTATATTAAATAATAAGTCAAAAACCTAAACCAAAGGTTATACTTGTCAAATAAACTATAAGAAAAGATTAAAAAACATTTAAAAGACTTACAAACAAAGAGTAATAAAGAGGTAAATTAGAACCTAATTTAGAAGCTGAATCGAAATCGAAATAAGAAGCAAATTTGAAACCTAACTAAGTAAGAGAAGTAATCCCAAGAGACTTAGACCTAAATCACTAAATATGGTAAGACCCAAAACTAAAGATAATTATAATCTATATTATAGAATAAAACATATTTATAGTAGTTATATGGAAACTAAAATGACCTTTGTATTATAAAGATTATCGGTGTTGGTTTATGTAAGTCACACCTTGAGTAAGCAAGCAGGAAATCTAAATAAGTTGGGATCATTATGTTACTATATTTCGGAGTACTATTTTATATAGTACTCAAAGGCTTAAGATTATATTTGGTTGTATTTGTTAGATAGTTGATTGTACGTATGCTTATATATGCGTGTTTCTGAATTTGATTGTATAATTCTGGTTTGCTATTCTAACTTATATTTGTATGATTTGTTTGAATTGATTGAATACCTTAAATTGAACCTAACTAAGTATATGACCTGTAAGTTTAAAATGAACCTATATAGCAACCCATCAGGAGAGATGTTTAGAGTTCTCCAGCCAAATACAGATCCCTTTGAAAGGGATAGAGTGGATAGCATAATGGGTCGTTTCTTTATCCTTCATCAAACTAAGTGACAGAAGAGGAAATTGCAGTAGAGGTGAAGTCAATGATTTGAAGGTAGTTGTAGGAGGAGCGATTTCTCTATTGCATAAGCTTGGGTTTGGTCATGACTTGTTGTATAAAAATGAAAACTTCTTAACTTGGATTAGAGCATGTATAATTTCTTTAATCTCACAACATATCAGATAACGTTATGTGATGATATTTGCTTGTACATGTATTGCATTCAACTAATTTGATCGATAACTCTATTTATGTTTGATATATAGTTTTAAATCTCCGTCCCAACTTGTCGAGTGATTAGTTGCTTACATCCTTATAGATGTTGTTGCAAGTACTAGCTAGGAAATGGCCTTTTAATTATCTTAAAGTTAACAACCGTTGGATCCTGGGGAGTAAGGAAATAAATCTGAAGAAAAAATATATTACTAAGGTCTTAATTTTTACTTTTAAATATTCCGTTTTTAAATAACATATTACTTAGATAATATAATGTTACAAAATCATATAAATATTAATTATAATATTTAAATCCCAGTATATATATATTTATATTTTTTTAGTTAAATAACTTGTTTAATTTGTAAACTGTTTACTTTAAAATGAAAAACAAGTTAATCATAGACACTTTATATAAATTAAGTCTAAGATAGCCGTTGTAAGGTCAGTTTCTATTTTAAAATGGTTTACACGGTAGAACTGTTATAACTATACTGTTTTGAGGCATGACAGTAAGCACATGGCAGACTTCAGCATATTAAACATATTAGTCTAGAACTTCTTATTCTTCTTTCTTTCTTTCCTAATTTCATTCTAGACTTCTCTAATTTCAGCACTCAACTGCTCATAACTACCAGCTAGTGGATGATATGAAGTAAACGCTCTAGCAGCAGGAAGATTTTCAAGAATATCCTCTTCATCAACAGGATGAGGCCTATAATATATCTTAACCAATCCCCAACCCCTAAAGGGTGTAGCAAAAATAGGCATACATGGAATACCATCGTCCTCCTCCGGTTCTCGAAAAAGCCTCATACCATTCAATAATGCTGTAATATACCCACCACAAAAGATAACCTGTATCCCGGTATCATCTATCTGTTTATAGATAAAATTTTCTATTTCTATTCCCAAATCTATCTGATACCTAGAAATCATATTGTATAGATAAAACATGTCAAAACTAGTTACTTTACTATGGCTAGTCTTCTTACAGTTGAGAGTATGAATAAGAATATGGTGGAGTAGCCTGTATTCTACTATTGAGAAAGTCGATGCGAGACGATGCGAACGACTTTGAAGGTACAAAATCATCCCACTTTGGATCTTTCAACAATCATATCACTAGACTAAGAGTTGGGCAAATTGACTTCTTCCTCATCATATAAACCTAGAAAATAACCAATTTGACTTAATTCAATTACATGAATTTCTCTATAAACCTAAAATGTGAAAGTGGACATTTGCCTGCTTCTCTTCAGCTACAAAGTGAATAAGAAATCAATGTTTATATTTCTAGAAGTGGGTTCTTTTACCTCAAATGATCGAATCCATTTTTATTTGGAACCATTTGCTGAATTCTACGTCCATTCCATACTCTTGCAAAAGAGTCCAATTTAGATATTATTGATTCATGAATGTCATCTATTGTAACTTCCTCTTTCTTTCCCTAGCATGACCTTGATGTGAAAGTAGATCGCTGCTTGAACTTTTGGAAGACGAAGTGACTATCATCTTTTGTTTCTTTCGCTGAGGTTACATCTTCTTGGGCGGCATGGTGAATGTGGAAAGCACATATTTGCAAAAAAGAATGGAAATTTGTGTAGAAAAAAGTGAAGATAGTGAGTGTATGCGATTAGAGGTGTGCGGGAGAGGGAGAGTTTGAGAGAAATTTGGAGAGAGAAAGAAGGTAGAGAGAGAAATTAGGAAGAAAAATGAGTGAGGAGAGCGAGAAAATCGACGATTGTACTTTAAAAAGCACTATACAATCTTTTGCATATAGCTCAACATGAGCTCTTCCATTCTAGACTAATTTTGCAGAGGTAGAGTGTTTTAAGTAGGACCTTGCTTCTAGAATTTAGGTGGTGGTTGAAATGCATTGTTCTCTTTTTTCCATGAAAAATTTGGATGATTATGCCACCCAGGATTGTATGTATTCAAATATGGTCTTTGATTGCTGTGTTGAAAATTGTTGACAAAATTCACTTGTTCTCTATTGGTTGGAGTTGAGTGATTCCCAGTTAGGCACTCAAGAGTCGAATGTGGTCCTGAGCATAACTCGCAAAAAACAATAGGATTAGTATTAAAAGACTGTGTTGAGGTGAGTTTACTTACTTGAGTAATGAGAGCTGCAATTTGAGCTGTTAATTGAGATACAGTGTTATTTTCACTGGTTGCTGCCACTCTTAACTTGCTTCTCTCGTTTTGCCAGTTACGTACATTAGAGGCCATCTCTTCTATTAGTGCACTTACTTCATTATAAGTCCTACCCATCAGAGTACCTCTAGTTGCAACATCAATTAAGGACCTTAGTGTCTCATCTAAACTGAGATAAAAGATTTCAATCAAGAGATTATCTGGCAACCCATGATGTGGGCATTTTCTAATTGCTTCCTTGAATCTCTCCCATGCCTCATAAAGTGACTCACCACTAAACTTGGAGAAGTCGGTGATGTCATTCCTTAGTTTTAAGGTCCTAGTTGGTAGGAAAACTCTCCTTAAGAACTTCGATGAAAGATCAGCCTAGGTGATGATAGACTCTTATAGCAGTGAATGAAACCAAGCTCTGGCTTTATCCCTTAGTGAAAAGGGAAAGAGTTGTAATTTGATAACCTCGCCGGTCATGTTGTTCATCTTAACTGTATTGTAGTATTGGAGGAATCCTGCAATATGCTCGTTGAGACTTTCAATAGGGTATCCTCTAAACTGATTCATCTGAACCATTTGAATGAGGGACGGCTTCAACTCAAAGTTGTTAGCTTGAATGGTGGGTCTCTTTATAGTTGAACCCATCACCGTAGGTACTGTATAGTCTTGTAATGCTCGTAAAACTCCTTATATCTGATTATTATCCTCATTACTTACCATCCCTTCCATCCTTCTTCTGTTCTCTCACTTCAATTGATGCAAAGTGTACTTTATTTCAGAATCTAATGGTAGAATTTCAACACTTCTATTCTTGCGCATAAAACACCTACAAAGAGAACAAAAATAACACACGTCGTCAAATGTGCCTAAATTACCAACAGAACTAAAAGGTTTAATATTTCCAATCCTCGACAACGGTGCTAAGAACTTGATTTGCTTAAACTATATATATAAAAAATTAAATTGCAAATACTCCAGTAAGTATACTAAGTCGAAATCAAGTAATACAAAGCAAGTAAGGTTGTTGATTCCTCGAGGACTATAATATTACTAAATCTATGATAGTTCTTATCAATATTCAGGTAATAAAAAATAAATTAACTAATTTAATAATTATACTAAAACTATTGAAAAGAAAATAACTATAAAATTTCTAAAACTAAGCAATCAATTGAGAATTATGGGAAAAATAGAATCCACCTTAGATTATGCAAATCAAATTGTTATCATGTTATATAGATTATTAGCTATATGGTTATTCAATTAAAATTATTACGCCTTAAAACTTAAGGATTTAAACCTCTAATTAATCAACCAGCTCCAACATCTCCAATTAATAGTGGATTTTAAATTACAATCATATATCTCCTGATATTAAGATTTTCTAATGTCCTAAATCAATTGTTCTTAATGTCTTAGTGAATAATCAATCACTAAACATCGCATTAATCTTTAGATAATTTCTAATTAATTCAATTAATGCTGTTTCCACATTAATTAATCAAATTAACCAAGAATTTCTAACAAACCCTATATCAACTCTTATATCACTAGGGTTTCTAACAATTATAATCAATTAAACAATTATAATTGAAGTCATAGAAATTGTAATCATGAATCATTCCTAATCTATTAATCCTATAACACGAACACAATCATCATCTCAGCTATCTAGGGTTTCATTAATTCCTATAAATAAATTTTGCCAACCATAGAATTTGAAACAAAAGCGCAACTACTAATTGAAATTGCAAAGAAATTCATAATTGAAAGCATGAATAATTAACAGAATTGCAAAAATATAATTAAAATAGATGTTAACAATTCTGAAATTGGAAAAGATAAACTTCAATTGCAACTCCAAAACTTGGTCTCCAAAGTAAAATCTTCTCAACGATCCAAGCAATTCCATGGAAGAATTCTTCAAGAACTATTTAATGACTATTCTACGACTCTTTAAGTCTAAGGAAAGTGTGTGTCTCTAACAAAAAAAAAAAACAAAAGTTTTTTAAATGGTGAAACATAAAGCTATTTATAAGAAAAACTAGGGTTAGCTCACGTAAAACTTCTTTTTAATGAAGGCTGACTGATAAGGTAGCAGTGTAAGCTTCAAGGCTGGTAGCATAGACTCCAAAGGTTGCCAGTGTAAGTGTAAGTGGCTGTATTGAATTCCAAATTGCAACGTATTGATTCGGACTTCGTTCATTTGCATAAAACTCCTTTAAATCGTCTGTATCTCTACTTTGAATCCTCCAATTCCAAAAATGTTCAAATGAAAATAATTAGGTATCATTTCTTAATGATTTCTATAAAATCAATAATAATTTTATCTAATTTGCACATTAAAACATGAAAAATAGGCCTTTATCACTCGTGGAGTGTTTTGCGCGGCTTCAGTGGGTCAGCAAGATAGTGCATGAACAACTTGGGTCAAATCTACTAAAAGGTTAGCTACCTTATCAAGTCTCTCGTCAATGCTTCTGGAAGTTCTCTAAGATTGTTGTCCATGGTAGACAACTCCACTATCATCACTAGTACCAATATTTATACTTGGGTCTGTCGTTTTTTCTTACAGATTCAAAACTCAAACAAATATTTTATAAAGTTAATGGCTAACAACACAGCAGTTAAACGAGCACAGTAACTGACTCTGTTTCATATACATAAAACAGAGTACAACAGAACTTCAAGAACTAACTATAGTTTATACAAAACCTTCGCTTTGATACTAAGATGTTGTGAACAGTGACCAAGAACAGACAAGACTGGTTACTAGATAGATCTAAGCTTGTAGAAAGCTCGTAAAGGGTTAATGGGGAAACGTGCAAAAGAGTGAAAGTAAAGAATAAAAACAGTAAGCAAATCTCATGAACAGCTCCAGAGGATATGATGAACCAATGGAACTTTCAAGGACTCACGGCACAATTTGATATGATGCATGAATTAGTCTAATGAGGTTACTCGCTACCTAACCTTATTTAAGGGAAAGAACAAGAGTGGTATCAAGAGTAAATAAACAGTGTTTACGCAAGAAAGAAAGTACTCAAAGTGTATTGAAGGCAATTTGATACTTTACAACTACAAATACAAGGGTATTTATACCTGAAAGTCAGAGCAACTTGCCTAAAAGGAAAAAGACAAAAAAAGCATTTCCTAAAGAAGCAATGTACATGATACAAAAGGGTAAAAATGAATATATAAGGAAAACAATCATTAGTGCTACAAATTTTACATATGATACTATACATGTGGCGATGTTGCATTGGCAAGGTTGTTAAGAGATGTGGACAAAAAGTACGAACAGATGGGCTTATCTGAGGAAGGATGGCCTAGTCAGTTTGGATTTCCTATCTCTCGGCTTCTCAGTAAGGTTGATGCCGAGTTATTGGTCGGCTCGGCACAAGAGAGTAATTAACAACTTGGTATACCACAGAATAATAAGTGGTCATACGGCACGACATTAAAGGTAACTCGGCAAGAAAGTACTTGGCCTTGGTAGGAGTTGGTTTGAACAGAAGGATTTGTCATGCCAGCCTCTCCAATCTTCCGGCTAAGCTGCGGGTTAGAGGTCATGCAGGTTAGAGGTCCGGTAGCCTTATTCCTATTAGTGTTAAAGAGCATGGAATGGTCATCGAATGATAAGTTTGAGAACGTTGTCAAGGAATTAGGGAAGAGCATGGTGGTATTGAGGGTACGTTTTTGCATTACAAGAATTTATTTGATCATTTTGAAAAATAACTAAAAAGTTATATAATTGCAATATTAATGAGGATTCAATGGACATATTATTCGAACTTTTTATTCTCTTTGATGGATAAAAAAATTCCACATTTTCTTAGATAACGTTTGATTACTAGAACTGAATAGAATAAGAAGAGTTGAATAACACAAGTATAAGGAGTACAAGACAGTATAATCTTATTATTTCACATTTAGTTTGCACTGTATTAGAGAAGGCTGATAATTCATGTTATTATGTCTTGTTTCTATGTCTAAACAAGTTCGCGTCTGAAAAATTTAAACCTATGACATGATTTGTTTATTAAATGTGTGCGAAAATCTAAACTTGTGAACTAATGTATCTCATGTCCAAATTTGATCCATTTATATTAGGGCCGATAATTCATATTACCATATTGTATTTCTTTTATCTTAAGTTTGATACTATTTATCAATTAAAAAGTTATAATTAAACTATAAAATATTTATAAATACAATGAGAAAAGAACAATAATGATATTTAAATTTTATAAAAACAAATGAAATAGTATGTTTATAATTAATATACAACTTAAACAAAAGTTTTAGTAAAATAAAATCTTACTAAATATAGAAAATCTAAAAATTTAAATTATTTAACATTATTAAATCAAGTGGAGCTATAGACTAAATGGATAATAATATTACCATCAGTGTTGATTTCCAAATTTATCATATTGTTTATTAGATTTTCAAGGGAGACAATTAATGAATCTACACATGAGTTTATAATTTTTTATCCGTTTAAACTTTAGTGCAGTAAAAAGAGTATATAACATTATTAAATTTAAGTAGAACCATAATTTAAATGGAGATTCATAATACTACCAATGTGTATTTCGATTTGTCATATTGTTTATCGAATTTTCAAGGAAGATAGTTAAATAATTTACATAGAATTTATAAATTTTTACTCAATCAAACTACAATACAATAAGAAGAATATTTATCTAAAATTATCTAATACCTTTAATTAAGGTATTTGATCTAGAAAGTAATGACTTGTGTAACAAAGTGTAAATACATAAGAATATATGATACGTGTTGTGTTCCATGTTTGGGTTTAAAAGCTTAAACTAAACTTAGACATTAATTTAACTATGTTTAAATAGTTTGGTCCGTTTGTGTCTTGTGTCAAATTTTTCTATACACTAACTCATTTAAATTGTGTTATATCACATCTAAGTTTATAGTGTCTGTATACCAAATTATCAATTATGATGTCTCTTATCTAATATACATAAGGATTGTACTAGAAAGTCGAGGGGGAATAATTATACCATTTCACCTCTACTACCTCCAAATAAATGAGCCACCAAGTTATGTAGCTAGTGTTAGGAAGTTTTGAACTCCTACAACTTGGTCTGTAATAATCTTCTTTTGCATTTTGTTTAGTCTGAAGTATTAAATTCTTAAGTTCATAGGAAAAGAGAAACCCATTTAGGTACTTAACTTTTTTAACTTGAGAAAAATCTTATAGGATTTTAACCCTATATGGTTTAGAATTATATGTAATAAATCATGCTAACCTACTATAAATCCATCAATAGTCGTTTAGCATAATTTGTATTGACTCGTGCCAACCCACAAGCCACTTAATAATCATATCAATCGTGTCGTTATGTATCAACCAAGCCAAAATCCGCAAGAGTCAAATTCGGAGGCCGATAATCCTTCTCCTTCCGCTAAACAAATGTCATGCAAGAGTCATATGATATATGGGAGCCATTTTTTTTCCATGAGAGGAAGTTCAGTTGGGCGTGGTTATGAAAAAACCAAATAAATTTATGAGCATTTTGAGTGATTTTATGAAGTGAAAATGCACGACTTTATAATAAACTTACCAACTTTTATGAGGAATTATAAATTTTTGAGTAAAATTAAGAATAATAAGTAAATATTTTGTGGAATATATTATGAGTTTACAAAAAGATCATTTCAAATGTTCATAACAAATCGTATATTATAAAAATTTGAGGAAAGTCACTTTTTTCTTTAATTGTTTTTATGAAAATATGTATGTTACAAACTTTTAAATTCAATTATAATTTAATAAGTGAAATTACTAACTTTGAGTTCATTTATGACATTCACTAAGAATTAAAACAAAAGAGTTATTTTAAAGAAGATTGCAAACTTTACAAAAATTACAAACGCTAAATAGAATTGCAAACTTATAGTCCAGTTATGAATATGCGCAAGTTCATATTGTGTATTTTTGAGTGAAATAACGAACTTAAAAGAGAGTTTAAGAAGTTTATTTTTAACTTGTAAGTACAGTTGTAAAATATAAGAGAAATTATAAAGAATAAAGTCATTTTATAAAATTATGTGAATTTATGATGTTACCAAGCATTTTACGAAAAGTTATCTATAAAAATCTTAAGTAAAATTACGAATTATTAAGCATGTTTGTGAGATTTTTAAGGCAAATTAACAACAATGAGGTTATTTACGAAATACAGATTTGTGAAATATATTCGATGTTATAATCTTCTAACCAAAATTACAAATTTAAAGGAATTTTATAGAAGTATGAAAAGTTACAACCTTCAAGTAGGATTGCCATTATTTAGGATAGTTACAATGGTTACTCTTCTTCTTCTTCCTTTTTTCTTTTTTTTTTGCATTTTTAGAATATTTGGTAAAGAAATTATGATCAAATAATACATAAAATCAAATTATTGTAATGCAATCAAGGAATCTCCCATGTTGAGATAGGTGGTCTCTTTTGGTCTGATAGGAGCAAATAAATTTCTTCATTGTAGTGAGAGAAGTTATTGCATAAAAAATCTACACAATTTTATACACCCTGTTCTTGCCCTCAAATGTCATTGTTTTAAATCGTATATCTTGATCCAAATAGTTGTGTCCCATCACCATACATAATTTCTTTTTTAAAAAAATTTGTCTTCATCATATTTTTTAAAGTTTGTAGTTTATGTGTTATGGAAACTACATTTTAATTGAAATAAGCTCAAAATTTGTATTGCTGTAAGATGAAGTGTACACTTTGAAAATTTATTTTATTTTATATAAAGTTTTGTATATTTATCTCTTCATTAAGCGTGATAACTGTTTGCGCCATAGGCTTGAATTCAAATTAGGAACTGATTTAAGATACTTAGCATAAATGTCTTGTGTTATTGATGGTCGAATGAATGAGTATGCTAGATAAGCGAAAATTAACTATCAACATTTGCTCTCCAACTCCCATGTTCGAATAATCAACAAAGAGAGTGACATATATATATTGCATTAGAGGCCGAGTGGAGGACTGATTCTTTAGATTGATGCCGAGTAAAATAGGAAGTGGGATGGATTACATCCCAGTCGAAAGGTCACAATTTCTAAACTCCTGCCTGTTCGAGTAACCAAGAAATTGGAGGCATGACATCTGTTGCCTAGGTTTTCATTTTGTTGCAGGCTTAATAACTGTCAGAAAGTTGTTAACCATCAGATTTCTGTTACGAAACACGTTGTTAGCAATCTACAACATTACCAAATCAGCGCATCATTACTATCAAAAGCAGACTTGTAGTTACGAGGACAGATCGCCCATATATAAGGTTGATAAGGATCAAACCAGAAATGGCAGCGGATCTTGAACGAATAGGAATGGGTATTCAAAACAAAATGGGTACAAAGAACGGGAAGGTTTTGATGATGAATGTGAATGGATATAACTTACCAAGACACAAACACCATCAGGGGGTTTAAGCTCACAATAGTGTTCGATATAACCCACAAACACTAAATGTCGCTCGAGATTCAAATGAGGGTTAGATATGACTTATTAACTGGTTCAAATGAAGGGGTTCGCCACAATCCTAAGAATTAGATTGATAAGAATACCGGGGAGATTAAAGAAAGTAATTGACACTTAATAATCCGGCAAACGTAAGCTCTACTAGCTTGAGTTAGTACAAATTTTACTACTTATAATAAGTCCTAAACCTTACTGGTAAAACTGTAAATAACTTACAAGGCCTTAAACCCTAAAGAATCAGGTTTACAAATAAAATAAGGGAAAACATATACAAGAATACAAAATTGTACGTTTTACAAAAGTTAGCATGCAGTCACTCGGCATGTCCTAGGAGTAGTAGTAGTATTCGAACCGAATGAGGTTGACAATCTAATATACAAGTTCAGGAAGGATTTTCTGAAGTCTTGTGTGGCTTGGCCGAAACACTAGAAAGGTCGACTCATAATTGCCGAACCCTAGAATTAGTCAACACGAGTCTCTTGGTGCGGTGCCGAATGGTTCTTTGGTCTCAAGTACTTTGCCTTACGGTTTCTCGGCACCTTGACTAACGACAGAGTTATTGCCGAGTGTTTATTTTCCTTCCCCTCGTCTTTCTGGCTGCAGCTCGGCCTTGACAAGTATTGATAAGCCTCGACTTGGATATGGTCAGAGGCTGATTTCCATCATTACCGCAGGTTTGAAAGGAAGTTGTCCTCGACTTTAAGTGTTAAGCTTGGGCCGGGATGTTGAATAAGCTCCTTCTCCCTTTTCGTTTTACCATGGGTATTGAGTGTCTCTAGATTTCCTCAATGCTCATCGAGGTTAAGAGATAGCTCTTTCCATCCTTTTGGATAGTGTAACTATTGTGGAATCCGTCATAGATCACTTTTTGATCATATTCTCAAGGTCGGCTATAAAGTAGATTTGCGACATTCATAGGGACCACATTAAATTCAATCTTGTCTTCATACTGTCTTACCTTAAATGCGATCCACGCTCTTTTATGCACCTGGATCATACCCTTGTCAATAAACCATTTCAATCTATAAGGTCAAGGGTGCGGGTAGATCAGCAATTTCATCTTTTCTACTAACTCGGTAGAAACAATGTTAA
Source organism: Lumnitzera littorea (assembly GCA_024138015.1). Lineage (NCBI taxonomy): Eukaryota > Viridiplantae > Streptophyta > Magnoliopsida > Myrtales > Combretaceae > Lumnitzera > Lumnitzera littorea. The sequence goes on from JAMXBB010000006.1 coordinate 732,229, forward strand.
TGCAGCTACCTCTATCAATAACCAAGGAACATGTCTTCCCATTCACTAGGTACTGTATGTGAAATAAATTTTCCCTTTATCTAGGATCTGCCTTTCGGTTGGCTAGTTGGCTCGTTAAGGATAAAAGTTCATCCAAATTTTTGGTATAGACATCTTCTTTGATCAATTTGTCTTTCGAGCTCTTATCACTCTAACTCTCTATTTGAGTGTTAGGTCCTTTACATTTCAAGACCATAATCCTCTTATTTGGACACTAAGAAGTAATGTGTCCGAAGCCTAAGCACTTGAAACACTTCACTTATCAAGACTTGTTGCCGAGTGCCTCCTCTTTCTCGACAATCTTTTTCTTGGCATAGACAGGTCGGCTAGGCTCTCCTTTCTCTATCTTCTTTTCTTGCCTTCTCTCGGCATACCTTTCATGCTCAGGGCTGCCTTATTAAGGTCGGCTACTATGCTTCTCCACTTTTAATGCCAAATTAATTAGCGCATCTAGAGAGTTGAAAGGCTGCAATTCAATTATGTTGGCCATGTTGTCTCGGAGTCCACTTAGGAATCTGGCAATGGTGCGGTCTTATGGCTTAACAATTTCACATCTCGTCATTAAGGTCTCAAAATCTTGCAAATACTCTTCAACAGTATTTTGACCTTGTTTCAGGTGCTAGAAAACATAGAGCATCTCTTGCTTAAAATAAGTCAGCACAAAGCATTGGTTCATCAATCTTTTCATGAGCCTCCAAGTTTTGATCGGCTCTTCTCCTTCAGTATCTCGCTTAGCAATTAACTTATCTCACCAAAGACTTGCATATTCAACAAGGGATAATGAAGCTAACTTAACCTTTGCTCGATCATCGCACTTGTAGCACTTGAATAACTTCTTGACTCGTGAAACTTAATCAAGGAATTCTTCAAGTCGGCTACTTTCATAAAAGGTTGGTAGTTTTAGCTTAACATTGTCAAGTACTTGGCCGGGTGTTTGGGGTTCATCCCTTGCATTCCGAGTTACATAGTTCACCTTGGATCGGCCACTTATGTTAAAGCTCTATTCGGTCATGTTCCTTTCCAACCTGGGCTCTCTTTTTCGGGCTTCTTGATTTTTTTCCGAGTTAACATTCCTTTCATTTCTTCTTCTTGGCATTGGATGGTTTTCTCTTCTTTTCGGTTCAACAGCTCTTCTTGGTTATCGCTCATCATTATCGAATTCATTGGAACCACTTTCACTTGTAGGTGTTCACTCACTTCTTCCTTCTCGGCCATTACGTTTGCAGCCTCTAACTAACCCAGTAAGCTCCTGAATAAAGTTGGTGAGATTCTGGATCTAGTATTCCAATTTGCCAACACATCACCTCAAGCTTCCGCAAGGATTGTCACCAGTGTTGTTGACACTATCCTCCGACATTCTTGTTCATATAGTAATTTTCCAGAAAATCAAACAAACAACAAAACACAATTATAGTAACACAGAAACAACCACTACTCGGCTTCTATAGCTACTTACGACTACTACGAATAGTACACTATACTATAGAATAATGATTAAAGGAATGTTAGGACCACAAGTCTACTTTGAAGAACATTAGCACACGTGTCTCCCCAAAACTCTGATACCAATATGATAAGGATCAAACTAGAAACGGCAGCGGATCTCAAATGAATAGGAATAGGCATTCAAAAGAAAATGGGTGCAAAGAACGAGAAGGTTTTGATGGTGAATGTGAATAGATATAACTTACTAAGACATAAATATAATCAAGGGGTTTGAGCTCGAAATAGAGTTTGATACAACCCATGAACACTAAATGTCGCTCGGGATTCAAATGAGGGTTAGATATAACTCACTAACCGATTCAAATGAAGGGTTCACCACAATCCTAAGAATAAGATTAATAAGAACACAAGGAAGATTAAAGAGAGTAATCAATACTCAATAATCTGGCAAATACAAGCTCTACTAGGTCAAGAATAGTCTTACTCAAAAGAGAAAAGTTTCACTCCTTATATATTCTTCTGTATATGTCTATCTCTCTGTATTAGTACAGATGTTGTTATTTATAGTAAGTCCTAAACCTTAGTGGCAAAACTGTAAATAATGTACAAGGCCTTAAACCCTAAAGAATCTGTAAATAACGTACAAAGCCTTAAACCCTAAAGTCGAGTCCACAAATAAAATAAGGGAAAACATATATAAGAATACAAAACTATGCATTTTATAGAAATTAGCATGCATTCACTCGACATGTCTTGGGAGTAGTAGTATTTAAATTAAACAAGGTCGGTAATTTGATATATGGGTTCAGGAAGGAGTCCTTGAAGTCTCGCGTGGCTTGGCCGAGACACCAAAAAGGTCGGCCTATAATTGCTAAACCCTAGAATCAGTTGGTATGAGTCTTTCGGTGCGGTGCCAAGTGGTTCTTTAGTCTCAAGTACTCGGCCTTGCAGTTTCTTGATACTTCGATTGACGACAGAGTTGATGTTAAGTGTTTATTTTCCTTCCCCTCATCCTTTTGACTATAGCTTAGCTTCGATAAGCATTGATAGGCCTCGGCTTGGATATGGTCGGAGGCTGATTCCCATCATAAGGTACTATTCATAATCAGATTTCATTTCTTTGGTTGCATCTTAAGCTTTTGTTCATTTTCTCATCTTCAAATTCACATTCTTTAACTTGTGTTATTTCATTTTATACAACCATTTAGGTATGGTTCACAATGTTTCTTTTCGACTTGTTTTATCTGATTTTGAGGTAACGGAGACTGAGGCCACTCCCCCCCTCCCCTCAAAATAAGGAACGAAGCGACATGTTCTTCGGGCAGTTTGGTCGATAGTATGGAGGCAAGGTAGGATAAACATACTTGAATTAACGAGCTTCCTATGGATAATTATCCCTAGGATAAGGAAGGGAGGTCTTCAACAAGATATATGTACAATATAATAGCCTACTCTCGTGACTCTCTTGATGAGACCACCAGTTCCATCAATAGAGTTCTTGTCACAAAGTACAACCAGTATTAGCAAAATCTTCTTGGAACATGGAACTTGAGGAGACCGAGAGATGGGGAGAGAGTATGCTTCCTAAGGGAGCACGAGTTCCACATGTACTTGAAATATCTAGATTTTGGGCTATGCTTCCCTTTCTCAACTTTTGTTCAGGGCTTCTTCAACTACTTCAGAGTCACACCAAGTATATTCTCACCAAACACATATCGGCTTTTGGCGGCTTTTGAGATAGTTTGTGAAGAAGTTGAGGTCAGGGTTACACTTCAATTGTTTAGGATTTTCTTTACTATCCGGAGGTAGCCTTATAGGTGGTACTTCATTGCTGCGAGGCATGGACGCAAGTTCATGGATGGGTTAGAATCTAAGATCCCCAAGTGGCATGACAAATTTGTATCAATAGTGTTTGATGGAGACTTGGACTTCTGGACCCAATGGATTGAGCAGATCCGTACAAAAGATATAGATTTGATGCTGAATGATGCAGCAGTAGCAAGGAAAATTCAAGAGAGGAGGAAGAGCAAAATGCTCTTTTGGACACCGAGAAGATTATACAGTGATATGAAAATGGAGACCCAATCTTTTCTAAAAAAGAAGGTACGCTAATGAGTTGTCGCCATGTCGAGTATAGCTACAAGGAAAGTTGTTCTCGAGACTTAGGGGAGGGAATTGTAGCCTTTAAGCTTTGCTTAGCATAGAAAATGTAAGTTCATCTTTCTCCCGTCTTTATATTAATTCCTTTACTCATATCGTAGATATAGTTATTAGTGAGGTGAATCCTACCAAGCTATTCACTCAGGCCAAAGCCAAGAAAACTAAGGCTAACAAAAGGGCGACTAATTAGCAAATACCACTTGGCCTGTTGTCGTAAAGAAGGCCACAAAAGAGGTTGCAGTGAAGCAGGTAGCTGTATAGAAGATCTCTTGTCCTGTCGAGAGGATGAAGGAGAATGAGGAAACACTACCGATCGAGGTTGTTCATTCTGAAGAGCCTCCGGTTGAGATTATTTAAACTTCTGTTGAGCCGAGGGATGGTGAACATCGAAAGACACATCCCGGAAAGGAAGATGAAAACACCATTGCCATAGAAGGCTCATCGCTAGCAATTGCAATGGCTCCGAGTGGTGACAAAAGACCAAGGAAGGAACTCACCGGCAAAGGTGAAGGAAGCAATGCGTTCTAAAGCTCTTAGCATCAGTAGCGCCAAATTCATCCCCAACAAAGAGGTCAGTGAGTACTTCGTCCCCTGTTGGAGCCACCAAATTTTAGACATCGACTTGGCCTTGGAAGGTAGGACAAAATCTTTAGCTCTAATGGAAGGGATCATTCTTCTGAAAGACAAAGATATTGCTAAGAAGGATGTCGACAACATCGACGATTGCAATAAGGCCCATATCGCGGCCAAATTGTATGATGTGAGTATCCATAACCATTGCTTTTAATTATCGAATTCGTTCGGGTAACTAACATATTTCCTTTTCCAGATGAGTAGCCACATTCTGATGGCTTTGGATGAGATCGACAAAGAGGCAAAGAAGGTAATATCTTCAGTTGTATCTGTGTCTGATACCCAATCATTCTTGATTGTATTAAATAAATTTGCTGCAAAAAGTTGAGAATGCATACAATGTATCAAAGGCCTAAATTGTTGCTGCTGAGAATGCAAGGATTAAGGTTGAGATGGAGGCGAGAAAGCTTTAGGAAGAACTTGTTATTGAGAAATTGGCATACGACCTTGTAATTGATAAAATCTCTAACTTGAAGGCTAAAATGGAAGAACAGTACAAAAAGTTTGAAAACCTAAAATAGGAGCTGTAGAAGAAGAAAGAAGAGTGTTGGGGCTTGGGCTGAACTATTTTCACGATGAGCGACGATGAAGATAAGCTCAAGATGCAGATAAAGGAGTTGGAGACCAATTACTCAAACTTACAGAGTCGTGCAACCGAGTTGGAGGAGACTCTAAGGAGAGGACCATTAGTTAAAGAGACTCTCGATATAGTCACTCTCAATCGACAATACGAGAAGCTTCTACGAAAGAAGTTGTAGGAGGGGGTTCAAATAGAAAGAGAAGAGATCTTGAAGCTTTATCCTAATTATGATCTCTCCTATCTTGACTTTGTTGACATCAACGACAAAGTCAGTAGTGCCAACGAAGATGAAGGCAATGAGACAGTTGATGAGAGTATGAATCAAGATAACAATGAAGCTCATGCTAAGGAAGTTGCCCGCTCTGAGACCCCAGTTATTGAGGAAGCCCTAGCCACTGATTTAAAAATCACTTATGCTAAATCTAATGATAGGCCATAGGACTTTTATTGTATTGGCACATTGCATTTTTGTGTAATTATCAATTGAAATATATTCAAGGCAATGCCAAGTGCTTATAACACTTGTTGAGCAAAAATAGTTGATAGATCTCCAATACGTTTAATTTCACGTACTGCACTTTTATAGCATATATGGTATACATATGTTACTTCACACTCTTATTCGTTAGCATATTTTATTTCACACACTATTTGTTACTTAGCATGTTTTATTTCACACGCCCAACTATCTTTCGGCATATTTTATTTCACATGCCTATCATTTTATATTGTTCATTAATCGTTTGAGGTGTGGATTAGCCGCATTACTCAGCCATAAGGTTAATTTGTATAGTTCGTTAACCACGTTCGGCTAGAACCTAGGTCTGTTCGTTTGTCGTATAGCCTATAACTCGTTAATTTGGTAATCATGACAAAAACAAACATAATGAGACTTTAAATATAATTCTCATAAATAAGTGCTGCAGTTTTACAAACATGTTGGCTATTGCCAAATGAGTGAAGATAGAAATCATCCGATAGACTAATTGAAATGAAATTTCAGATTCTTGGCGTTCCATGCTCGAAGGACGATTGATCTATCTAACCTTTCTAGCCAATAAGCCCCTTCACCAACAACTTCCCGATCTTGACAAGATCCTCCTAACTCGTACTGAGCTTTCCTTGAGCTGCTCACGTACCAGTGACTTCTATTTTACGGCAAACTACATCTCTGAGTTGGAAAACCTTATGCTTCACTTTTTGATTGTAGTACCTTGCTGCTCTATGCTAGACCCTGGCTCTTGCAATGTCTTGAATTTCCTCAATAGTGTCCAAATTCGCTATCGGTCCAACTTGATTAAGCATAACATCAAAATTATGCATCCACAAATTAAGTAAGTCCAACTTAATCAGCAACACAGCTTTCATACCGTATGCTAACTTAAATGGTGTCTCTCCTATTGCAATTTTGTGAGTGGTTCTATATCCCCATAGGACATTTGGCAGTTCGTTTGCCAATCTCCTCCTAACTTGATCTACCTTCCTTCTTAAGCTGTGTAATATGATCTTGTTGACGGCTTCGACTTATCCATTCGTCTGAGGGTGTGCTACAAACGTATAATTGAGGCGAATGTCATGCTTCTCGTAAAATGCTCAGAATTTATTGTTGTCAAACTGTAGGCCGTTATCTGTGATTATCGTATGAGGAACTCCAAATTTTGATATGATGGAATCGAAGACAAATGCTTCCACCTTCTGTTCAGTGACCTTTGCTATTGCCTCAACCTTGGCCCATTTGGTAAAATAATCTATGGCGACAATGACAAATTATTGCTAGGTGGTAGATTTCGAAAAGGGTCTAAGGATGTTTAGCCCCTAATGAGTGAAAGTCTATGGGCTGGTCAAACTACATAACTCAATGGCTGGCGCGTTACTCAACGAGTCATGCTTCTGGCATTAAGGACAGTGTAGGACAATGTCTTTCGCATCTTTTTTCATAGTCAGCCAATAATAACCGAGTCGCAAAGCTTGAATGTATAGTGTTTGCGCCTTTACATAGTTACTGCATATGCCACCATATGGTTCAGATAACATCCTTTGGGCATCTTTTGGGGAAAGGCTTCGAAGGTAGGGTTGAGATGTGCTACACTTATACAACTGACCATTGTCGAGCCTATTTTTCAGTTTCTTTTATTAAAAATTAATTTCCCCATTTCCAATTAATACTAAACCCTAATCCATTTAATATTAATCCTCAACTAAAAAAATTGGAAAATTCCGATTTTTTATTAAAAATAATTTTTGAAATCACTACCCAACCAGAATTGGGAAAAAGGGAAGAAATCGTAATCAATTGGGTGATTTCATTACGATTTACCTACCGGTCTTTGATCTTAATTTTAATGAAGAATCAGAGGGTTCCAAGTTCGGGGTTCACCTATTAAACCCTAATGGGCACCACTATTTATTTATCAAAATTAGGATTATTTTTTAATTATATATATATTTTTTTAAAAATGTAAAAGTCGAAAAGAAAAAAAAAAGAACCTAAGTTTCTATAAATTTTATCGACGTCCCGAAAATGCCTACGTATCCGCTAGCCGGGATCAGACAATCGTAGTTTTTTCTGAAAAGCTTTAATGTGTTAATTTCTTTTAATTTTGAAAACTAACTGAGTTTACATTGTTAATTAATTCGGTTTATTTCAAAAAATCCAAAGGGTCCTAACTTGTAGAAAAAACTCTCTAAAAATTTTTCTTTTTTTAAAAGGATTTTTCATTATTAATTTTTATTATATAAAAAAAATTATACGTGAAGAATTTTAGCAAACGATACTAAAAACTCCTTAACTAATATGTACATATATATATCTATACTATTAATATTTAACAATTATCTACCTAAGTGAATTAATAATATCAGGAAACATATTTAATATAAAAGCTAATCTTAAAAGTTTCTTAAACTAATATATGTATAATATTAAATAACTAAAGACTTAATAGCATAGTAATGATAATCAAATAATAATAAAAAAAAAAAAACATTCAATAACCAAACTGTATTTGATGTTCATTACGGTTAAGCAATACCTCGTACGTTTGACGTGTGGATGTCGGAATTGTACTGGCGTTGCAGTGAAGTGGACTGCGAGGAGGACGGCGCTTACGGGTGATCGATGCTGTAAACGTATGCGTGTTGCGTAGGAGTTGGGATCAGCAGTGAACGTTTATGGCTGATCGGAGTTGTGGCGCGGATCGTTGACAAAGGGCTGTTGAACGTGGCTTGTTGTAGTACGTTATGTCGCGTGACAAAGGATAGTGTGCAATTTGATGAAGTTAAAGTGCAATAGTATGCGATTATGTATGTTCAGTTGGCATCGGAGATGGCGTGTCGGGGCTGCTCAAAAGTGTGTATGTAGATGATGTCTGGTGTTAGAGTTGGATCGTGTGTGTTATATTGAAGGCTGAATTTGTGCAGTTGGGTGTAATGTGTGGTGGGTGGAAATTCAGCTCGGATCAGGCGACTTCAGGCAGACTAACAAGGAGCTGTTGGCATGATCTGTGCTCAAGGATGGCTATGGCGTGCAAAACAGCGAAGCTCGAAGCGTGCGTAGTGCAGGCCATGCTCGAGTGTGCAAAAGATGTGCAGCAGTAGGCATTACGTGCTTGCAGTTCAATTGTGGAGTGTACAGCAGCTTTTAAACTAGATCATATCGTATCTGATTTGATAATAATTAAACTAGATCAAAATTAATTCAAATCTAATTTAATAAAATTAAACTAGATTCAAATATTCTTTAACTATTCAAATTCAAATGGAGAAAATATGATCTTACGAGATTCGGACCTATGGCCTTAAACTAACTCCATATCAAATATTCCAATGTTTATCCGTTAGGTCATTGGCTTGTGCTTTAATTTTTAGTACAATTGAATTCTACTTAAAATACACAACTCCTTAAAATAATTTTTTTAACTAAGCTAAAACTAAAACGATTGACTCTAAAATAATTTACTTCCTAAAAAAAATCTAAAAACTCTTTCTAATTTTTTATTTTTCTCACTTTTTTCTGGTATTTTCATCATTTGTCAATTTTTATTATTTTTATCTTTTATTATTATTATTATTTTCTATATTTTGAATTAGGACCCTTTTTTGAAAATAATAAAAAATTTGGACTACAGAGAGGCAAAAATTAAATGTTTACAACCATCAATCAGCATGTAGTTTGCAGCCTGATAGCCAATCTTTCTTTTTTATCGTCAAAGAGAGTACCATCTTTCAGATAATTTATTAAGGAATCCATCCACGATTCTACTCTCGGGTAAAGAACTAACTCACAGCTCTATAAGAGACTAGATAAGCTTTTCTGTGGCAGAAACTTGACAAAAAGTTTCTCGCTTAGCTCAAGGAATTCCATACTGGCCAACTTCGACAACTTATCGGCAACAATATTCTTACTTCTTAGAATTTTGTGAATGGAGAAAGATAGGAATTCTTTTATAAACATTTATACTACTAATAAGTACTTGCTCATCTCTTCTTCTCTTACCACATAATTTCTGGTGACCTGATTTACCACCAGCTGGGAATTAGAGAACACTTCGAGTTTCTCGGCACCAATTTCTTTTGCTAGTTTCAATACGGCAATTAGAGCTTCATATTCTGCTTCATTGTTACTGGCTCGGAATCTAAATTTCAAAGCGTAATGAACTTTAACATTATTGGGGCCTTAAAGAACTAAGCCTGCACCATTTCCTTCTAGTGTCAAAGAACCATTGACATAAAGAAACCAAATAGGTTTCTCAGCAATCTCCACATGGTCTTCCTCTTTAATGAATTTAGCTACAAAATCCGCTAGTACTTGGGCCTTCAGTACCATTCTGGGTTTATATTATACACCATGAGTATTGAGCTCTAAGGCATATTTCATCATCTTCCTTGAGGAATTAAGCTACTATAATGGTTGATTAGTGAAGATAATAATTTGGTGAGCTTCAAAATATAGCTTCAACTTTCTCACCGAGAGAACTACTACTAATACACATTTTTCAATTTTTGTGTACCAGAGCTTTGGCCCTTGCAAAACATGACTTACGTAATAAACGGGTCGATGCTCTTTGCCATCAATTCGAACCAGTATAGAGGAAAGTGCTCAACAGTTGATTGATAGATATAAGTATAAATTCTCTCCTATAATGGGTGTCGAGAGTATCAAGAGTGACATAAGAAATTCCTTGAGCTCATTGAAAGCTCATTTACAATCGTCGGTCCAATTGAATTCTTTTGGATTCTTCAACATTTTAAAGAATTCTGGGCACTTATCTGTACTTCTCGACATGAATCTATTAAGGGCGGTAATTCGCCTAGTGAGTTCCTATACCTCTTTGACCGTGCGAGGTGATTTTATATTCCTTATGGCTCTAATCTTTCTTGGATTAGCCTCAATGCCACGTCGTATAACCATATACCCAAGAAATTTCCCTGATGTTGTGCCAAAGATGTACTTTTGTAGGTTGAGTTTTATACTATATCTTCTCAATGTGGCAAACGTCTCTTGTAGATTAGCGAGATGCTGATCTTCCTTCATGCTCTTCACAATCATGTCGTTCACTTATACTTTTACATTTTTATAGATCTGAGATTTGAACGTCTTTGTTACTAAGCTTCAGTATGTGGCACCAACGTTCTTTAGCCTAAAGGGTATCATCGTATAACAGTACGTTCCAAAATTGGTAACAAAGATGTATGGACTTCATTTGCCTTGTCCACCTTGATTTGATTGTAACTAGAGAAAGTGTTCATAAAAGAAAGCAATGTATGTCCTGTAGTTGCGTCTACCATTTGATCAATTTTTGGCAATGGGAAATAATCCTTGAGACAAGTCTTGTTGAGATCTGTGAAGTTTATGCACATTCGCCACTTGTTGTAGACTTGTTGACTAGCACATAATTTGCTAACAAGTCAGATAAGGCTCTTTCTCGATGAATCCTGCCTTCAATAATTTCTGGACCTCTTCTTCTATTGCCGTTTGTCTCTCTAGTGCAAAATGTCTCTTTTTCTATTGGACCACCTTCATATTCAGGTCAATTTGGAGCTTATGTACTATAATGTCTCTTGGAATACCCGGCATGTTCAAAGGTGACTATACAAATACGTTAGCATTAGCTTACAAGAAGTCGATCAGACTTTGCCTAATATCTATTGATAAGGGTTTTCCTATCCTTGTTGTCTTCTCGGGATCATTTCTTAAAGGAATTTCCTCTGTATCATTCTTGGCATTCTTTATGCCAACTAACTTGCCTTCTGGATAGGTTTCAACTTGAAATACTTCCTCTCATCTCAAGGCCCTTATATGTAAGGACCATGTTAATTGCTGAAAAATGATATCAGCCAAACTTCTCGTATCAATAAAAATCTTCTTGACTTCAAAGTTTGTGACTCTCGCATTGATGACGAGTGCATCATCGTGTAACCTCTGAATATCCTCAAAATCTTTTTCTTTGAAAGATATCATATTGTCAATCCTGACCTTTTTTCCATGAATATTGCAAATATACTTCTTGGCGTTAATCGAGTTCGAAGAACTCGATTGGCCTATACTAGGTTTGTCATCAATGGTATTAATTACTCCGTTAGGTGCTCTGTTGGGATTAACATCCCTTGCATCTCTCACGGCCATTGCTGGCCAAGTGTCATCTTCTTGTTCCTCTTGTCTCCTTTAAGATGGTCTTTTGATTCTTTCGGCATCACGCGTTAGAAATTTTCACAAGTGCCCACGTTGTATTGCATCTTCAATTGCATTCTTAAGTTAAATGCACTCATCTGTATTATGACCCTTGTTATGATGGAAATCACAGTACTTGTTTGAATTTCTTCTTGAGGGATTTTCTCGCATTCTTTCCGACCATTGGAAGATACCTCTCTCCCCACGTACCTCCATCAAAATATCCGAGATTGGACGATTGACAGGCGTACGGGATGAGAATGTTAGGATCTTTGGTCTCTTCCTCTTGGCATCTGAACTGTGGTCATTGTTTATGCCTAGTCTATCATTTACACTTTTTCGCTTGTCATTCTTTTCATTGCCTTTGCTCTGATCGGCCTCTCGTTGTACCTTTATGTTGTCTTCTTATCGGATGTATGAGATGGCTTTAGCCTTAAACTCAATAAAAGTTTTTGGCTTGTTCTTTACGAGAGACTTGAAAAAGTATTCATGAGGCTTGACTCCATCAATTACGACGTTGAGGATCACACTTATATCCAGCTTTGGGATGTAGACTATCTCGGCCATAAATCTGACTAAATAGTCCCTGATTGACTCATTGGATTTTTGTTTAATGGTGTTAAAGATTGAGGAGTTTTTAATAGGAAGTTTATTCACAAGGAAGTGTTAAAGGAACACTTCTGCTAATTCATCAAAACAGGAAATTGTATTTGGTTTCAAATGTTTGAACCATGTGCTAGTCACATTCCTTAATGTTGAAAGAAAAGCTTGATAAGCCACTGCATAACTTAAGCCATGCAACTTGGCCAACGTACGGTAGTACTCTAAGTAGTCTTTAGGGTCCTTTGTTCCATCGTAAGTCTCAAATTATGGTAACTTTATGTGCTGAGGTATTACTTTCTCCAAAATTTCTAGAACACAGGGACTCTTTTTAATTTGGAACTGTTTACTTGGGGCAGCAGGCGTGCTGACATGCGAAGGACCTGCATGGTACACTTGTTGCAGTTGTTTACCTTTGTCATTCTTTTTGAAAGCAGGAGCCAAAGGTCCTATTATATTCTCGGCTTGCTTTTCTTTCAACTCGAGTGAATAAATGGAATCATTGCTTTTTTCAATGTCGTAATCGCCTTGGTCTTTGTTTTGGGTCAGATTTGGGTGAATATTACTATAGAGGAGGTTAAGGACTTGCTCATGTTTTTTATTTAATTCTTGGTTTTCTTTTGTTAAGTCGAGGCAAAGTTGCTCGAGCCTAGCCAATCGCTGTTCATCAATATGCCTACTCTCCCCTTAAGGGTGTTAAGAGGTAGTGCTAGCACCTGCACTCTTAGATACTCTTGTCTTAGCCATGTAGGTGTATTTAGGAAAAAACATACGATGCTAAATGTTATTGGTGAATTTTAGGATCAAGGAAAATTCTACAAAAAAGAATGAAATGTTTGGTACTAGGGCCAGTTCAATACAACCACTCCGATGCCTAAGTTAGTTGAGTGACTTTATATAAAAAGTATGTAAGTGAAGTGTTAAAGAGATCTTACGGAGTTTTCTTTCCCATATTTATAGCTGGCTATAATATCTAAGGCAGTTGTTAGAATAATTGTTAAGATACGTGGAAGCTTATTGATTTGACATCTTTCCTGATATGTAAGGAGAGCGAACGGTTATATAATATAACCATACTTATGATAACTGTTCGCGTCATGAGTTTAAATTCAAATTAGGAACGGATTTAAAATATTAAGCATAAATGTCATGTGTCATCTTTCTACAGGTATGCCGGGAACTTCAAAATATTCGATGTATCGGCAACCGAACGAGCGAAAACTTACAATCAACAATTTCCTCTTTTAATTTCTTGACTGACTTTCAACGTTATGTATTATAATATGTATACGGTAAAAGGGCTTAAAAGATATGAAATCTACCTCTTTGCATCATGGAGAAGCAGGAAATAACCTTTATATCGAGTTGCTTTTAAATTGTATTTTCTATTCTTAGTATTGGATGTATATGTACCTCATGATACTAATAAAAGATCAAACATAACATACAAATTGATGGTAATGTAATATATTTCGGTATTATTTATCTTAATTATTTATTGAAATTACCATTGCCTTAAAGTAATTTCATATACTTGTGTTATTAGACAATTAATTATGTTTTTCATTTTTGTCAAATTGCAACTTTCATTAGTTTTTCCTCTTTTAGGATAAGTCTTATAGCAGTTAAATGAGGTAAAATTACTTTGCATTTCTTAGTCATTGGTCATAATATTTCTTCTTTTTTTTTTTTTTGTCCTTTACACAAAGGGTTTGTTAACATGTCGTTACATGGCTATTATAATTTCATGCATGTATTGAAAGTATAATGAAAAGTCGCAGCTTTAAGATTTATTCATTTATTTGACTTCATCCTTAGTTTAATGTAGTTGGTAGACATTTTGAAATTTATTTATACTTTTTTATGTTTGGCATTTTGAAATTTATTTATACTTTTTTATGTTTGGAGAAATATAAATCAATTTATAATATGCAAACTGAATGTTGCTTTAATCCTTGTTTGTTTACAAGGCGATTAGACGTCTCATGAAGCTTTAATTGCAATAGCTTAGTATATGTATATATTTTTTTGAAAGCTAGGTTTTTAATTAGTCCGATTTTCATATTTTGATACGACAATTGTGTTATTTATATTGATTTTCCTTTTTATTTTCTTCTTTCAGGACCTACGGTATTTTTGCACGGATTTATGAACTTGCGTTTGTATGACTTGTAATGGAATACATTAAATGGTTGTTAACTTTATTTATTATCGAATTACGTTGACCATAGATTTTGAGATCAGAGGTTAATGAGAGATTAAATTTAAGAACTTATGATGAATGGAACTTATAAATAATAATTAGTCTGATGATAAATTTGTACACATAATATGAATACAGCGTTGCTAGTATTGTTAATGTAGGACTCATAAATAAATAAAGAAAATTAAATGGACTTCTTTAAGAGTTTTATTAATGAAGTATAAACCCTTTTACATATTTCAGTTTTTTAAGATTTTAATATCCCATCTCAATAAAAAAAAAAAAAAAAAACTTTTTATTTCTTTGAAGGTATCTTGACATCCCACCAAAGGGATGTTCAACTCTCAATTCGGATGCTTTTGTTGGACTCCCTTTATCTTCTTCAAGCTTGTTTTTCATTTATGAATAATATTAATTTTTGTTTTTTTGTTTTCTTAATTTAGTATCATGAAAATATTCATTAACGAATTTATTACCTACAACGGACGAATGGTATTCATAATATTGACGAATTTATTATTATTTATTAAAATATTGTGAAAGGTAGTTGAATTTGAACACTTTTCATCGTTTTTCTGAATTCAAATTTCATCTTATTGGTTTTCTCGTATAAAATTCTGTAATTTAATTTACACACAAATTTATGAATTTGAGAAAAGAAATCATAATGAACAGAAAACCAAGTACACCACAAACACAAGCACCACTTGGCCCATAAAACTTAACGGCACATGTAGTTTAACGCATGAAATACACGTGTAATGGAATCTTCATTCAATAGGAGTTGAATAAACTTGTAATATTTGTTACGTTGTTCATTTAGACTAAATATCTATAATAGAAGCAAAATGACTAAAACTACCTTTATTTTCTATTTTCATCCCTCTCTCTCCTCTATACTTATAACAACATAACATCCTTATAGAAAATAAAAAAAAAAATATAAAGAAAACAAAAACAACATACCATTAGATTTAAATTTGCAATTCTACATCAAATAGTTCATAAAAAATAAAAAAAATAAAAAAGATCCTAAAACTACAATAATGAAGGAATGAAAAACTGAAAAAAAAAAAAACATTTCCCTTCTTTGGCCAAGCACTTGGCCTTTGAAAATCTCCATAAAAAATAAGTCTAAAAAACAAAGAAATCCTATATTCTATAAAATTGATGAAGGAAAAAAAAAAAGTAATCTTTAGTTCGTACTTGAAAAAAATTGAATCTTCAGTAATATGGAAGAATACGCAACTTTAAAGAAGAACACTACAGATTTAATGAACATATGATCAAATTTGGTGAATACACCAATCTCTCACACCACTCTCGATGAAGAAATGATTAGATCTAATGAAACTATCATCTACAATATTAAAGCTTATTTATTTTATTTTTGCCTAAATCTAATAAATATATCGGACATAGAGAGGGAAAAAGAAAGCTTAAAGAGAGAGAGAAAGAAAACAAATCAAATAAAAAGAAAGAAAAGATAAAATCTTAGAGAGAGAAATACAAAACAGATTAGCAATGAGTAGTTATAGATGTAAAGTAGTAATGATAGAGGATAATGGTAGTGATAATGATGATTGATGTATGATGGAGTTATGATGGTGTTGTGTTAAAATAGGAAAAGGTAAGCTGAGTAATTTGCTTATTGAATCTCAATTCATAAGTTTCATTAAAGAATGCTAATTTTATGTTTTAAAGAATTGCAATTTAATGGTAATTATAATTCGCCAAAGTAAACACTGTAATAAAATATTTGTAAAGAACAAAAAAGAAATCGATTTATTATTTCTTCCAAGTAAATATACCATAAGAGGAATCAGCCCATACCCATATTTTTGGGCTTAAATATACTCATTATATCTCGTAGTAATCAAAGCATTAAGAAAAATAAAAACCCCACTATAACTTTTAAAAAAAAAAAATGACTTCAAATTCAAAAAATAAAGCAGATCTACGTCCAGCTAGCCGACCCCGACTGCAAGTTCAATCCCTATTTATTTAATTTAAAATCAAAACCCTAACGGAATCCTAACGTCCAGGTTTTTTACCGCTCGAATTCAAATTTCAAATATCTCAAGGTTACCGTTAAGACATTTCTCTCCCTTTGGAAAAAACCCTTCTCTTCACTTCACCTTCTTTTACTTTCGACACTTCCCACACCGTATCACTTTCCCAAATCTCTCTCTAGACACCTCCTCTGTGTCACTCTCTCTCTCTCTCTCTCTCCCGCTCTAAAACTTTCTTCCTCCTTCAATTCAATTTGAAAAGCAACAAAAATACAAAAAAAGAAAAAAAAAAAAGAAGAATCTAAGTCTACGGTTAGCTTTAAGTGTTTTTAGTTCTCAAATCCTTCTTGAAAAACCCCCTATCAAGCAACCTCGAATTTGTTATCAAAGTTGCCATGGCAGCCGCCAAGAAACTCCCTTTACAATCAAGCAACAATGCCAATGTTGCCCCTACTGCTCCTTCAATCCCACGTAAGACCATTGAAGAAACTTACCAGAAAAAATCCCAACTTGAACACATCCTTCTCCGTCCAGATACCTACATCGGTTCCATTGAGAAACACACCCAAACCCTATGGGTTTATGAGAACGACCAGATGGTACACCGATCTGTGTCCTACGTCCCGGGTCTTTACAAGATCTTTGATGAAATTCTTGTTAATGCCGCTGATAATAAGCAGAGGGATCCAAGTATGGACTCGCTTAAGGTTGTTATCAATGTCGAGGAGAATTTGATTAGTGTTTTTAATAACGGGGATGGTGTGCCTGTGGAGATTCATCAGGAAGAGAAGGTTTATGTCCCTGAGTTGATTTTTGGGCACTTGCTTACGAGCAGTAATTACGATGATACGGTGAAGAAGACTACCGGTGGGAGGAACGGGTATGGTGCTAAGCTTACAAATATCTTTTCAACAGAATTCATTATAGAGACTGCTGATGGAAGGCGCCAGAAGAAATACAAGCAGGTGAAAAATCATTTCATTGTTCTTTTTTTTTTTTCAATTTATTCTGAAACGTCTTGCTTAATTGGGATTAGCATGCGTATTTTGTTCTAATGTAATGTATGTTATTTGTTATGTACTGCATCGTGATGGTTTTAGCTAAGTGAAATTTATTATCTTTGGTAAGAGGTGCTATTAAGATGGAATCTTTCCAAGGATTCGGGTGTTATAGTATGGTGAATTCTTCAGTACCTTTTGATTCTCATCAATTCATGATTTCTTGTCGATTAGCTATGAAATATCTCGTTGCGGGTTTGGATTATCATGAAAGTCGGTCAGGACTTTTGTGCTTTGATTTCATGTAATAATTTGTGATTTGTTATGTGTGGTTAGAATCACATGGGCAGGTTACGTACGATGTTTATCTGTGTTAATTTCTACGATTTTTGGATTAGACATAGTGGGGACTTGGGATATTTGGTATAAACTACCATCAAGATTGAATCTTTATATGTTTTCGGGTGATGTTCTGTAATTTGTTATGGTAGTTAGGTTTATATTCTTTGCAGCTCAACATACTCTGAGTGGAAAGATAGGTTGTCAGTTATGTATAATGTTTTGTACGTTTGTTCATCAAGATGAAATTTATCATCTTTGGATTAGATATTGAGGAAAATTACCGTCTTCGAACAGGGATGATTCAGGTGCTGCTTTATTCAGTTACTTATAATGTTCCAATGTTTTCTTTTTCTAGTTATCTCTTCCTTTAGTAGCTAGTCAGTGCTAACTGGAAATGTGGATGTAGGTTTTCTCAAACAATATGGGGAAAAAATCCGATCCTGTCATTTCTAAGTGCAAGGAAGGCGAAAATTGGACCAAGGTTTCATTTAAGCCTGACTTGGCGAAATTTAACATGACACGTCTAGAAGATGATGTGGTCGCTTTGATGAAGAAACGAGTGATTGACATGGCTGGATGCCTTGGAAAAACTGTCAAAGTCGAGTTGAATGGTAAGAGGACTCCCGTAAAAACATTCGGTGAATATGTTGGTCTGTACCTTGCCTCTGCCTCTAAGAACAATTCAGAATCTCCTTTTCCAAGGTTTGTAGTCTCCTGTTGTTTCTAACTTCAATTCACCATATTTAGGGGAAATTATCTAAATAGGTTGATTTGGCTTTCGCAGGATTGAAGAGAACGTGAATGATAGGTGGGATATTTGTGTGTCTCTCAGTGAGGGCCAATTTCAACAGGTAGATCTAGAACAGACTTTCTTTTTGTTTTTCCACTTTATTGCTTGGTATGGATGACGAAACTTGACTTTCTGATTTTTATCCATCGTCAGGTTAGTTTTGTGAACAGTATTGCCACAACCAAGGGTGGAACTCATGTTGATTGCGTTGCAAATCAGATTGCAAACCATGTTATGGCTGTTGTAAATAAGAAAAACAAGAATGCCAACATCAAAGCCCACACCGTTAAGAATCACTTGTGGATTTTTGTCAATGCTCTTATTGATAATCCGGCCTTTGACTCCCAAACAAAGGAAACTTTGACGCTTCGTCAGAGTAGCTTTGGATCCAAATGCGAACTTTCAGATAAATTCTTGCAAAAGGGTACGGGTTTCTTTTCTCTATTTTCACTATAAAGCGAACTAGCTGTTGAGCGTTAGTAAGACTACTGAACTTTCTCTGTCGCAGTGGTGAAGTCAGGAATTGTCGAGACCCTCCTCTCGTGGGCAAACTTCAAGCATAGCAAAGACCTGAAGAAAACAGATGGGTCAAAGAAAGAAGTTGTTCGAGGGATTCCGAAGCTGGATGATGCCACTGATGCTGGGGGGCGAGACTCAGACAAATGCACCTTGATTTTAACCGAGGGGGATTCAGCTAAGGCACTTGCGGTGAGTTTCGGTACAGCGTTTGTCGTAACCCCTCTATTGTAAAGTGTAACTTTTGTTTTGCCTACTAAGTTTTTGGAGCTGACAAAAGCTGCATTTTCATAGGTTGCTGGAAAGTCTGAACTGCCTCGAGGCCGTTATGGTGTGTTTCCTTTACGGGGAAAACTGCTCAATGTACGGGAAGCTAGCCACCACCAAATCATGGAGAACAAAGAAATCCAGTATATCAAGCAGATTCTTGGTTTGCAGCAAAACAAGCAATATGATAGCATTAAGTCATTGAGATATGGTCATTTGATGATTATGACCGATCAGGTTATCATCAAATTTCACTTCATCCATGTCGTTGTTCCTTTCCAAAGCCATGAGACAATAGACTAATGAATTGCCGTATCTAAATTATATACCTTCATATCTATGTTAATATCCAAATTCACAGGACCACGATGGTTCACATATTAAAGGGCTGCTGATAAACTTCATCCACACATTTTGGCCATCGTTGCTAAAAATTCCATCGTTCCTGGTTGAGTTCATCACTCCTATTGTGAAGGTACGTGCTTGCATTAGTGCTAGAGAAGATAGTTTACCTTCTTTCATTATTTTTCAAAGAGTGTCATATCTATACAATTCTCCAATGCAGGCTACTCACAAAGATGGCACAGTGCTAAGTTTCTATACTATGCCAGAGTATGAGTCATGGAAGGAAAGTATGGCTGGTAATGCAAGTGGGTGGTCTATCAAGTATTATAAGGTTGGCTTATTATTCGATAGACTGTTGCCTGTCTAGAGTAGGTTTGAAGTGAGCTGAATGTTTCTCACATGGTGATTTTTCCTTTACTATCTAGGGGTTGGGAACAAGCACATCTAAGGAAGGAAAAGAATATTTCAAAAACATTCACAAGCACATGAAAGAATTTGTTTGGAAGGATGAGCAAGATGGGGATGCAATAGAACTTGCATTTAGTAAAAAGAAGATTGAGGCGAGGAAAAACTGGCTTCGGCAATTTGAGGTTGCAATCACCAAAATCCGCATCACATGATATTTAGATGATAATCTTGCAATATTTTGTTATGAATTGCATTTTAAAGTGTGTAACTTAATTTGAATATCCTTTTGCAGCCGGGTACTTACCTCGATCAGAAGGAGAAGCACATAAAATACTGTGATTTCGTTAACAAGGAACTTATATTGTTCTCCATGGCGGACCTGCAGAGGTCTATACCTTCTATGGTGGATGGCTTTAAACCTGGCCAAAGAAAGATATTGTTTTGTGCATTCAAGAGGAACTTTGTGAAGGAAGCAAAAGTTGCTCAGTTTTCAGGTTATGTTTCTGAGCATTCAGCTTACCATCATGGTGAGCAGAGTCTGGCCAGTACCATCGTTGGTATGGCACAGGATTTTGTTGGAAGCAACAATATTAATTTGCTTGTTCCAAGTGGTCAATTTGGCACTCGCCAACAAGGAGGGAAAAATTCCGCAAGCCCCAGGTATATTTATACCAGGCTCTCACCAATTACTCGCTTCATTTTCTCCAAGGATGATGACAGCCTTCTAGACTACATGAATGAAGACGGGCTATCTATTGAACCCACTTGGTAATGATTGTCAGTGTCTTGGTGTTTTCTTTTTCTGTCTTTCATAATTATTAACGTACCTACAACTGTTTTCATACATAGGTACATGCCCATTATACCAACAGTTTTGGTAAATGGTAGTGAAGGAATTGGAACAGGATGGAGTACTTTCGTCCCTAATTACAATCCGAGAGATATGATCAATAACTTGAGGCGTCTATTGAACGGTGAGATGATGGAACCGATGGATCCTTGGTATAGGGGATTCAAAGGGACAATAGAGAAAACAGCTACAAAAGAAGCTGGATCTACCTACACTGTTAGTGGGATCATAGAGGAGGTTGGTGAGGGATGGCTCAGGATCACGGAGCTGCCACTTCGTAGGTGGACAGATGAATATATGGAGTTTTTGCAAAGTGCCCTGGATCCGTTTATTGAGGTAACTGCATTTTCATGTTGTGTACGAATTCCACCCCTTATCTTTGGAGCATTTTGATTATGGCAAGTGGTGTTTGTTACAGGAGATTAAGCACGACAATGATGATGTCAGTGTGGATATCTTAGTGAAATTGTCTGATGAGAACATGATGATCGCACAGCAAGAGGGTTTGCTGAAGAAATTCAAACTGACTTCCTCAATGAGCACCAGCAACATGCATCTATTTGATTCTAAAGGAGTTATTAAAAAATACGATACCCCTGAGCAAAGTAAGTATGCTATTTTCTTTTTCTTCCCTTCTTTTTGTCCTTCGTCAAAATATTGCATGAAACACATTATATTTATAGCCCTTCTATCCACTAATAACTATAGAATTTTATTGATTCATGACATTAATGAATTAATTATTACTAATATCGATTCATTAAAAACAAATTTTATTGCTTGAGGAAATAGAAGTCTCTGACTGTTTCCTCTGGTGAATTAATGTTACCATATGTTTTAAGATTCTCACATATTTAGTCTCTTTTTACAGTCCTTGAGGAGTTTTTCCACTTGCGGCTTGAATATTTTGAAAAGAGAAAGGTAATAATTTCGATCTATCTGAAGAAATTTCAGTCTTAACACTTTTATGAATCGCTCATTACTGTTAACTTTGATTTCAAATGCAGAAAGCTTTATTGGATCACATTGAGTATGAACTATCGAAGTTGGACAACAAGGTCAGGTTCATTCTTGGAGTTGTGAATGGAGAGATAATTGTAAACAATAGAAAGAGAGCCGAATTGTTCATGGAGTTGCGGGACAAAGGTTTCACCCCTTTTCCGAAGAAAACTAAAACTGTTGAGGTAGCAGTTGCCGGGGCAACCGATGATGTAGAAGAATCAGAAGAGACCTCAGAGGCCCTTGGCAGCAGAGGTGTCCGGGCTAGTGACTATGAGTACTTACTTTCGATGCCAATTGGGACGTTGACACTTGAGAAAGTTCAACAGCTATGTTCCGAAAGAGATAAGCTCTTGAATGAGGTTGACATCTTGAGAAAGACAACTCCGAAGCAATTATGGTTGAAAGATCTAACAGCTCTAGAGCATGAAATTGATGTACGTTACTGCTCTTGAACATATTCTGCTAACCACTTTATCCGAGTTCTATCTCATTCCTTGTATGTTTCTTTTCAGGAACAAGAAAAACGTGATGCTGAGGCAGAACAAGCTAGAATAGCTGCAAAGGAAAAAAGAAATCGTGCTAGAGGTGAAGCTCCTCCCAGACAAGCACCCAAAAGGGCTAACAAGCCTAAAAAGGCTACAAAGACAGAAGCAATCCAAGAAACAGCACAGGTGGATTCTTCCATAACATCCACGGAAACAGGTGAGAGGGCAGGTTATTATACCGTAGAAGCAGATATTACTGCTGTTTAAGTTGATGGCGTTTGAACATCAGTATGTGTATATTATGAACACGAACTTCTAGTATTTTCTAATTTAATAATACCTTTTGTGACAGATAATGCTCCCGTTAATGTGAAGGGGAAAGGCAAGGCAGCCGCTACTAGGAAACCTCCTGCCACCAAGGTTTGTTCGGTTCTGCCTTCCCTTTTGTATTCCAGTTTAGAACAGTTTTCTCAAACTTCTGGTTTTTTTATGATGCATCAGGCAAAGAAAAGTGCTGTCGTCCTGGATGACGACGATGATGATGAGGTTCTTCAGCTGAAAGACCGACTTGCTGCTTATAATCTCGATTCTTCACCAGAGAGCTCCACAGGTAATGAATGATACAGCACTCTGTTTTTTTTTTTTTACCAAATTGCTAATAGTAAAGTGAATTGCCTCAATAACTGGCTAGAATCTTGGGGTAGGCTCCGCAAGTAATGATCTAGATTAGTGGGAAAACGAATTACATCAAGAATTGCTAGGAAGTAATTTTGTTGGAAGTAAATCGTTTGGCAATGCTGTTTGCGGTCAGTAAAATTTGGTGTGGATTTGCTTGTTTCAATGATGCTTGCTCCTAACAATTTGCTTAATTTCTTCCTGTCAAAATTATTTTCACTCAAAATGGGGAATGGTTTTAATTTCATCTAACAGCTATGGAGACTGAAGCAGCTCCACAAGAACCAGCCAGGAAGAAAGAACCAAGCAAAAGAGCCACTGCCGCTCAGAAAAAGCCAGTAGTAACCCTCTCGGAGAGTTCAGAAGAAGAGGACAATGATGCTAGTGATGATGAGTTCGATCTAGAAGAAATCAAGCAAGCACCGGTGCAACCTGTGAAAAAGGGAGGGAGAAAACCTGCTGCAAGTAAGCCCCCAGCCCCAAGGAAAAGAGCTGCAGCCAACAAGCAGCAACCTCAGACATTAGGCCAGAAGCTCTTGACTGATATATTGAAGCCAGCAGCAGAATCAACCGGGATCTCTCCAGAGAAGAAAGTTAGGAAGATGCGTGCATCGCCTTTTAACAAAAAAAGTAGTTCCATTTTGGGGAATCCTGGCAAGGAAGATGTGAGTTCTACTACATCTAGTGCTGAAACTACTAGCTCGGAAGATACTTCTTCAGAGGAAGTTGCGATTGCTCCTCCCCCTGCAAGAGCAAGACCCCAAAGAGCAAACCGCACACAGAAAAAGTATGTGATAAGTGATTCAGAAAGTGATGAGCAAGCATCCAATGATGATTCAGATTTCAGTGAAGATGATGAGTGACATGTGGTCGAGGCGTGACTCGTTTGGTAATTGGTGTCCTGTTTTTAATCTGTAGTGAAATAGCACTGGTCCCCCGGAGCCCCTGCCGATGCACCAGTCCGGTCCTTCACCTGGCAACACTAGCTAAGCTGTGATGTACCAAAAAATCTGCTGTTGCTAGTTCTCTGACCATAGAGTAAACGATTTGATTGTTGTAATTTTTCTTAACGTTTTTGGTTTGTAAATTTGCTTCTTCATATCTAAAATTCCATTAACAAAAAACATAGAAGCTGGCTGTTTGTTTTAATGATGTGAGGTTATTGTGCTCTCGCTTTTTGAGTTTCCACTCTTTTTTAAGTACAATAAACTTATATCTTCTTTAAATCATCGCGATCTATAGCAATTTAATAAAACTATCTATTTTACTTGTGTATTATATATATAGTTACTTCGAAATTATTAACTTGGTCCAGTTAAGCAATTATATGACTAAACATTTGTTTATGTCAATTCCAAGAAAATTATTGTGAGTTTACTTTTAGTTTAGGAAAAATTATAAATGCAAACTCACATACAGATATTTCTTTACATTATATATCGGTCTTATCATTAAATTTCATTAAAAACCATTAGTTTTCGTAAAATATAATTAATATTGACTTTGGTAGAGAGCTAAATTCAAGTGGATTTAATGGGAAAACTATATTTTTAGTCCACAAACTTTATTACTTCTTTTATAATTGAGCTATTTTAATCTTCAAGTTAACCAAAAGTTTGCAAGAGTTTTTTATGAACTATTAGTTTTTCCGTTAAAGAATTTTACTGTAGACACGTATATTTATGAGATTGAGAATTTTTTTTATGAATTGAGATAAAAAAAAATAAAAATTTGAAGACTCAATTAAAAAATGTAGCAAAGTTTGAGCATTAAAACTATATTTATGAGAAAAGTATAAAAAAGTCTTTAATATTTCATCTTTTTATGAATCAATTTTTAACCTATCATTTAGTTCATTTTAGCCATCAATCTTTTTAAAGTGTATTAAATAAGTTTTTATATTAATTCTGTTAAATTTGTTGTTACTATAGACACGTATGAGCATATAATTAGTTCATATAACTAGAAAAAGTTCTATAACGTTTACTTATATATATGAATCGATTCTTAAAATTTACTTGTATATACGAATCAATAAAATGTTAAGGACTAATTCGTGTATACAGGTCCATTCTAGTCCTCAACGTGTTCACACTTAACGGAAAAACTAATAGAGGGAATGTTTTGTAAATTTATTAAAACGTTGAAGATTAAAATGAACTAAATAAAAAGTTAATGACTAATTCGTATATTATAAGTAAAATGTTAGAAACTTTTTTGTACTTTTTTCTATATTTATTTGTATTTTAAGACATATCAAATAAGTTCTTCTGTTAAATTTATTATAAAATTTATTTGAGTTTTAAGACTTTTTTAAGGCATATCAAATAAGTTTTTCTACTAATTCCGTTAAATTTACTATTATTATAAACACGTATCAGTATATAATTAGTTTATGTAAATACAAAAAAATTTATAACGTTTACTTATATATATGAATCAGTTTCTAATATTTATCTATATATATGAATCAATAAAAGGTTAAAAATTAATTCGTATATATAGGTCCATTTTAGTCTTCAACGTGTTCACGTATAACAGAAAAACTAATAGAGGAATTGTTTTGTAAATTTATTAAAATGTTAAAGACTCAAATGGATTAAATAAAAGGTTAAGAACTAATTCGTATTTATAAGTAAACGTTAGAAACTTTTTTATACTTTTTCCTATATTTATTTGTGTTTTAATTTACATCATATATATATACCCGCCCACATACATACTTATTTGTTCTTTTAGGACATGATTTTTAACGATATTTATAACATTAAAAAACAAAAATACTAGCTTTATAATTTTTAAAATTTACATATAACAATAGCTTTTTCTTTTTCTTTTTCTTTTTTTTTTAGCCAACTACATTACATAATACAAATATTTTGAGAAGGATTTGAATTTGGTCTAAATAATCCTATGGAATTTACTATAAGTCTACAAAATTACATACTTTAATTTTGTAAGAGATTTATAATAGTTTTTGTTTATATTTTAATTTTTATCTGTTTTTAATGTATGCTTTATGGAAAGATGAAAAGAAAAAAAATGTTAGAGTATGGGCAAGGAAAAAGGAAAAAAAAATTATGAAAAGGAAGGAAAAAAAAAGAAGAAAAATCAACAACAGAAAAACAAAAAAAGTTCAAGGGTCTCGAATCAGCCCTTAAATTGCCGAGCTCCTTGAACCAACCTTAAACTATCATCTCACGGGCTAGTTACAATTTACTTTGTTACTAACTTATAAATCAGCGATTCAGGACCAGTTTAGACCTTCGCTTGGGTTTACCTCCAAATAATCTCATGGAATTTACTATAAGTCTATAAAATTACATATTTTAATTCTTTTCAAGTTTCAATATAAAACTAAACTATTCATAAGTTTTGTAAAATTATATTTTAGGCCCTATTTTACTATAAAATTCATAAATAACCAAATTTATATGTAAAATCAAATTCATATATTCCTTTAATCGTAATTATGCTCCAAAATTCTTAATATATTAGACTCATTATTTGATAACGAAGGTTTCTACAAATATAAATTTAATAAATATTAAAAATATTTTATTGTTAAATTTTAGCTAAAAAGATACACCATTTAGTATTTCTACATAAAGGAGCATAAAGAATAAATAGAAAAATTTGTAACAATTTTGAAATTAGAAATATTACAAGAAATAAGATGAAAAATGATGCTCAAAATTTTTTTGTTGCAATTAAATTTATTAATTTAATTATTTTTTAGAAATTAAGACAAAGTTCTAGCAAAAAACATAACCCATCATTCCTCGAAGCTTCTTAGCCAATTGCTAGCAAGGGACTGTTTGTAAGACCCACAATCAACTACACAGAGTTTGGCTTGTAAAATTTAGGACGATTGATTAAAAAATCTGATTGAGTTTAAATTATCAAATAAAGTTAGAAATATTAGTAAGATCAATCCTGTAAGTTCGAATTAAGAAAATAAGTAATAAAATAAAAGAATATAAAATTTTCAAATTTTAAATATATTACTCATTATTTATCGAAAATACGTAAAATGCATTCCGATAACTAACGAATCATTAGAGATAAATTATATATATACTAAAAATCATAGAATGACCTAAATAATATTTATAAAAATTTATTTATATTATATATGAATTTACATATAGGTAGAAATACGCGTAATTACTTAAAATACGCAAAATGTGCTAAAATAATGCTAAATAATTAAAGAAAATTCATAATTAATTAAGGAAAAATAAAGAAAAATAAGAAAAGATAAGGAATGATCTAGATTGGGGTCATGGCAGCTAGGGAAAAGAAGAAAAAATTTAGCCAATCAAATTAAAACAATAAAAAAGACAAATTAGAAAAAGATAAAGCAATTATCTAATCAAATTGATGCACAATAATTCTCTAAAACCTCTATGAATATTCCAAATTTTTCAGAAGCTTATTTTGGATGTTTGGAATTGTAAAAAATTAGAGAGGCAAAATTGAGAGGAAATTTAAGTTTTACAAAAAATTACAAAAAAAAAATTGTACAATTGAGGCTTTTAAAGAGAAACTAGACCCAACAAGTAGCTAGGAGTGAACGGCCACCACCACCACATGGTAGTGGCAATGCCTAGATGGGCCGATACACCCATGGCCACCGACAGTGGCTGAAGTCACCAGTTCTGATGAGTTTCGATTTCTACCCGATTTTTCTTAAATTATTAAAAATATCAAAATTAGTTGGAAAATTATGAAACTTATTATTCTAGAATATTTTTATATTTAGTTTTTATGAAAAATATTATTTTGATGAAAATATGTCCAGTGATATATGATTCTAAAGAAATTGAACAAAACCGAGTATGTTTAAAATTAGAAATAAATAAACTTAAGAGTGTAGTTTTGGCCTTAAAATTTTTGTGTAGATTACGTGATATAGAACAGTGTTACGAAGCCCTTTTTCAAAAATTAAATTTAGAAAATTTTAGATAATTTTTAGGCTTTAAAATGAGACATAAAATGAGTTAATTAGGTAATTAAATAGATAATTACTTATTTAGTACATAATTATATGTTTTAGGACGTTGAAATCTCATGAAGTATGATATTTGTAGCATTTAAGATGTTAGATATAATTATTAGGGTAATTATGTAGTAAATAAGTAATAGGAAAAAATAGTTAATTTTAAGTTAATTTTGTAAATTAAGTGTAAAATCTGATTTGGGATGAATTTAGATATTTTGAAATGTTAATTGATGTTGGGAGATGGTAATTAGAATAATAGAAATATTAAATATATATTATGTACATAATAGGTAATAATACATAATATGCAATTATTGGAAATATAATAAATAGAAGATATTGGAATAAAAATTGATATTATATAAATAATAGATAATAAATCTGATAGAAAACTTAAATTTAAGTAATTATATGAAAAATGTAAAAATTTCTTACATCAGGAATAAATTCGGTACACTAATAAGGATTTAAATATACTGAGTGAAATAAAATACTGACTAGAGGTAATTATAGTATTTAATATACCTAAAAATAATGTGATTAATTTCACATTATGGATTGAAACGAGTTTTTAGGATTCGTATATAAAAGTGCATTTAGAAACTGAACTAAAACCTAATTTAAAAATTAATGCGGAAACTGAACCAGAACCTAGCCCCAAACCGAGAATAACTGTAAAAAATTTGATAACCTAGATAATTGGACATATTAAATCTTAAATAAAAAATAACGATAAGTGTTATAGGATAAAACAAATCTATAACAATTATATGAAAATTGAGACAATATTGGTATTATAAGAATCATTAGTGATGCATTAAACGAGTCCCATCTCGAGTAAGTAAGCGAAGAGTCGAAGTAAGTTAAAATTAATACGTTACTGTATTTTGGAGGCTAAAGATTATACTCGATTGTACTTGTTAGATACTTGGCTACGTGCATGTGTTTGATTATAAATGATATTATGATTTTATTTGTTGTTTTGGCTTGTATTGGTAAAGTTGAAAGAAGAACGCTTGAGCTTGGGCTGGGCTTAGGGCCTTAGTCCCTTGTTTCATCTACTAGACCCGACCCGGTAAACATCCCCAATATTGAAAGTTTGCATCGTTTTGTTCTAATGGGTCATCGCTGGTGTAGTCTTCTGCGTGGACTCACTCACCAAATATGCAATGCAACGTCAATACCGAACTCTCAGTTATTTGCTTACTTATATTCGATTTTAAGATTAAACAAACGAAAACAAATAACAACAGCAAGAAGAACGATATATGCAAACATATAATCAATAACGATAATCAATAACGATATTGAAGAATTATAACCCTACTGGAGCCCGAAGAATGTCGTAAGGCTTGAATCGATAGATGTATATATATTTATTTATTTATTGTTGAAGAACGAGTTACCCTTTCGGTCCTTTCATACCTTATAACCAATCATCAGGACATCCACAGTCATACGGCATTCCATTCACAACAATCAATAAGCTTAATATTAGAAACACTAATAAGCCGTTGTATTAGCAAAATACAAGGGTCCAAATACTCGCTTGTACCAAAGTCATTCCTTTATTCGTTATACCTACCTTCATAGCTTCACCTATAAACATTCATACACACATCTCATTATTATTTAAGTAATCCTGAAATACAGTTATACTAAACTTATTGTATGTTGTTTTTGGTTTTTACTGTTAACTTCTAGCACCCTAAATTCTTTGTTTGTTGTTTGATTTTAGTGTTTGTTTATGTCATCATCGTCATTATTCTAAGAATAACACAAATATATCCAAAAAAAAAAAAAATTGACTAGGTTAATGAAACTACTAGGTTACTCATTTTATATAATCCTTTATTAGTATGTGATCTTCACTTTGCAACTAGTTTGAATCACATTTAATAATCAATTAATTATCTTAATCTCACCATAACTCAAAACTTATTAGTGACTCATTTTCATAAAGTAAATAATTATCATACTACCTTTAAATAGACTCAGGCAAGGATTGGTTTTAAATCGTAAACCGACCCAACCCGGCTCCATAGTGATTGAGTCGAGCTACCCTAGCTAACCGTTGGGCCTTAAGGACTTAAGCGGTTCGTTGGGTCAGAATCGCCCGACTCAACGGTCCTTTGAACCACCAAATAAAAAAGGGAGTCGGTCCTTTTTTACCGACACCCACCTTCCCTCTGTCTCCTCTCTTTCTCTTTTCCCTTTTTTGTTTTCTCTTTAAGGCCCCCTTCCCTTTAACCTTACCCCCTACCCTCTACCCCTTACCCCCTTTCCCTTTCGGCACATACAATTCAAATTTTGAATTGCAAAACTAAAAAATTATGGTGCCAAAATGTTTGAAATTTTAAATTTTCAAAATTTAAATGACAAGTTCACATATTTTTCGATTCTTATAAATTGAATAGTGCCAATATGTAGCTATTATTATTCCACAAACTAATTAAATTGCTCTAACTCTAACTATTCTGCATTCGAATTTTTTCAATTGTAAAATGTTATCATAAAAATATTTCCTTCTATTAACCACCAATATCTGTACATAATTCTCCATTCTACTATACTGAACCATTTGCATTAGTAAATAACACCGACATACATATACTTGCGATCTAATTTTTGCTTTATTTTATCTTACATATTATTTCTGCCTTTTATTTATAAATCTTTGCTGTAGTAAATAAGAGAAAAAAAATATTAGCATTCATGAAAAGATTTTTGTGTTGTATCTCTTCAGTAAAAAGTATGGTTCATCATCTAGTCAGAAAAATAAGGGTAAGAGCATTAAAAGTTCAAACACATTGTCTGAGTGACAATAGTTCGAGAACGTTCAAGTGTACCCGGATAACAAGCACGACTTGAATGAGTGAAGGGTACATGATGTGATTAAGAACATGGAAGAACAAGTTACATCACCTCTAGGCTTCGATATAAAACCTCATTACTTGAGTAATCGTAGCACACCACCTCCTGACTTTGACGTTGAACATCAACGCACAAGTTATCGAAGCATGTCACCTCTTGGTTTTGAACCTTCATGCATAAGTGTCCCTGAATGTCTTACTAGGTTCGAACCTTCTCGTATGAGTATCCTTACATAACCTATAGGATTTGAACCCCCATAGATAAGTTACCTTGCAAGCATGTTCGAGAATGAGGAGGATGGGATAGAAATTATTCCCAAAACAGAAGAGCAACATATAAGACAATATGGACTTAGCAGTTCAAGACCTTTCTATTCAAGTAAGTCCCTTAGACCCAGTAAGTCTAATATTTTTACTACGCATTTCCGTAATGGTACAGATGAAAGGGGAAACTCGAGGGCATTTTGTAACTACTGCAACACGACTTACACATGGAAAACGAGAAAGGGATATGATACCCTTAATAGGCACTTGAGGTCGAAGTATTTCAGAGAGGTGGGAATAGATAGTACACAACAACAAATTACCCGAGGCGGTAGTTTATCCGGTCAACTGCTAATAAGGTATGATAAAGAGAGGCATAAGTATAACCTGGTACAATACTTAGCGAACATACACCCGTCATTCAACGCAGGTGCATCAGAGTAGTAAAGTCAATACGAGCGGGAAACATTTAACCTCAACTCGTGACAGCTTAGCTGCAGAATGTTAACCTGAGTCACACGTGAGGTTTACCATAAAAGTAAAAGGGAGCTTGCAGGTAAGTTCGTTTCCCTTGATACGCATGTGTTTATATGTACAGACATATAGACAGATCCTTTTAGTAATAATTCTTATATGGGTATTATTATTTGCTGATAGACAATAATTGGCAATTTAATAAACAATAATTAGTTTTAAGGGTATGTAAGAAGCAACACATGATGGAAAATATCTATAAATTTACTAGAGAAATCTTAAATGAGTAACGATTAGTAAGGAAAATTTTTTCTATTAGTTTTGATAATGGAAGTGTCAATACTGCATCAATATTCGATTTGCAAAATTACTGTCAACCAACGTTACGGGAGGAAGGTTTCTATATATGTTTTGCATATCATATTCTTAACTTATGTGTCAAGGATAGTATTGCAGTTTTACACAAATAAAAAATATCATCAAGACAATAACAGAGAGCCCGTCCCTTCATAAAAAGTGGAGGAAATTTTGTGTAGAGCACAAGAAGAGGCCTCGGAAGTTTAAAATAGATGTGCAACATCGCTAGAACTTGACTTACGAGTTGCTGCATAGCATAATTCCTTACAGCGAACTATTATGTAACTTCACAATGTGCAACATACAAAAGAGATGCTAGATCTTCTCGTATAACATATGATATAACATTGAAGTGGTTAATTTATTATAAAGAAATTTTTCGTATTTATTTTATAGCAACTATTCTAGATCTTCGTTATAAAGCAGAATTATTACTAATGTATTTGAAAATTTATTATAGTTATAATCAAGATCTAGCAGATTCTCAAGACATGTATAGCTCGGAAGCACAGTAGGAAGTATCAACAACAACGGCGGACATAAAAGAGATGTTCAACCACTATTAAAGTCAGTACGATGGCCAATCATCAGTCTCTCCCTTGCCATCTACCGGAGCGGCATTACTCATTTATTGATGAGCAGTTATTGGCACAAAAATTAAAAAAGCAACAATTTGGTGGTCGAATGGCTGAGATGCAGTACTACACCAATACGAATTTCAAGCTTTCTAAGAATATTTCTACCAAGAATTTCGATATTTTAGAGTGGTGGTAAAAACATAAAAGGGATTACCTACCCCTATCTTACATCGCTCATAAAGTATTCACTACTTTAGCTTCAACGATCACTATTAAGCAAGCGTTTAGCATAATAGGCCTAATTGTCAACAAACGTCAAGCCTTTAAGGCAAATTCTTACACAAAAGATTAGTACAAGATAGGATGCAGACGATAAGAACTACGCGAGAAGGATGATTACTTTAATAATTGGAATCAATCTGATGAAAACCTAAGCTCAGCCGTAGGTTCCACTACTGGTCATGAATATAAATAGTTATCTCAAGAGGAGACATAGTAAGTTTTTTTTTTTTATCTTTTCTAAAAAAGTTTTATCCCGAAAAAAAAAAAAACTTTTTTCTTAAGCATTCAAAAAAAATAAATGGCATTATTTTCCTAAAAGTAGTGATCTAGCATTAGGTTTTTCTAAATTGTAATCAAGTAAAATTATTTTCCTTTAAAAAATTTAAATTAGATAGTTATATGCACTTGGATTTTTTTTTTTTTGCAAAATGTAAAATTGACCAACAAACTAAAGGTTTTCTAAAAATTCAAACTAAATTACGACAGTCTGATTCTCATTAGCGGATACGTAAGTACTTTTTGGGCAATCGTAAAATATAGTAAAAAATATTTTTCCTCCAACCACTTCACTTTACTCGATCACATTAATTATTCATACTATAAAAGACTTTTCTATATTTTAATTTTTGTTTGTTTTTAATGTATACTAGTTACGATTCACTATATTGCCAACTTGTGAACTAGCGATTCAAAGCTGATTCAAGGCCAGTTCAACCCTTCACCTAGGTCTATCTCCAAATAATTCCATGGAATTTACTATAAGCCTATAAAAGTACATATTTTAATTATTTTAAAGTTTCAATATAAAACTAAACTATTCATAAGTTTATTAAAATTATATTTTAGGCCCTATTTTACTATAAATTTCATAAATAACCAAATTTATATGTAAAATCAAATTCATATATTCCTTTAATCATAATTATGCTCCAGAATTCGTAATATATTAAACTCGTTATTTGACAAGTCCATTTATTTCATTAAATAATTAAAACGATGGTTTTTACGAATATAAATTTAATAAATATTAACATTATTTTTTATTAAATTTTAGCTAAAAAGAAACGACATTTAGCATTTCCGCAAAAAGGAGCATAAGGAATAAATAACAAATTTTGTAACAATTTTGAAATTAGAAATATTACAAGAAATAAGATGAAAAATGATGCTCAGAAAATTTTTATTGCAATCGAATTCATTAATTTAATATTTTTTTATAAGAAATTAGGAAAAAACACGGTCCATCATTCGTCGAAGCTTCTTAGCCAGTTGCCAGCGAGGGTTTGTTGACCGAAGAGAAGACTTTGGTTTTCCATTCCTTCAATCCATAGCAAGTGTGGCAACTAGCTGTGCATGCGCACTTCTGGTAGCGTACGAAATGATATATATATATATAATTTCTTGGATGTGAAAATGAAAGGTATTTTATTATTATTACTATTTTAGATGTTCCTCCTAAAATTTAAGAAAAAGCGAATTCGATCTAGAACAAGTTCGACTAGATGAGTTCAACTTCATATACATAATAAACTCATTAAGGTCAAATAGTTTTGTTTGGTTGGTATTTGGAAAGAAAAAATCTTATTATATATTAATCATCTTGACTCAATTACACCCTTGGTTGGAGGAAAAACTAAAGGGGGTCAATTCATGGGAACGCATGGCTGCGAATGAGCGGCTATGTCCCTGTCTGTGTAATCACGATCATCTATCTAATAACGGAAGACGAGGAAATCCCAAGGGATTTCTTTCCTTCGTAGAGATTTCTTGCTTCAACAACATCAGAGAATTGCACTCTCTATAACATATGAGATTGTTGATCCCTGTACATATTCTGGTTAGCATAATAAAAATGTAAAAAGTAAAAAAAAAAAAAAAAAAAATTAGAAATGGAAAGACCAGAAGAAGATAATCTGGTAAACTAAAAGACATCTCTAGAGCTACATCAGGGAAAAAAAAGTAATACTAGAAAAACCTACAACTAAAACTACATATGCCAAAGTAAAATTCACTTGACATGCAACAACGCACGCACAGCCCAGCCTGTTAAATGAAAAAAAAAAAAGGAAAAAAAAAGAATTGATTCATAGGGCAAGGTTCCGTTTCGTCGCCTCCATTTTCACCAACAGATCCTTGATATCTGCTTCCATCCTGATTTTCATGTTGAAATAATCACGGTGTGCCTTTTCCAACGTCTGCAGCTCTTCGTATTTTTGTTTGCGTATTTCCTTAGCTTCTACCAGCCGTAATTTTGCAATTCGTGATGCGTACTCCTCTTCCACCTTTTCGTTCTTTGCGATCGCTATCCTTTTCAAGCCTTCAGCTTCTCTCCTTGCATCATCCGCCCGCGCTTGGAACATACTGGCCTCTGCCTGTTTAATTCTTATTATACTGTCCAATTCATCAAAGACAGGGTTTTGTTCCCTCCTTGCCAACTCTGGCAGCAGACCTAGTCTGTCCTTTCTGTCGAGGCTGGAACTTGGAAGCACAGCACTTGCATGTTCTGCTTGCAGGGGACTTCTCTCTGAATATGCAGGGCTCAACCATGCAACATCTTGCTTCAGTCCAGAAATCCCATTGCTACCTTTCCCTTGTTCCGTTGTTGATGCCACCTTATTTCCAATTCCAGACGAATCGCTATCTGCATGGATGCAAAAATGAGATGATCGATTGAATCGATGAAAGAAATAAAAGAAGGGAAATTGTATGGGGAGTCTTATATTGATTGGACTGAAAAACACAAAGCATGTTTTACATGTTAGTCGCCTAGCTCACTGGATGTTATTACCTCTCGATCTATTACAACTCAAAGAGACTGATGCAAGAATTAGCGAAGGAAGAATTATAGAGAATCTGCAGGCAACTAGTACAAGTAGCACCTCCTAAAGTGTTTTTTCAATTGATTCTTGAATCGACAGATAACTGACGGATCAATTACAGAAGTACAAAGCATGTCAATTGTTGACAGTATATCATAATCCACATTGAACTCCTAGTTCTGTAAGTCATGAAATGTAAGACATTCATGGTATTTCTAGGAGACTCGCATCCTAATAACATAGACATAAAAAGCATTGATATAAGGTTGGTACCCATGAGCACAATATTAGTAACAAGACTATGACAATTTTCGGTTTAAGCTAAAGGGCTCTTTCCAAGAAGTTGTGGAGAACTTGTCTAGTGAGGTTGTGTGTGCACGCTATGAGAGTGAGGCTGGCGAAGGTTAGCTCATAATGCCAGAACAAAACTAAAAAAGGCATCCACAAAAGAGATAATGCTCACCATTCAGGAAGCTCATAATGTAATTATAAATCTCGCCAAGGTTAACATTGTTGGCCAATCTCGCTAATGTATGATCTGCAATTTCAAACAGCCGTTTCCCTCTCAAATCCTTGGAGCCACGGAAAATTCTCTTGACATATTCAAGCTCTCGGTAAAGGTCTTCAGCTGTCCAATCTCTCGCAAAATTTTGGAAAACCTCCTTAACAAAGCCGAACATTTCTGATGGATGATCACAAGCAACGCAATGGAACTGCATCTCCATGGTCCCCTGCCCACCATTTGGGCTCTGCCCATTTCTAATATACATTTCTCGTAATGCACAGTCTACATGACAAAAATGCAAGCAAATATCGCATCCCACCCAACTACATGTATTAGTAGCCATGTCAAACTTAGAACACACAAGACACATACAAGTGCTGCAAAATCCATTCTTCTTCCCACAAACCTTGCAGTCACAATCATCGACAGGCAAAACAGCTTTACAGTTTAGATTTCTGCATCTTAAATTAAGAAAGACCTCAGCTAGATGAGAAGATGAAATGCTACTTTGCACCTGAAGAAACTCAGGTAGGCCAGTTTTCAAAGCAACCAAGATCTCCAGTTGAGCTCTATGAGCGTGTGATAGCACATCAAGATTTATATCCGACCTATTCTGAACTGCTTTTTGAAGAGCCAATAATTGCCCACGCCTGTCTGCATTTAACATAAACTCACACACACGCTCCTTCAGAGTTGCCAAAGATTCCCCTCTCATTTCATTAAATTTTCCCGCCATTTCATTTAATGGCTCCAGAACAACTCTTTCAACAATTGGCCCAATGTATTCAGAGCTGACAGACAACATATAGTCAATTTCCTTATAGCTACCAGTCCGATACATGCTCCCACCATGCTTTTCCCTCATTGCACGTTTCCTCTCTAAACTGTAGTTTGAACCCATCTCATGGGATCCAACACTCTGTGAGGGGGATTTGATGTCATCACGATGCTTTGAATGACCTCCAGAAATCTGTTCGTGAGAGCTCATCTGTCTGTCCAGTACTTTGGGCACTTGAGAACTTCCTTCTGAAATCTTGAGTTCATTTCCTCGTGTATGCTGACTGTTTGAATTGCCATGATCTTTCCGAGAGTGGTGGACTGAACCATTATCATTAATAGTAATTTGTTGATTCAAGGAAATTTCCTTTTGCTTGGACTCGTTCTGAGCCAGCGCCTGCCAATCTACTCCTGCAAATATTGGACGACTCTTGACTGATTGTTCCAAATCCAACGAATTCTGTGTCATTGAGCAACTAGGATTGTGGAAAAAAGACTGAGAACCCGAGAAAGACATCGACATGGTGAAACCTTCAGAATCAGAACGAAAAGTGGACCATGATTGCACACTCTTTGCAGGGCCAGGTGAACCAGGAACTGCAGAGGTTTCTTGAGCACCAATAGGTAACAATACGTTTGGCAAACTAAGTGACAGATCAAGTGGCTCCAATGCCTGCTTCTCTTCTTTATGTTTGTTGAAAACCGACTGGTCAGCCTTGTCTGTTTTCTTAACAGGAGATGTAGAAAACAACTCAAAACCGCGGGTGCTTGGCCCTTCCTCATCTATTTCCATGGTAGTCATTCCATCCCTGGTGACTTCACCAGCTTTGGCAGACTCCACATTATCAGCTGGTGAAACAGCAATACTTTTTCCCTTGTCATTATGAATATGAGCTAAGGTTGACCCATCTGTAATAGGAGCGCCATTTCTGAGGTGCACTTCATTTTCCTCCATTCCTCTGTCCGTATCTGCTGCTTCCATCAACTCTGCCCCAGTCTCAAGAGTAATGCCCATCTCTTGCCGAGGTAACTCTTCTACATGTGACAGCTTTTCAACTGTGGCATCTCTACTTATATGCTCGAATTCCTGACTTCCTTTAAAATTTCCAACCTCTTCTGCTTGAGTCTCTTCCTCTTTATCACCTGCACTAATGGATTCAGTTTCAGTCTCTTTACTACTGCTACTGCTCCTGCTCATTCCATAACTAGCTGTATTATTTGGATGAATCAGCAA
This sequence comes from Lumnitzera littorea, assembly GCA_024138015.1. NCBI lineage: Eukaryota > Viridiplantae > Streptophyta > Magnoliopsida > Myrtales > Combretaceae > Lumnitzera > Lumnitzera littorea. Next base: position 770,418 of record JAMXBB010000006.1, read on the forward strand.
GTTGTCGTCTTTCAACTTGGACACATTTCCCTTAGAACACTCCTCTTCTGTATATGAAGACTTTCCAACATTCCCAGCAACTGTATGCATATCCTCCATTCTTCTGCCATCATCATCACTCTTCTGATGATTGGGACCCTTGGCATCACTGTCTTTGGCATCATTACCATTCTTAAGTTCAGGAAGTGGATCTACTTCCACTTTAGCTTCTGGTTCAAGTTCGCCTTCTTCCATTTCACTACTGCTGGGACTCTCAACTGGCACATCCTCATTCTTCTTCACCTCTATGCTCCGTGATTGCCCACTCGACCAGCTTGGTGATGACCGTTCCTTCTCCTTAACAACCCTCTTATCCACAATACCCTTGGGAGACAATCTCATCTTTGATTGCTGCTCACTACCTGAGTCACCTCTCGACAAACTGGGTGACTTATCCTTCTCTTTCTCTCTCACTTTTCCATCTCTAACACTCCTTTTTGACTGCTCACTCCCCGAATCCTTTGACCAACTAGGAGACTTCACATCCCTCAATCCCTTTCTCTCCTTATCATCCATAAAAAGACCTCTACCCCCTCTACTATCTTCAAAATCTTTCCCCATGCTTCCAATCCTCCGCCATGAAGAAGTTGATCCCCCACCTTCATGCCGCGATCGATCCCTATGAGATCGAAAACCTTTAGGAAACTCTCTTTTTGAAGCTGAAAAACTATCGCTACGATGAATTAAACCACGATAACCACCACCGTTATACCCATCTCTATCGACAAATTCACCACCACCATAACCTTTCCTTTCACTATACCTATCAAAACCAAACCCCAATCCTTTCCTCCTATCAAAACCTTCCAAATCAAGATCGGATCGCTTCCGCAACAACCGTGAGCTCTCACGGCTGCCATCATCATCCATGGATCTATCTCGATCGTACCGTGAAGACGATAGCAATCCCTTGTGTTGAGATTCACTGGATTTATTATAATAGAAGCTCCGATGAGAAGAAGCCGATCGATTCGACATAGAAGTCTCTTTCTTATCGCTATACGAATCAAGATCGTCGCTTGACCGTAATCTCTTCATGTTTCTTTAAAACCCTAATTCGATCAAAACATATACAAAGGAAGAGTACTGTTATGAGAAACGGAAACCCTAATTTCAATTACAAAATCTACTCTTTAGTTAAGATAGAATGATAAAGAGGGAGCATAAAACCTAAAGATGCCCTAAAAACCTAGCATTTTGTCTAAATCGTAAAGCGGATTATAAACTTTGGCCTAAGAATTAAACCAAATCTACCGATTTGACCGAATAAAGCTTCAAACTTTACACTCAAACAAAGATATTATTTAAATAATTGTTTTACGGAGAGAGAATACAAAAAAAAAAAAAAAACAAAAACATAATTTTTCAAAACGAAAATGGGGAAATCGATAGAGATAAAGTGTTACACATGGTATGGAAGGAATACCGGAGGAAAGAAGGCCGCCGGCAGGAAGTGGAGGAGAGAGAAAGTGGGCTTCACCGGCTAGTAGGAGAGAGAGAGAGAGGAGAGAGAGTGAGATGGATGAGGGGTGTGCATGTGGAGGTGTGGTCAAACTGGAACATGGAAAACTGAGAAAATTTCGGTGTTTAAAATTTTTAAAAAGGGAGAAAATGAGGGAAAAAGTGATTTGTCTGTGTACCATCAGTCAACGCACTTCATCTACTGTGTAATGCAAAGTGTAAATCGAGAGAGAGAGAGGTTTGAATACGCAATTAGCGTTCCACCTTGCTGTTGAATGGCTAGTGTCGAGGACTCGTGCCGATAGAATATTTTATTTTCTTCCATCCATTTCCATTAGCCAGTTCAATAAACGAGCTACATGTGTTCGGGTTGGAAACTGTTTCATAATTACTAGTGCGACTATGCATCGTTAATGCGTTTGCGTAAAAAATTCTAGTTGATTAAGATAATTGAATAAAATATAAGAAGAGTAGGGTCTATGGCCGGTAATTTGGCACCCAATTCCCTCACTAAATATGACATGATACAAATATCAGTGGGTATTTCGTGCTATTAATAAATGGATTGGACTTGATTATAAATATGTTTGTAATTAGGTTTGGCATATATGTCTGCTATGTAAACCGTCATCAATCTCACTAGTGATCATCATTATCGATCTAAACTTTAACTCTAGTTTTACAAGATTAATATTCTTGACTTTTAATTTACTTCTATATTTTAATTTGTACATTTCGTTTCAAGGAAAAAAAAAAAAAAAACATAGTACAAAACATTTCAACCATCGCTTTTGTATACTTATACATTTAGGTAGACCTTATTACAACTAATTGAATGATTAACTAGATTTTTATAAGTTAGTTACATAATACTATAGATTAATCCATAGGATAATCATACAATGAATTTTAATTTAAGTTAGTCATACAATAATTGGTTGGTTTATTAAGTTGACTCATCCACGCATTTATCCTATAAATTTAAATAAATCTTCATAAGTATTAGTATGATTTTGAATATGATTTTCATCATAAGCATTAAGCAAATTAAACTTGACATATATTTTAAAAAAGAAACTCAACAGTTATAAAATATACATTTTAGAATTTTCTTAATCAATAAGCAAGTTCAATTTGGACATGAGATATGCTTCTTATACAGATTAAGTTATGCGTTTAGATTTTTAAACACAAACGATTTGTTACAAGTTTAGGTTTTTAAATACAATATCATTTAGACCAAGACACAAAACATGGCTTAATAACACTAACTATCGTTCTAGTAGGACTAGGATAGTTGTTTTACTTTTAGAGGGACTATCCATGATTATCTTTTTCAAATATTTAGTAGTATTGTAAGTAAATCAAGAGCTTAAGACATCAAAGTTTCTTACCGTTAATAACACCAGCAAGGCAACACTTATAATATGTGTGTAAAAATTAAATTGAGTGGTATAATTTAAAATATAAGAAAATTTTTATTAAAAGTATAGATAATTATACGTATAAAAAATGTTAATAACATAATATAAATCATTATTATTGAACAATATGTATATATATGGCTTCATAATTCCATATGAACCAATTTTCATGGTATATGGCATAGCAAATACATACCTAATTTACGTCAATATTATAAGTAAGACCGTTAGCCTAAAAAATGAAGAGATAGCCTATATAAGGCGCAGTTAAATAGCAAAACTATTGCCTAAAAAAAGTAAAAGATAGTAGATATAAGGTGCAATTAAGTAAATTATTTAGAAATTTATTATAATATTCAATACAATTATTTTGATGGCATTAAATAATATGAACTTTCAAATGCACTTAATGGAATTTTATAGAGAAAAGAGGGGAACACCAAAAGTAGTTATTTAAAACAGTTGAAATTTAAATAATATAGATTATATATATATATATATATATGAAAATTATAAGCAAGTTATGCTAGTATTTACTTATCGTGTTTTCAGCCGTTTATTGATCGATACGTATACTGACGTATTAACTCTTTCTTTATTTATATATTCTTTTATTATTAAATCGTAAAATATTAAATTCTATTGCACTAGAAATGGATCAGAATTACCCATTCCTAAACTTGATTGGAAGCAACTATAAAACCCGTAAAAGGGTGAAACTCTGAAGCAAGCCACCGTTTGGGATATAAATTTTGGCTTTTGGCTTTTGGCTTATGGTCTATCTGGTTTATCAGGAACCGAAAGCTTTCTAGTCAAGAAAATACAAATATACTCTATAATTCTTTATAGAATTGGTCTTGTATCTATTTTACTTTTGATTTATACCCATTTAAATCTGAATTATTGAATAAATTATAAATTTAATGGTTTAGATTTAAATTATAAAAATGAATGATGAGATAAAAAATGAAACCGATCCTATAAAAATAAAGAACGAAATTGTAAAATCTCCTTAACTAGAAATAAGAAATGGTTATATTATCCAACATACAAGAAAAAAATATCACGGCAACTACTAGTAGAAGGTTGTGTCAAAACTCAACACTGATAAATCACACCTGATGAATTCACGAGCAACAGAGGGGGAACAGCTAGAGATGACAAGGGCCAATCGACCAAGGATACTCGAAAAAAGTGGAGAAGATTAATATTTAAGCATTGAATTATGGGGATTATTTTGAGGCTACAATATTGCAATCTCATGAGATTTTTAAGTATTGAAATTAACAGGGATTCAAAAATTTCAATTGAACAATGAAAAGAGAACTATGATAATCTTGATATTTCTTTTATTATTAATATTTTTTTATAAGGGAAGAACACTATCGTATTATAATCGGTTACTTTTAGTCATGTGAACAACTCCATAAAACCCATATACCGAGTAAGGATAACTTGCATTATATAGGTAACTCCAAGAAGTGTCCATAGCAGGATTTGAACCCAAGACCTTATTCAAGTTGTCATAAGTATATTTTAAGTTTTAACTACTAGGTCAATCCCTTGAGAGTAAATCTTGATCAATTTCCCTATGTTTTTAATGCATGTTGAGAAAAACTCTCTTTTTTATAAGACGTTAAACTAGATTTTTGTTTATCAAGAGTCAAATGCAACAGTTGATATAATGCAGTTATGGATAAGTGGGTTCAATTATATACAGTTCGCTCCTCGTTATCGAACCAAGCTTAATATAATGATTTAGTTCTTTTTTGAAATTGAATTTAACCGATTCAATTCGCTTTGATCTACGGTTCAAACCATCTATATTAAATTTCACTAAACATTTTTATCTCTCATAACATATTTTTCTTTTTTATTAAATTTTGATATATTTTCAATTAATTTACCATATATTTGTCATATATAATGATGCTAAGCAAAAAATTACACGAGATTTTCACATACCCAACTTAATTAGACGAAAATAAGAAATTCTATTTTGACAAACTATAACGAGGAGGAAGAAGTAGAGTTATTCGTTCAAAAATGATACGAAAAGGATAAAAGAGACACACCAATGATTATAAAAGAAATAAGAAACACGTAAAAAGTATTAAGGTTATACCCTTAATTTAAAAACATACAATGAAAATGCTACTTAGAAAAGAAAAATTTTAGATGTGACATTTTAGCTGGAGCTTATTTCGCTTAATGCTAATAATTAATCAAGAAAATAAGACAAAGAAGAATAAGATATGGAATTTTTGATAAAATCTATAAAGATTGGTGCAAAAAAAAAGAACGAAATAATTACATTAAATTTTTTTTAAATGATTGGTTTGGTTAAATTCAAAACAGTTCGGTTTGAACCAAACCATAATTTGTTTATATATAACCGAATTAGACCAAAAAAACAAATCGTTTTTTTTTTTTTTTTTTTTTGTTTGGTTGAATTTGCTATTCCATCCACGATTCGTGTTTTTTGTTTTTCATTCCTAACCCTGAATGTAGTGGAATTGATATAGGGCAATATCACATGGATAGAAGTTAGAGGAAATAGTCTATTTAATTCCTCCTTTTGACGTACCCAAAATTTTCTTTTGAAGGATCTATATGTGTATGCTAGTTGTAATAGTATAGAACTTCCATATCGGTAATGGGTGGCTGAACACCCTTGTTTTAATAAATAAAATTCCCCTTATTATTGGCAAAAAAAGGAAAAAGAGAACAAATAAGACACCTAAGGTTCCCAGCGTAGTAAGTGCTCCATGTAAAATGAGAAGCAATTCCATGCATAATATATATCATATATTATATATATATAATGTATAAATATTAATAAAATATAACATGTATAAATCATAAATAATAATTAATGTGATATTAAATCTTTATGCGGGTAAAATTACATGTGGTTGATCGGGTTTCATAAGGTTCGGTGGTGATGGTTTAGGGAACAAAGTGTCTCAGAATTGGTGGAGTGCTGCAGCAATCGCTTCAGTTTCGTGGAAGCGTTCGATATTAGTTGGTTGATTGTCATTTTGATTGTTTTCAGAGTAGCTCCTTAGATTGGTTGCACGGTCAGCGTTGATGTTAAAGTCATAGTTATTAACTCATTGGTTGTCATACATTCTTTTTCATTCATTATTTCCTTAAGATTTCAAATTAATTTTTATTACTTAAAATATTCATTACTATTTAACATATTACTTTCACTCGCACGACAAAATTGTGCGGCATAAAAAAAGTGTTAAGATATCTAAATTACTATAAGATAACATTTTACTGCTGTTTAAAAATTTTAAAACTTACTTAATCATAGAAAATAGAAGCCTAAACCTAATGGTTTAGAAGTGCCTGGTTCAAGTTTACATAACAAGGGCGTTGATGTAATCCAGCCATTTGTAATGTTATAGGTATAATCGATATGGGTTAATGGTTTTGGTGGACTTTGGAAAAACAAAATAAAGGGTGGAAAGTGAGGTGGGGGGTACGTGTGGACTTGTGTCTTCTAAAAAGCTTGAGACTTTAATGGAGTAGCGTGGGCTCCGCGCCCTAATAAGGCAAGTGGGGTGTGCAACTGCAAGGGCATAAAACCGACCTAAAAAAACCTTGGTTCCAAGGGTCAATCAAACGAACAATAATCATATTTATTTAGATGCTACTTCGACCAATCATAATCATGTTGCCACTTGGAGTTAATTACCGTGTTAATGTCAATTTTAAGATTAAGATTAAGTCCTTATTAAACTTATGGAGTTTGAAGAGTGGTTAGAATGATTACATCGATTCAAAGTACTATTAAACAAGTATTTTAATAAGCTTACTTAATGCATATTGAGCATTTACTTAAATTCATTTTCTTCCATTTGATTATATTTTTAATTTGAAGAGATATTGCAACGAAGGTTTTTAAATGATTTATGGTAAAAAGAGTTTTCGAATACAATATTTTGATTTCAATACATAATATCTTTTTAAGAAATCTCAAAACAAAATTTCAATAAACCATAAGTCGTTTTGATTTATCGAGATCTTATAAATAATAAATGCTGGAAACTTAATTTTGTATGGAGAGTGCATGGCCATGGGGCTCCAATATGAAAATTGGTAGGAACTAAAAGCTCAATATATATATAAATTAATCCATTTGGATGGTTAGATGATTTAATAAATTTAAATAAATATGATTCGTTACTTATGATCCCCTATTTACTTAAAACAACTCAATCTCAAAGTTTCTTAAAAAAAAAAAAAAAATCGATATAAAAAGAACACATATATAAAATACCGGTAAATTGGATGTTTCATGACACGTCTATTTTGTGCATTAGAGGTTAACATAAGGCTATGTTTTGAGGTCTTTATGGGTTACGGTATTGTTATTGTCAAACAAGAATATATGGACCCTTGTTTATGTTACCCTACCCTAACCATTGGAAGATGAAAATATTTTTTAATTTTTAATAGACAAAAACAAAACACAAAAAATAAAAAGACCACACGGGCACATGTAACATCGCCATCACGTGATGGGCTGCTGTTCCATTTTGTTCTTATTCGAGTTAAAAAGTCCTTGAACGGGACCCACCTACACTACAGCTATCTACCATCTATATCTTCCTATATATGTTTCTATTATTAACTCCCAAAATTAACACATTTCGCTTTTAATATTGTTAGTCTACATCCATCTGTGTGCACATAATTATAATAGTTTGATATGTCTAGAATTTACTTCACATAAAAAATTGGAACTGTATAGTAACTAAGGAAAACGTTAAAATATTTTTTTCTAATTTCCTATAAACTTACATTTTTGTAATATATCCCTTATTAAATAGGATCGAATAAAATTCTATGTATTAGTTTTCAAGTTTAGATAAATTTTAAAATTAAGTATGATCGATGGAGAGTATTTCCAAATTCTAATATGAGTGATCTTTCATAAAATAATCTTCACCAAAATAAAATTATATAATAAAATGAAGTATGTGAAAGCAGATTATATAGATCAAGCTTCAATTGTTATGGAATAATTATCCAAAGGTCCGATAGGGTGGATATTGGTTAACCGAATTCGGTGATGAATAATTCCACTAGTATTTCAACGCGAAAAAAATAAAAATGCATTAGTATGTTATGAGAACAAGGATGCGTGCACCAGTCAACCGGTTAATGGTCAATCGTGAACTTGCCGGGTCTCTTCTCTTCTCTTCTCTTCTCTTCTGTCAATAATAAATAATAATAATATTATGGTCATCGTATATTACGTGCACGTGGTCTTTTTGTGATGAGACTCCATAGTCAAAATGACAGGTTAATTAATTAATAAATAAGTGAAATTCGAACTTAAATTTAATAATTAAACTTCATAAAAGGCTTGATTAGATTTTAAATTCAATAATTTTTAAATAAGTCGAATTTAAATTTTTAAAAGCTTGGTTCAACTAGTTTATTGTCTTAGCCTCTAGCTTGTTTCCTTTTTTTTCTTTTCTTTGTCATTTACTTATTTTATTTTTTTAATTTTAGGAAGACACAAAGCTATAGCTTGAAATGCTGAACAAAAATCAAACGAGAACACAGAAGAAGACCAAGGAGGAAAGAAAAAAAAAAAACACCTTGGAAGAGAATAACTAAGTTGGTCTCTTCAATTGAAAATGGATTCTCCTGGATCCTAATGCGAACAACTGTACTTTTAAAACTGCTTTGCATTTCTGTAAGGTCTTTACAAACCTTAGGTATCATTTGATTGTTATACTTTTTGTGATATAATACTTGACAATTTTTTTAGTCTTTTGGTTAGTTTGAATATTATCTAAACTTACTAGACAAAAGAACCTTTGAGATACTAGGCCAAAATTAAAAAATTTGTACTTGGTGGTGCAAAAATCTATTTTACAATACAAAATAAACGTTTATATTATTAAAGTTAGAAGAGGTTTAGGTAACCATTTCTTTTTAAATTACTATTTATGCCTCCAATTGAAAATTAATAATATAAAAAAAAAACCAACACTTAAATAACTTATTAAATACTTTATATATAAATAAAATTAACATTTTCCTTAATTTCACTTCCCATATATCTCAATTAGTTTTCCTCATATATCTCTCTTGTTAATAACTCCAATATCTATGGAAAGTTAACCATTAATATAGATAAATTGCTCTATAATTGAATGCGGAAGTCGAATTTAAATTTAAAGTTTTTTAGAACAAATGTAAAAGTGTATATTCACATATCTATAATATTTAAAATTTTTAATAAAAACATAGATATGAAAATATCTATGAGAAATTAACGGTAGATATTAATAAATCACTCTACAGTTGAATGTTGAAATTGAATTCAAACTCAAAGTTCTTTTAAGCAAATGCAAAAGTGTGCATTCACATATTTGTAATATTTAAATTTTTTAATAAAATTAAATTGCTTAAGACCCCAAATGAATAATGATGAGTTTCATGGATTTCTTTTTTTAATTAAAAATATAAAAAGAAATAAGATAGTAAAAAAAAATCAAAAAAACAAATTATTCACTTCAATTTTATATGTAATTATTTTATAACTATAGTGCAAATGTGTTGTCTACTAGTATCCTCAAATTCTCAAATTTCTAAAAGCTACCCTACACTAACTTGACAATTACTATACTGAATTTCTATTATAATTTATAATATAAATAATTGATGTATTTTAAATTTTTCAATATCCATCTCTAGTATTGCATATATTAAACACCTACAAGAAGGTTTTACCATCCTATTCTTCTTGAACATGCTATTTATCTTATCTAATTTTACTAACCAAACAATACCTTAAAGAAAAAATTGCCCTTGTGATTTTGTTTTGCTTGAGACTGTTTTTCAGTTTTCCAGACATACAAAAACTTTCCGCTCATCAAATTTTATATAATACCATTCCATTTTTTATCGTTCTTATATAACATTGTGAGATTGAAGATGCATTGGTTATTAGTGATAAATATTACTAGAAGATAATAATTGTGGCTAACCAAACAACCTTCGAAAATGCAAATGAGAAAATGAACAACATGATTTCCTCTTTTTAAAATTGCCTTCTTCTTCTTCTTTTAATTGTTAACGATATATCTGAAAAGACAATCACTAGGACAATCAAGCTCCGAAACAAAAGACAACGACACCATTAGACCACAAAATTTTCTTATCTTAATAAAGAAATTTAAAAAAAAAAGTAATATATATATATATATATATATATTTTTTTTTATTATTATTTTGAATTTTCTAAGATTATAGTATGAAAAAAATATGAATAGCTCTCCCACAGATATGCTTCATCAAAGAAGATCATACTACATCGAATCTGTAGTGATATAACTCATTTAAAAAAAAAAAAAAAACTAGAAAGTTCACTCGCTACAACCAACGAGGATTGATAAAGAGTAAGGAAATTGAAAGAGAAGAACTCACTCAACGTAAGTGTAAATTCATTCAATCTTCAACAACTCACCCTTTTAGGTTTCGAGTGAATTATTTATATATGGGCATATATAACCCCAACCTAAAACAGAATCAAGCTGAGATGTCGAACCAATAGTAGAAACTGATGTGGAGCCTATAAAGCAGAAGCTAACTACAAATCAGAGATACTCTATTCAGTTGACTTCCACCCGATATGACATGATCAAAGAAGAAATTAAGTTGAAATACTTGCTCTTTCGAAAACAATGATGAACCTTCAAAAACCCTCTAAGCTAAGTAACCCAAATCCCTGATTCGAGCTTCTGTCATAAGACCGCTTCCTGCCAGTTAACCCCTAACACATTCTCACCATCAATTGCAACCAAAAGTCACACATCCTCTCAAAATTAATAACAAAATATTTAATGATTATGAAACGTTCATTATAACATATGTCAAAATAAAGATTTTGAAGAACATCTTTCAACAAATCAAACACAGCAATAGCTGCTTGCAATTGCAATAGGACTTCCGTTTTACATGGCATAGTACCTAAATACGTAAGGTGATTTTTAGCCACATGAAAAGCTAAACCCATCGATTCTATGTTATTGAAAGGATTTAGAAAAGAAACATCAAAGTCTACAATTAGCAGATTACCTCTTTGCCTATTGATATATCACGACCATTCCATGTAATTTCAAAACTTTTCAAATACATTTCTTTGGATTTACACTATATGCTTAACCTTGATCTTTAAAACAAAACAAGACAAAACAAAACGGTTGACACCCCCGATTCTAAAAAATTACGATTATACATCCACATAACCATTTCACTGTTGATTTTATGCATTTTCTTTTCATTTTACTAATTTTTTTATTCTCTTCTCCAAGAGTAAGATGGTAGTGCAAGGAGTCTAAAGCGCATATTTTAAAGATAAAAGAAGTCTAAATGCTCAATTTTAAAAATGATATTAAATATAAGGGATGCAATTGCAATTCACCCTTCTAGAAAGCAAAACTCTAAAAATTATCGAATGCTTCGGTGCTCCGTCGATCACTGCTACTAAGCTGCCAACTTCCACCGCATGGCAACCGTAGCAAGCCACACTGAAGAGCTGTATTCAAGTAGAAATAGATAGATACATCCGGCAACATATATTTATAAGTACAACTTCCTCCAAACTTTTGACATAACAGGAAATTTGAATACATATTTCAATAATCGAACAACACATAAATCATGTTTTTCCTGTGTATCAGAGATTTATCCAACATGCATCTATTTGTATATGCTAAATTATCTCCCCGTGATATGGGAGCACTGAAGTGCTTAAATGGTTCTCAACAAAAGTAGACATGAACAAAACGATCTCGACTGGAGAATTCCCACCTCAATCTTAAGAAGGTAATAAGACTTTGCGAGACAAAGGTCCCCCAAAGCCCCTAAAAAACATTATTAGTAACAACAACAACAACAACACTAGAATAAAAAAAGCAAGAATGATGCTTGCCGTGAAAATAGTCAAAAGCACCATAATTGAAAAACCCCACTATAATATCAAATGTACACACTCTAGGATGGGCAAATTATAAAGAACCAACAACAGTTCTCAGCAAGACGTCCAAAAGTTCCAAGTCCGTCAGTTCATACATCATAAGCTCTAGTTAAGACTTTGGTTGAGAAAGATGTATTATTTATGCGAACCTGAATCAGTCTTCTTTATTCTTTATCCACTTGAAGATGCGATAAAATAGTGCTAGCAACCACTGCCAGAAAACAATTAGCCAATTTCTTTTTTGGGGCTTTGTTTCAGGTCGAGGACCAAATATACCTTTGTAGATTTCCTTCTGCTTCTGGTAAACAGCCTTGTCGTGTTCAGCAAGCAAGCGCAGTTCTCTTGCAATGGTTTTATCTTCAGGAGCATATTTTCGTGCCTTTAGGAAATCTTCACGTGCAGCATCAGTTTGCCCCAATTCAGATCTAGCTTTACCTCGTCTAAATAAAGCTTTAACATTGTTCTCATCCTCAGCCAAGACCTGCAGAGTGGCTCTACTCAATTAGAGAACATGTTTTATTACATTTGTGCCTAACAATTATAATACTCGCATAGCCTCTACAACAAAAATCAAGAGGACGAAATTGTCACTTACAATGCTGCAATGCCCAATAGCTTCTTCGTAGCGCTTGAGCTTTATCAAACATGCCGCCAAGTTAAGATGGCAGGGATTTTTAACAGCCAAAGCCATGTCTCGGAATTTTCCAAATAGCTGGAACATGAAATCATCTCCCATGTATGCTATGGCCTGAGGGAATTGCAGTCATCAGACTCATCAACATACAAATAGAGAAGGACAGAGAGGAGGAAGGAGGAAAGGGTAGAAAACAAGAAAAAGAATGAAGTGCAGTGCTCGAGGAATACAGGTGCATAACCATTTCATATTGCTGCATAGCTTCTTCAAGTTTTTCCTCTTTGAATAAAGCATTTCCATCCATTTTTCTTCTATCTGCAGCTCCAATCCTTTCCTCCACTGTCATGTCACTTCGAGCTTTCCCCTACCAATTTCCAAATTATCATACATTTAGGGTCTGGTAAATACAATCTGACAAAAACATTAATTATACAGTTTTACTTCTCAGAGTCCATGGATGGCAACATACTTCTTTTGTTTCGTCAAAACCAATGAGCTCAACTTCATAGACTATATCTGCCATGGGCGGAACATTTGGGAAAGAGAAACTTCCCTCTTTTCCATAGCCCAGTTCCCAACCCACATGCAATAGAGCACGCTCACCAGATTTCATGCTGTATATGCCAAGGGCCAAGCCTTCCATTTCTTTCTTCTCTGTTGACAGAAAAGAGGTAAAGTGTAACTTTGGCACAAAATTCACAAGAAAGGAAACATTCAAATCAGATCAATTTTCTGGCCAAAAAAGAATAAGCTTCTACATTTTCTCTCATCAAAATTCAAAAGTTGACATACTGCAATTTAAAGAAACAAAAAATTATCAATCCAGAACTGAGACAATCAGTCTTAAGTAGTCTAACCAAAGAGGGGAAACACCACATATGCCACAAAGCAGAGCCACACTGTCTAAACATCTATGTTTGCCTGCTATTTCCAGAAACAGCTCGGTTGCTAATAAGATACTGGCTTAAAAAAAAAAAAATAAAACAATAAAGAAAAGTATGGACCTAAAGTATTTTATATCAGACCACATGTTTCTTGGATCTTAGACAACATGACAAACTGTATAGGCTTTACCAAAATTTTAATTAGCCATATAGGAAGTAGTCATTCTAGAATCTGTTCTGCATCTGGATCAAGATCTTATATTTTTATTTTCTACAATAAAAATCCCACTGTCACCAAAAAAAATTTGCATTACAATTCCAGTTGATGAATCCAAAGCTTACAAGGTCACCCATACTGAAGTTCAAAATAAATGCATGGCTTTAGACAAACTTCGTTACCTTGCAGACGAATGGAGCCATCATGTCACTGAAAGGCAATATCATAAACAAATAGAACCAAAATTCTTCAGATTCACTGAGAAGATTTCAAGGATGATAAAAAAAAATGCTACTATAAATGCACAGAGAACTTTGACCCCAAAAAAAAATACACACACACAGAACAATTTCACCAAACATTTTTGAGGAACTTTTATATAAGAAGCATGATTTTATAAACTTCATGAATACTGCAACAAGCATCATCCAACTGACATTTACCTTTTCCTAAAACCAATTCAATTGGTTGTTGCTCATGCCAGCTATCTTCAAACTTGTGCTGGGTACTTTCTGTCCATCCCCTGTAGTGCACTATGGCAAAAGAAAAAATGAAAATCAGTTAACCATTTGCCATGCCACAAGCATTAAGTTTGCCATCTATGTTTACAATTCCATGTTTAAATGGTGTATCTGACCAGAACTTTAACAACATCAGAACATCATATATTTAGCAGTAACAAAATTACAGATTTGTTGTAACAAATTGAACATGCTGTAGCCTCACCAAGATTGACCAAGGAAAAAGTTATGCAGCAAAAAATTGCAAACTATGAGCAACCCTGTTCATCATCAATTTGTACATGTATCTAGAAGTACCCAGGTAGTTCTTATTTTTCTGAACAAAAGAAAATAATTCCTTTCTTTCACTAGCCAATGTGGAATCAGAGACCCCAGGAAATTTATTAAAAGTACCCACGGAGAAGACAGCAATAACTGAAACAAAAGGTGGACTTTCCAACCAAAGGGAATTCAACGATCAGGAGAAGTCCAAAATCCCAAGAGCATCCACTGCCATAGATCCAATCATGGCAAGTTCATCTTCCTTTCAATTTTACTAATCAGAAGATGAATGGAGAAAAACTACTTGGAATGGGTGCAATCTGTGAATCTGGCTATAGATGGAATTGTGGAAGAGAGAGATTAGGCTACATCATTTGTGACGTGAAGAAGCCCAACGAAAAGGATTTAACTTTGCAGATTCTTGCTATGTACACTTGAAATGTAGATTCTTGCCACAGCATTCTGCTTTAGCACAAAGTTATGGCATTATTTATCTAAAAAAGTTCTCACCCTTAGCTAAACTGAAAACAATAAGGCTCCTCCTCTCAGTTATAATGAATCTTGATTAGCAACTCTAATCTGAATAATATGCTTTATCTAAACTCTAAACTAAATACAACATGCCTTCTTGAATGGAGATTTGTAAAGAAGTATATGTAGATCCACTCCAGGATAGTGATCCATTTGGCTAGAAACTGTGCAACTCAAGGAAACCTTTAAATGGATTTAAGCAGTCCTCACAAGCGTGGTTTGAACTGAATAAGTTTCAAAAAAACAATAGGATATTCTTAAGCCCAAAGTGATCACACACCATTTTTACAATTTTTAACAAAGGTAAAGTATTTGTAATGATAGTATATGTGTATGAAGTTATCCTCACAGGTGACATAAATGGGATAAACTAGTTAAAAAGGAGATTTGCATCTGAATTCAAAATCAAAGATCTTGGACTTTCGAGATGTTTTCTAGGATTGCAGGTGACATGATCAAAAGAAGGGTGTCTTTATCTCTTAGAGGAGATATGTCATGGATTCCCAAAAGTAAACAGGTAATAGTGGATGCAAGCCAGCTGATATACCAGTAAATCCTAATCACAAGCCAGTTAGCATTAGAGGGGGTACAACTGTAGAATACTTGGAACCAATGCTTGGTTAGAAGACTTCTTTATCTGTCTTGTAGTCATTGTGATATTGGGTTTTGAGTAAGAGTTGTCTATCAACTCATGCACTCTCCATAACAAAAACATCTTGATGCCATGCATAATATACCGTTATTTGAACAATCCAAGTCCAAGAGCATTCAAGTACTCATAGTCATAGATGCAGATTGCACAAGTTCTATAGTTGATGGGAGATCCACATCTAATTATAGTTTGTATGATTGACGAAACCTTATTACTTGAAGGAGTAGGAAGCAGAAAGTTGTAGCAAGAAGTAGCACTAAAGCAGCCAATCAAGCTATGATGAATGGAGGATGTGAAATATTGTAGTTGAAGAAAATTCATGATGAATGAAGAAGACCACTAAGCATGCCAATCAAAATATACTGTGAAGACAGAACTGCTATAAGCATGCAAATAAGCTACTACAACATGACCAAACTGAACATATTGAGATTAATCGATACTTTACCAAAGAGAAACTTGGAGCTGGAATTATATGCATGCCTTATCTACCAACAACACAACAACCGATTGATATGTTGACCAAGGGTTGGCACATTCTAGTTGTTAGAAGTTTAGCAACAAGTTCGGCATGATAAAAAATATACACAACAACTTCAGGGGGAGTGTTAAAAGAATTGACAAAAAATGCATCTTAAGAAATTTAGATTAGTTATCATAATATTAATCAGATCAAACTGTTTATTGTATTTATATTATTCAGAAGAGTTGATAAGATTTGTTTTAGATAGAATTTTGAGATTTATGCTTATCATCAATGTGTACACATATATATAAGTACACAGGTACATCTCATTTTTCAAATAAGAGAAAATAATTCCATGACAAGAACATCTTTGATGCTATTTATAATACACTTGAGGTATATAAAGAGAACCTGAGGGAACAGACTGTGAGTTAAAAATCCTGAGTCTAGGAGTATTCAAGTATCCATGGATGCAGATTGAGCAGGTTTTATAGATAATAGGAGATCTATGCCCGGTGTTTGTCCGTATGATTGAGGAAACCTTGTCACTTAAAGTAGTAGGAAGCAAAATGTAGCAGCAAGAAGTAGTGTTGAAGCAGCATACTGAGCTATGATGAATGGAGTATGTGAAATATTGTTGTTGAGGAAAATTCTTGAGGAATGAAGATGACCGCTAAGCATGCTAACGAAACTATACTTTTGACAACAACAAGCATGCAAATAATCTACTGCAACATGACCAAATCAAACATATTAAGTTTACCAAAGGAAAACTTGAAGCTAGAATTATATGAGTGTCTTATCTACCAACAATACAACTAGTGATCGATATATCGACCAAGGGATTAGCACATCTTGGTTTTAAGAAGTTTACAAGTTGAGCATGATAAACTCTACGCCATTAACTTGAGGAGGAGAGTTGAAAGATTTGACAAAAAATGTATCTTAAGAAATTTAGATGAGTTATAGTGTTGTCAATCAAATTGGAATCTTATCTTATGGATATGGTTTAGAAAATTACAAAAGATTTGTTTTGGAAAGAATTTTCAGATTTATGTTTATCATCAATGTATACATGTATATATAATTACTCAAGTACTTCTCATTTTTCAAATAAGAGAAAATCATTCATTTCTTCTCAGACATATCATTGGCAAGTAAACTTAGTATAATGATCGTTTAAACGAGTTTGATCCATTCAAGCAATGATATCCTGATCCCTTCGATCTTCATATCAAAACAAGATAGATAATTGAACAAGAACATGAGGATAAGAAAACATGCAACCGAGTGCAAGATATATTATATTGGATCCGTAACTAGCATGGAAAGGGAAAGAAAACATAGAGTATGGGGTGTCAGAATAGAGATGTCTCAGTAAAAAGGCAGAACCATTCGCCGTTTGCACTACAGTGAGTCAATGTATCGAGACTCCAATCAAGCATGTTACCAATGAATAGACGAAGAAGAGTCATATGGTGATTACCAAAGCATGTGGCATATTTGGACGGTTTCTGCCCATGACCTTCCTTAATGATCTGCTTTGTGACTTTCTCGTGAAGTATTTCCACTGCAGTGTCGACCTTTGGAGGGCCGGCATCATCATGAGGGAGCTCTCCATGCACAACAGAAGTGCCTTCTGTGACTATTTCACTTTCATCATCTTGACCTGCAAAGAGCCATTATTTCATCTAAGAAAGATCTCAGCAGCTTTTACAAATTACAATTTATTTTCAAATACTCAGTTCGCAAGATTTGAAGCATTCTATTGTAAGAACGGACACACAGAAACGCAATTCATGCCAGACTAGTGCTGAAGTTGGCAAGTCCTTCGAGTGTAAGCAATATGAAAATAGAGGATAGGGAGATCAAACGCATCTTACTTTCTTCATTTAGCAACCAACAATAAGAAATCTGTAGCAACCGACCAATTTTTATAATTCAAATTCACTCCAAATGCTTTAATTGAATGTCTTTCAGAATACATGTCTCTTAACAAAGCTAAAAATGAATTATCAAACATGGTGGCAGAGCTCTTCATGGTCAAGCAAGTAATTCACGCTGTCTCATTAAAATTCCTAAATTTAAATAGAATTCAAAAATAAATTAACTTGGATCCAATACTATGGATTTGGAGTCCTCATTATAATGAAACAGCTGTGAAAATTGAGCTTCCTTTGTTCAACTGAACACTCCCTCCTACACTTCTTGACAAAACACTCGACATCTTCAGTTAAATGCATATCTTCGTATCACATGCTGTTGAGAGAACTGGTTTTATAATTGCCTTGACATGAAAAAATGCAAGCTATGCCCCAATTTTTTATGGCATGGAGATTGTTTCTATTGATTTCCACTCTTTATCAAGTTGTGATAGCAAAATTCAGAAGCAAATGAAGCAAAGAAAATCATCATGTCCATAAAACGACAAGAAATGAGCTTAAATTTAAAGAACGCAGAGTAGAAGGTACCGTTTCTTTCATTTTCTTGGTCTTTAACAGCATCTTCCATCCTATTAAGTCTCTCAACACGATCAAGATGTGGTTTTTTTATTTCCTTTCCTGCAGTCATAACAAAAAAATTAAGCTAAAAAGAGACTGATTGCAATGCTAATTTATGCAAATTCAAAGGATCATAAGTGTGCAGTACTAGTTCAAGAGTCAACCGTTAGAGGTTTTTAAGTGGAAATTGAAAATGTGGAGATGAAATAGGGCTTGATGGGTATCTGGAAGTTTTGGTTTTGATGGGCGATGTAAAGGTTTGGGAATCGATTGCTAGCAAGTGAAGTCTGATGTAGGTCTTGACATAGTATTGATCGAATAAGAAGCTTCTAGAGAGAGAAGAGAGAGAGAGGTATGAAAATCGGTGTCGATGAGAATCGAGTCGACCGGTCTCTCGTCGTGTGTCGCGGGTGTTTGGTCGTCAGGACTTAGGAGAAGAATTAACACCGTGATTGGCTGACTTTTTATTGAGAAAGGGTGAAAAAAGCAAAGGGTAGTAACGTCGCGTTGCGGTGCGGTATGATTCGATTTAATCCGATTCGGTCTGCAATCAAACCGTGGATCTAAAAGCTGAGCTTTCTATGGTTTGGTTTCTTGCATAAATGGTTGATCTCTCTTATGTTCTCACTTTTATGGTCTAAACTGTCTGCATAAAATTTGGTAGTAATAAATCTAACCTCGAGTTGTATATCATGGACAAAAATAAATTTAAAAAAAAAAAGAAAAGAAAACAATTGGAAGTTTAAATTTGGTTTAGTTTCGCAAGGATAGTTGCCCATCCCAAGCAATTCATCAATAATGGAAAATATTTGCTTATTACTTTATATGTATGTATATTTTTGTTTTGTATTAATAATAAAATGGAATTGAATATAAATGAAATTACATGATTGAGCGGATTGTTTTGTTCAATATTAGCTAATATTGTTATAGTGGTGCGGATATAATTTTCAATTTATGCCTTCGTATTCTTATCTAATTCTTTTTCATTCTTTTTTTTTTTAATTAAAAAGATAAAAATGATGTCATCCATTCCCCTCGATTAACATCTATAATAGTTAAACGAATAAAGAGTGATCAACTACCCGTAACTACTATTGAGTCTCCACAATATATATTATGTTTTTTTTCGTGTAACTGTTTTCAATATATTGAATTATGGGATGTTTATCATTCCACTATATAGTTTTTATTTAATTTTCTCTTTCCACGTATTCCTATTTCCTCTCCTTTCTCTTCACCCACGTTCTTATTTAGCGAATTCAAAGAAGTTATTAAGCGATAGCTTTCTTCCGAATTGTGACAATTTCATGTAACGAAACCAAGAGAAAAATTACTCCAGCAGATCATAGGAAGATCGTTCTGTTTCTAACATTGTGAACTCCTTTATTAGAGTGCATTTGGATTTCGATGACTCGACTTGGATTGAGTTTGGAACGTTTTAAGTCCCACCGAGGAAGAGGATTCTATGTTGATGGTGGTGAGCAACGAGCGACTTGGCGAGTTAAAGGACTCTGTCATGAGTGATTGATTGGAAAAGCAAGGGACGAGGGTAGAATTAGCTGCGATTGATTAGAAAATCGAGAAGAAAGATCATCGAGTATACGGCTCTGTCACGAACGCAGCGAAGAATGAGGTTTTTGTTATGGAGAATGAGCGAGTCTCTGAATCGGCCGACTCAGCCAACTCGGTTGAGACTCGCTCTTATCACCGAAGTCTCCCGTTTGGTAGACTTGCAGGAAAATCGGCAAGATTGGGCTAGAAATTTCCGCCACAGACTCAGTGGACTCTGCTGTGAAGACCGAGGACTCTACAATCACAATAGAAGTTAACGACCAAATGGATGGTTCATGGGCTCAGTCACCAACTCAGGGAACGAAATAAGTGAACCAAGTTCATCAAGTTTCCCTTAACTCTAGCGGGGCTTGTAATTTTGCTTTTGTCTTTTTAATAAAAAAATCGGGTAGGAATTATTTTAATGAAAAGTCCCATGCGACATATGGCAATGAATATGCAAAATTGGGATGTCATGTCGAGATATAGATGAGGATTATTTTGGGCGATTTACATTTGGTTAATTTCGTTATATTGCTTTTGAGTTTATTGAGTTTTTTTTTTTTTTTTTTTTTCCGGTGAAGTAAGTTTACTGAGTTGTAATGGAGGACGTGTGATTGAAAGATATGGATAGGTCGGGTATTGTTGTTAGAAGGGGTTATTGGAATTGCAATGTCTAATTCATCTACATAATTGTCTTTTTAGTATAGTCAATCCCATAATGTCAATTTAAACTATCACTATTAATCTTGAATTTGCACGCATCTAGAGAAATAATAGAATATTTTTATCTTATGCTTCTCTCAATTATAATGTCTATGAGTTCCATAAGTGCATCATCTAAATTCTATGTTGTTTTTTTTCCTTTTAAGAATTTTGTGTTTATAATTAGCTTACTTTTCCATCATGGTTTGGAGTTTCTAACTAGATTCTACACTCTCGAATGATTTGGATTCAAATTTGCATCTAAATTCGAATCTCTTTTCATTGTTCTCTGGCACTACTATTTCTTTTTTTCGTTTGCCAATTTTTTCCCAAACTGTAGTACTATGTGATTTTAATATTGCACGCCAAATGTAGACGAAATACATGGAGAAATGAAGAGCATTAAAATTTCTTCAATTGGACTTAGCAATAGGAATTGGTGATGCATGATGATCGTTCTTTTTTTTTCCCCCTTAGTGTTTCATTATTTAGCGTTCTTTTTCTTTCTGAAAAAGAAAAACAGAGAAATAGTAGTCATCTTTTAAGATAATTGAAATTAACATTAATATTTGGAGCTTCTTTAAGATAAAACTCAATATTATACGTCCAAACGTTTCAACAAATGCCTACAAAATTATATCACAATGCAATTTGGCTTAAGTTTGGATCTCTTTTTATTTTAGAGCTTATACTTTATATATATATAATTGATTATTTAAGAGTACATGTTTTATATAGTGCAATTGAAAAATGGGCACGTGATTTTCTTGATTAACATGTACTTTTAGTATGATCCCACTAGTATATATAAGAATGTATTTGCTAATTTATACAATATTTTTAATAAGTTTTTATATTATTTATTTCTTACTTCTCCAAGCAACATTGAGATATTCCTTTTGTTAATCAATACTATTTTTCCAAAATTGACAATTTACTTATAGCTCTTTTTATTTCATTTAAAGTTATTATCATTTCTTTTTGCATATTATGCACTAGGTGTGATTTTCTTTTATTTTATGTAAAATGAACCTTCTACTATAATTTATTTTTATTTTTTCCCCCCTAACTTAACCTATCTGATACATTGGTTTGGGTTATCATTTTCGATGGTATTACGCTTACTCATTAGGGACTTTAATAAGAATTTTGAAATTATTCAACTTGTGTTTATTACGTATGTATGATTTACACTGGATGAACATGAAAAATACATACAAACATATATATTTAAGAAGAAGTTTGCATTGTTGATTAAGGAAGAAAAGAAGGATCGATGTCAGGAATATTTGATCCGAACAAGAGATTGGATGCAGACTGCCAAGAGAACCTCAGAAAAAATGCAACAAAAACAGCACAGAGGGTATTTGCATTCTATAATATGGTAGTGGTTTGTAATGTTTGTCACCATTTCTTGAGGCATTGGTCTCAACCTCTTATTACTTTCGAAATTGTCGTAAGTATTCCTAGACATACACACACACATATATATATATATTTTCTTGTTGTTTACATTTCAGACAGTTTCCTTGGCGTGAATTTTCCTTCGTTTTCCAGGCTTTGGCTGAATAATATATTCTTTTTGCATGGACATGGACTGGGATAATATTCTATCTTTAGATTTTTCGGAATCTGAAAGTGGAGTTCTATTTCTTAACATTGAAAATCCGATTGCCTCTAGAGGCCAGGATGATTTGTTCATAAGATTGCTGAGAAGAAAATGAACTTAGAGAAGAAAACATTCTTAAAGACAATATTCAACTTGAATTGTAACAAAAAATAAAAAAGTCTTAAAAATGTTTTTTCCTTGAAACAAAATACGCCAGTGCATACTAGATTTATTGTATGAATATCATTGGTGTCTTTTCTTAAATTATTTATTTATTTATTTTTTTGATGCAGATAGGATTGGCGATAGGGAATATTGCACCTTTAAAGCGATGGCTTGTTAGTATCCCAGAAGCAGTGGATACCCAAGTTCACTTTGGGATGACATGCTACATGTTTGTGCTTGGTTTGGAAATGGATCCTTATGTTCTCTTTGTTAGGCCAACATGCGCTGCCACAATTGCATACGCCGGCACGATTTCCACATTCATCTTATCTTGCATCATAGTTCCGTTCGTTCGATTCTTCAAAGTTCATGGCCTACTTTGGATTATCTCCTTGTCCACAGTTCTACGCGGGACAGCCTCTCCACTCCTTATAAGGCTTATCACAAGTCAAAAGATAGGAAAATCAGACATAGGACAGCTTGTTATTGCTGGAGGAATGCACATTGATTTCGTTTCCACTCTTCTTTTATGCGTACCATTCATTCTTCCACACACGGATGAGCAGGAACCCGAAAGCATCTTAAAAACAATACCAAGAGCCTTCTTCATCTTGGGTCAATCATTAATCACGGCCACGTTCTCTCCATTTTTCTTGAACTGGGTGAACAACGAAGACCCGGAAGGTAAACCTATGATCCATGGCTTTTATGGCAGCTCTGTGTGTCAGCTCGAGTGCCTTCTCGCATACCACTCCCTTTGGTGCATTCATGGCGAGGATTTTTTTGCCTAGAGAAGGAAGGGTTTCGAAATGGGCACTTGGGAAGATCAACTACTTCCTATACAGCATTTTCTATCCGATATTCTTTTTCTAGATGGGGTACGAACCTGATTTTGGTGACTACGAACTCGGCAATATCATGACTTAGGTACGACTGGTGGTGGTCTTTGCAGTAATTACAGTTGCGAAGGTTGTGGGAACCGTCGTATGTGGTGCGATCATGGGATTCGATTGGCCAGAATCTGTTATGATTGGATTACTTCTTGCTACCAAAGGCCACTTTCAAATATTTCTAGCTATTATAGCAAAAAAAGTAAGCATCTTTCTTATTCCCCCTACTCTTCCTTCCACCAGATGACATGTGCGTGTGTTTTTCCTGATAAATTAGGATCCATTTGGGTGGAACCTTTTTTTTTTTTCCTTTTTTATGTCTAATTACGCTACCTTGCTAATGCTTAGCTGCTACATTATAAACATCTATGGGTAAATTGCCACATAAACATAATCGAGTTTTGACCTGGATTCTTGACTTTTGCTACGTGTTAAACACCATTTAAAACAAAACACGAAGATATTATTGTTTTAACTCTTTGCTACCTCCATGCAATGCAAAAGAACAGAATAACCCCCATCAACCAGCATAGTGATGATGTTTGTAAGCTTCCTCACTGTCGTGTACACCCCAGCGATCATCGCTCACATCATAAAACGTGCAAGGAGACGTGCTTCAACTCACCGAATGGCCCTTGAATGGCTTGATCCATTGAGTGAACTAAGAATGCTGATATGCATAGAAGGCCCAGAACAAGTGTCTTCGAAGATTAACTTAATGGAGATCTCTAGAGGAGCAGCTGATCCAGGAATTGTAGTATATGTCACCGATACTATTGAACTGACCGACGAACTAGCAGCCACACTCGTGCCTGATGAAGGAGATAGCTTAACCGTAACAGATAAGGCAGTCACAGACATGGGAGAGCAAATAACTAATGCGGTACAAGCTTATGTGGAGGAAAATGGAGATAGTGTCACCCTTTGCCGCATGCTTGCTCTTTCATCATTCAATCTCATGCCCCGAGATCTTTGCAACCTAGCCAAGGACCTGATGATTTCCATCATTATATTGCCATTTCACAAGTGCCAAAGATCAGATGGGACTTTTGATCCGAGGCATCCAGGGTTCAGATTCGTGAACCATAAGGTACTACCTTCGTTTATCATGCCACCCCATTCTTCATAGGAAGGGAAGGACGTCAATTGAGTTTAAAAACTTAGGTTGCAGATATACTCAAGAAAATGGAGGTTAAATCATGTTTTCTCTAGCTACATCTTTGGTTTGACCATCTCGGTTTTTACGTGCAGGTGCTTAGGAATGCCCCATGTTCTGTGGGTATCCTAGTGGATCGTGGTTTTGGGTTAATAGAAAAAATGCCAGGATCATGTGCATCCCTTAATGTAGCAGTCATTTTCATTGGTGGCCGAGATGATCGAGAAGCTCTGTCCTATGCCAGTCGCATGGCACGGCGTCCTGGCGTAAAGCTCATGGTGATTAGATTCCTAGTAGAAAGTGCCACAGAAAGCTCTACTAGGAGAACGCACAATTATAGGATTGGCATTGCAGAACAAGAACAGGACATGAAGCTTGACGACGAGTTCTTTGCAAACTTCTATGAGAAGCACGTAGATGAGGGACCTGTCGCTTACATGGAAAAGCATTTAGCGAATTCGGCCGAGACATTCTCTACGCTCAAGTCATTCCAGGATCAATACTTACTGATCATTATAGGCAAGGATGGGAGAGTTAACTCGATATTGACGGTAGGGATGAACGACTTGGAACAATGTCCAGAACTAGGGCCGATAGGAGATGTCCTGTCAGGGTCTGATTTCTCTGTAACGACGTCTATTTTGGTCATCCAGCAAGTTAATCCTCAAGGAGAACTCGAGGGTCTTGATGAAGATTTCACCATTATGTAAATAGCAGAGCAGACCCCCAATTGAAAGTCACCTAAGTAGTTCCATGCACTAACAAGAGAGAGCTAGACAACACTCGACCTAACACTGATAGTTTGTAAATTAGGAAAGTAAAAGGATTAGAGCATAGAGAGAACCCCACTAACAAGAAGTAGAGGTAGGTTAGCGGAAAGATACAGATACTTCGCACTTTTCTTGAAACTTTGACAGATGAAGAAATAGTGATTTTCTTTTTTTTTATAACGCATATAGCAGAATAGGTGATAGGAGAAGCAACAAAACATTTTTTGTCTATGCAATGAATGCTCCACATCATCGGTAACATCTTTTTCTCACGAACAAGCCCTTGCAGCTTGCAATAACCTCATACGAAACGCCACCTGCTACTGCTAGATTAAACAAGTTTCTCCAAATGTAAATGAGAAAACTTGAAGAATTCTCCCCCAAAGTTGAAACTTAAAATTCAATGACTTTGACTAAACAAACTTGCATACTAGGTTTTGGCATGACCATAAACAAACCAAGCTAGTTTTTTATACGGAAGCAATGCCCGGATGTAGTTAAGCAATAAGCCCCATATTTTTATAATATCAAGCTCAAAAGTTTAAGCAATCCTGCTAATTGTTTTTTTTTGGGTAAGGTTTAATTATTAAATGTTGCACTTTTATTGCGATGGGGGGATGGTTATTTTTATTAAATCCTGCTAATTATTAAATGCTGCATTTTCTCTAAAGCCAAAATGTTGATGGTGGGGGGGGGGCGCGGGGAAGGATGGTTATTAATATGTAAAATCACATTACGATGCCCATTTCCTCTAAGTATGATTCTGCTTTATCCTTTCTTCCAATTAATCTCCTCTAATAATAAGCATTTCCAGCCAAAAGTTACAAGACAAATTCTACCATCTAGTTACTCAAATATCCCACACCTGAAAGCTTTTTTAGAAAGTAAAATCGCAAATCTGACTTAAAAGGAAAAATTCAGTCCATCTATAAGAGGCAAAATCGCAATTTTATTCCACTCATTAATTATCACTAAATTTAAATTACATATTTAACTTTTAACTAAATTATAGCATTCATTAATTAGAGACATTTTTAACAAATATTATTATTTATGCATTCCATTAAGTTTTGAATATGTTAGAATCAAACATAATATTAGAATGGAATGGAATCAACAATTTTGTGGATATTCCAAAATATAAGAATAGATTTATCATCCATTCTACCTTAAATCATTTCTACATACTAAACATAAAATAACCGTCCTAAACCATTTCTACATATCAAACATGAAATAACCATTTGCATCACCTCTCTCTCTTCTTCTTCTTCTTCTTCGTTTTTTTTTTTTTCCTAACAAC
The DNA here is from genome assembly GCA_024138015.1 of Lumnitzera littorea. NCBI lineage: Eukaryota > Viridiplantae > Streptophyta > Magnoliopsida > Myrtales > Combretaceae > Lumnitzera > Lumnitzera littorea. Next base: position 797,171 of record JAMXBB010000006.1, read on the forward strand.
ATAGGAAAAAAAGGGGACTGATCATCTTATCTCGATTGTTAAAAGGTCAATGAAGAAACAGCCTATAAGGCCAGCACCTACCATACTAAACTACGAGTTACTGTGGCTATTCTTGATAGTTTATTGATTTTCGTGCTACCATTTAGCACAAATTTCATAACTCGGAATGCAATAAAACGATGAAACATCAGGTAGCCTTTTTGAAAGGAAGGATGGAGACCATCGACCTTGATCTTGAGGGATAAATTCATTGTTTGTGTAGCAGCCGCCAGGATTTTCCCCAGACTACATGAGCAAAATACAGGTCCAGGTCCATCTTTCATAGAGTTGAAAAATGTCTAATATAATTCATTGAACAAAATATATAATTCTTTCCAGGTTTTGTGATTACATGACAAATCCATCCATCCATGGATCCCCCCCCCACGTCCCATGTTCATGTCAATGGTCCCTTGAATGTTTATCCACCTCCACTTGTAGGAAAGATCAGCCATAAAATTCTAAAAAAACGGAAATCAAATCAAAACAACTAACCTATTTAAAATTAAATCAATCAAAAACTTGACTATTTGCTATAAGGACCATTGTAATTCCTCTTTTTCCCCCATTTTTCTACTTCCACATAAATTACCAGGGTTCTTGGTGAAGTCAAACATTGCCATGATGTCATCCTAGAGGAAAAGGCTCCAAGAAAGATCTAAATCCTACTCTATGAAACAACATTACCAGCAATGGATATGGATGACTCGTTCAAAGGTACACCTAGCCCCACAAGTATGGTTATTAGATATAGATAGTATGTCTAGATTTTATCAATCCAAAAGGACAAAAGGAGTTTCCCATCATAGTCCAGTCAATATTCAACAACCAGCATTTGAAATGCTTTTATCGCATTGGACATTTGAGATATTATCTGTGGTTCCTTAACTTTTCTCTACATGCATTTGCATTTCCCACTCTTTCCATCTCCTTCATATGTTTAGTGCATAATACTTGTTAGTTTCTAGAAGTCTCTATTGGTGTTTGCTACTGTTATAAATAGCCATTGTTAGTTAGACATAATCATCCAGACATTTTCCTTGTAAAATCTCAAGGCTAGTTAAGATTGTGAGCTCTTACTCATGACTCTAGGTGAGCTCTTGCTCATGGCTCTCATGTTTTGAGAAAATTAGGGTTTCACACAAATTTCATACACAATTATAATAAAATTCCTTGATTTCTTTTGTTCATACTTTTGGATCATATCACTCAACTAACTTCCATGTCTAATAACTAACAAGGACAATTTTAACCTCCTATGCTAAATGTTACATCATCATAACAATTCGTTTTCCCTCTTCAATCACCAAATTTTACTCTTCTACCATTCCACATTCTGGAAGAAAATGACAGTGTTACTTATTTACTGCCACACAGAGAAACAGATGTCATACCTCAAAAGCATTCTTCAAATAGTTGAGTTCCTTGTCAAGATCATTGATGGCTTGGTTATAAGCTTGCATAGGCAATGATTAGCTGGTAGTGTGGATCTACAAAACCAACAGATCTAATTACCACAACCCATAAAACATTCCTGATAAAGTATACAAGGCTTTCTTGACTAGTACTTAATTGATGAACTACTTATACACCTAACACAAGAAAATAGTATCCATCAAGTCTCAGTATTTAGCTTTCATTGTCTTACTCTAAAAGGCATTGACTAAAATTAAGAAAAAGGAGCTAAGACACAGCATATTGAAACAGAGCAATGAAGCAAGTTTATGTGTTCACTTCAGTAATAGCTCTAGAACCATGCTATGGCATTGGAGAACCAAAAGAATAAAATCCAAATTTTCTTAGAATTCATTATGTCAGCAATATTTTGTACCAACTTAAACCAGCAAGACTCCCCAAAAGATTTGCATTGTTCCATTTTCTTCCCCAGTAGTGTATACATTCAACTATTAATATAAAATGCATTAAGGTGTTTAGTTAAAAAAAGGTGTGATAATGTTAGATGATTAACAAAGATCAACTTAAAATGCCAATCAAATTCATAAGCTTTTTTTGGGTGAAATTATTGAATTCAAAAGCTTTTACCAAACTAATCTTCAAGTGAAAAACTTAGACTGTTTTACCTACTCGCAAACGCTGCAATTCAAAGCTTTTGCCAAACTATTTTTTCACTCATGATCTAGTTGGACAAACTCCTGTAGCTGTAGAATTGAGAAGATTCTATTTTTTTAACAGCCCTCCACCCTAATGTGGCAATTGCACTACAATTCGATAAGTTAGTCCAAATTTTTCTTTTAAAATTTAAAAACACCAGAGGATGAGTTTAAGGAGCTCTGGTGACCCAACTGTTGTTTATTCGAGACAACTTACTTCTTGGTGCCTTCGGGAACGACGAATCGCTCGTAACGGTCGGGTGCGTTCATGGTGGAAGATGGAACAGCTTTTTTGTTTCTCTTTCTTCTGCTCTTGCTCTTGCCTCTTGCCCCTTGCCGGACCGTGGAAGTCGAAGTAGTACAGTCGAATAGAACGAGACCGCGTCGTTCCACTTATATCTCCGTAACATAAAATGGTCATACAAATTGGCCCTTTTTATTTTTACCTTTTGGGCAACAACCAATAGTTAGATTCGCAATCTTAACCCCTCCATTTAAGTTATTCCATATTACATTATATCTATTAAACAATTAAAATTTAAGTAATCATTATTTGTGTCTTCTTTTTATAATTATTATTTAACCCTCCAATCTTATAATATATAACAAAAGAGTCTAATACTAAATTAATTATAAATGTATTATATTATGAATAAATTTGTGAACTTCTTAAATTTTCTTTTTCTTACAATTCCTCACTCTTTTTCCATTTATTATCTCTGTCTCTCTATTATTGCCATATTTTCATTACTCACTCTCTATCTCTCTCTCTCTCTCTCTTCCTCATTTATTAATATCTTCTATTAATATTATAATATATTCGATTATACAGTATAATTTTATTCATTTTATACATACGCAACGTGAATGTATCGTCCACTAATAATATAAATAATGTACATACATAAGCACATAACTACATAGCAAGAGAAAGGATAAGGGAGGACCTAAACTTTAAAGTTTAGGTAGTTTAGTGCTCGAATAAGGAATATGTACGAGTTAATGCTAAAAATTTGAAATTGTATTCACATTAGTATCTCTGGTTAACAAACATTAAGACTCATCTAACTTGGCAAACAAAAAACCCTTTTTTCCTCTAAGGATGATACAGAAGATGTATACTTAGCACGTACAACAATTGTCGACCCAAAAAAGAAAAAATTTCCTTCAAACTTAACGAATTTACTACACTCATCTACTACTTTAACTCTACCTTAACTCTCCCTCGTTACTCACATTAACTTCCCCATTGAATTTTTTCACTAACCCAAAGCATATCGAACATATCGAACAATGTCTTCTCTCTCCTTCAAAACAAATAATGCCTCCCAAGACCCTTTACTGTTTGCATCGAACATATGGACCCCTCATCACTCACATTAACTTCCTCATCGCTCACTTTTTTGAATGATAAATAAGCTTGTTTGGGAGCGTATTTAAAGTCATTAATGATCACATGATCTTAAATCCACCGTTAACTTCAACTGACCTTACTTTTTTTTAATGAAAAATAAGCTTATTTGAGAGTGTATTTAAAGTCATTTATAATCACATTTCTGCTGCCTCTTCAGCAGCTAAAGTTGTCCAAGTGATAGATTCAACAATTGGAAACGTATGTAATAAGCTCTAAAGTGCTTATATCTTATAGAGTGATTTTTTTTAGGATTTTTCCTTAAATTTTGAGTTTATTTTTAGAGAATGATATTTAATCGAGTAAAATTTTCGCTTCTAAGTTTTGGAACGATCTACGTAAGAAAATGAGAAGATAAAAACAAATTACACTCAATTTAAAGCTAAAATGAGCAAGTAATAAAGTTTTAAAAATCAATATGATTAAACAACATAATTATATCGTTGGCAAGAGAATTAGAAGCAAATGCGAAAATTTTTATGCGAATTACATGACCATAGGACATAATCATGTCTCTAGTCATATTGTTCTCAGGATTTAAAGAGAGAGAGAGAGAGAGAGAGATTTGAAGAAAATGGATTGTTGGATGAAAGTGACAAGACCAAGTGATACAATTGTATTACTTTATCATATCATTTGCAACAAATCTTTTATTTTTACTTCTCCTTCACTTTGCAATCTTTTCCTAAGTTGTATGTTAATCTTCATGTGATTCCTTTTCATGTTAATATGTTAAATTGTCACGACAATAAAGTGGGCAACCCAGATCCATAGCACAGGTTCATGACAATGTCGTCTTCATTTGTAGTGCTAGAAGATATAGTTAGTGAAGAAAGCTACTTACTACAATGACAACTACACAATGATCGACTAACAATTCTATTATTTCTCTTGCATTAGGTTATGGTGAAGTTGGGATTTTTAAGGTTAGGGTTTCAAAAAGTATACAAAGGCTTTAATATGAGAGAGGACGTAAGAGAGGGGAAAGTTGTTGGGTTCTATAATGTCTTAGTCGCAAGTTAAAGTTTATGTATGCTATGCTTTTTTTCTTCTTATTGTAACCTGTATAGACACATCTACTTGCCCATAAAAAATAACGTCTCTTAGAAAGTGACGCGTATTCAAACATTAATTCAAACTTCAAGTGCTCAAATGCATGTTTGCATTTTTTGGGACCAAATTGCCTAAAATTGAAAGTCCAGACACTTTTTACATGCTTTATCCTCTACATAATTATGTGTTATATACATATATATGTAAGCCCCAAAGTTAAGCCAAGTAACCGTAGGATCGAACTTAGAACCCAATGTTTAGGGTGATCGGTTAAAAGATCCGATCAAACCCAAATTATAAACTATTGAGAAGAATATTAGTAAAAATGACCCCGTAAACTTAAATTTAAGAAAATAAGTAATAAAATAAGAGACTATAAAATTTTCAAATTTTAAGCATAATAATTGCTAATTACCAAAAAACAAAAAGTGTAATCTAATGACTAATAAATTACTAGAGATAGATTATATGTATACTAAAAATTTTAGAATGACCAAAATAATAATTAGGAATGTTCACGTGTACCCCACGTGTATTTACGTGTAGATAAAAATACGCGAAATTACCTAAATTGGCCAAAAACTAAGCAAATAATTGAAGAAAATTATAAAATAATTGTGGAAAAATCATAAAAAATTCAGAAGGGTGTGGAATGATGCAAGGTTGGTCGTAGCAAGTCAGAATCTAAAAAAGAAAAATCAACCAATTAAATTAGAACAACATAAAAACAAAAAATTTAGGGATAAAGCACTTGTCTTATCCAAATTAATGCACAATAAATCTCCTAAAACCCTATAAATAGCAGGAAAAATCCAGGAACTCATTTGGACAGTTAGAAATCAGAGAAAATTAGGGAGAGATAAAAATTGAGAGAAAAATTCGATTTAAAAAAAAATTAGAAAAAACTGTGTAGTTAGGGCTTTTAAAAGGAACCCCCACCATACGAACAGCTGGAAGTGGACGGCCACCACCACCACACGGTGGTGGCAGTGCCCAGGACGGCCGACAAGGCTACGGCGGCCCACGGTGACCGAAGCCACCCAAACTGGTGAGTCCAATTTCTAGCCCGATTCTTGTGTAATTTTGTAAAAATAGTAAATATTATTAGAAAATTATGAATTTTATTATTCTGGGATATTTTTGTATATAGTTTGTAGGAAAAATATTATTTTGATGAAAACATGCCCCGTAATATATAGTCCTTAAGAAATCATGCAAAACCGAGCATATTTCGGTTTAGAAAAAAATGACCTTAGGAGTGTAGTTTCAAGCTCAAAATTTTTGTGTAGATTACTTAGATGATATAGAGCAATGCTATGAAGCCCGTTTTCAAAAAATAATTTTCAAAATTTTTAGATAATTTTTAGGCCTTAAAATGAGGCATAAAATGGGTAATTTAAGGTTAATTAAGTAATTAAATTATTAATTACTGACTTAGTGAATAAGTAGATGTTTTAGGATGTGGAAATCTGATGGAGTATGATACATGTAGCATTTAGGGTGTTAGATGTAATTATTAGGTTAATTATGTAGTAAATGAGTAATAGAAAAAATAGTTAATTTTGTAAATTAGGGAAATTTGGAGTAAAATCTGATTTAGGATGGATTTAGACATTTTGAAATAATAATTGATGTTTAGGGATGGTAATTAAAGTGATAGAAATATTAGAAATGCATTATGTACATAATAGACAATAATGCATAATATGTAATTTTTGGAAATATACTAAATAGAAAATATTAGAATAAAAATTGATATTATGAGAATAATAAAAATGTACAATAAATCTAATAGGAAACTTGAATTTATGGAATTATATGAAAAATGTAAAAAATTCTCACATTAGAAGTAAATTCGGTACACAAATAAGGATTTAAGTGTACCAGATGGAATAAAATACTAATTAGAAGTAATGATGGTATTTAGGAAATCGGGAAGTAATGTGATTAATTTCACATTATGGGTTGAAACGGATTTCTAGGGTTAGAATCTAAAATATTACTTAGAAATCGAACTAAAACCTAATTTAGAAATCAATGCGAAAACCAAACCTAAACCCAACCCCAACCCTAAAATAATTGTAAAAGACTTGATACCTAGATAATTAGACATATTAAACCTTAAACAAAACCTAACAATAAGCATTATAAGATAAAACAAACCTATAATAGTTATATGAAAAGCTAAAACCACGTTCGTGTTATAAGGATGATCGGCGATGACCTGAGCAAATCGGACCTCGAGTGAGAAAACGATGAGTCGAGGTAAGTTGGGATTAATACGATGCTGTATTTTGGAGGCTTAAGATTATGCTTGGTTGTGCTTGTTAAATAGTTGAATGTGTGTACGTGCTTGATTATGGGTGATACTATGATTCCGTTAGTTGCTTTAGCATGTATTGTATGATTTGTATGAAATGATTGATCACCCTAAACTGGACTTAATCAAATATCCGACCAGTAATCATAATCGGACATGCATGGTAACCCGTTAAGGGAACTTAGGACTCTCCCGCCAAATACCGATCCCTTCGGAAGGGATAGTGCAGGATTGCAAAATGGTCCCTTCTTCATCCTCAGTCGAACTAAGTGACAGGAGAGGAGGTCGCGGCGAGGGTGAAGACAGTGGTTCGAAGGTAGTCGCAGGAGGAGTAAGGTCTCCATTACACAAGCCTGGGTTTGGTCGTGAGCTGTTGCATTAACGGCAACTTCTCAACTCGGATTAGAGCGGGCGCAATTTCTTTAATCTCACGACGGGCCGGACAACGTCATGCGATGGCATTTGCTTGCACATGCATTGCACTGAATAAGTGATTGAAAACCTTGTTGTGTGTATGGTATAGTTTTAAGTCCTCCATCCTAACTTACTGAACTGTGGTTGCTCACATCCCTATAGACGTCGTGCAGGTGCTGGCTAAGAAGCGGCAAACAACTACTCTGAAGCTAACAACTGCTGGATCCTGGGAAATGAGAAAAAATATTGAAGAATAAACACATATTTTTAAGGTCTAAGTTTTATTTTAAAATTATTTTTCATTTCCGAATGATGTAATAATTTAGAAAAATACTATAGAGAAATATTGTAAACTTTAACTGCAATAATTGAATTATAACGTATATATATAATTCCTCACTTTTATAGGTAAATGATTTATTTAAATTACAAACTGTCTACTTCAAAGCGGGTTAGTTGTGGACGCCTTGTGTAGATCAGGTCTAAGATAGCGGTTGTAAGGCCAACTTCTATCTTAGGATGGTTTACACAGCGAAGCTGTTACGACTCTGCCGCTTCGGAGCGTGACAATATATATATATATATATTTATCTATTTTATTTAAGGTAAAGGGCTTTTTTAACTATTAATAATTATCAATTTGGTGTATTATGTGTTTTTATGAAATAATATTAATAAAATTATTTAAAACTCCTCTAACTAATTTACTTCTCTCTATTTTCTTGCATTTATCCACTCCATCCTATAACAGCCATTTTATTAGACATAAACCAATTTCTTTTGACGTATCCTCCTTAGGACACCGTACCTAATATTTTTCTATAATTCCCTTTCTATCCTATTAGAGATACTTTTCTTTCTTTTCTTTTTTTTAACCTCTCTTCTATAAGAAATTTTTTATTAATATCCAAAAGGAAAAAAAATGGAAACACTAAAACTCATGGTGTTAAAAATCATATTCTTCTACAAAACAAATTTCAGAATTACTAGGTAACTTAGAATTTAAAATTGAAAATACGAAACTAAATGAGATAATTAATATGAAGAGAATAAAGATTTTATTTCATTATTAGTTATCTAAAGCAACTCAAAGATAAGTCTTTTGTTTTTTTTTTTTCCTAACAATGTTACATATTATAACTTGTAGGAGAGAGAATTCGAACCTAACATATCCAATTGCAAGACCAATGTTCATATTATTAAGTTACAATAACCTTAGCAAAGATAAGACTTTAAATGATAAGAATCGACCGATTGAACCCTTTAACCAGGCCCAAGCTCGAGGTCTAAAGAGTATGGTATAGAGAATTCTTACCTCAATGCCGAAGACTTCAAGCTGCTATTTGGATCCAATCTTCCCAACTATCCACTTGTTCTGAACCATACACATTTACCTCAATCATATAATGCCGAACTAAAGGAGGTATGGGCGACCTCTCCTACAACTTAGCAAGCTTATCCAACAGTTTAGCCACCTTGACTCCAAGGTGTCTGACCATGTGCCTAAATGATATGGAGAATCATCCGATGGTAAGTGTAAATTACTTTACAATTTTAAAGTATGTTTAGGCATAGAATTGATCATAAATGTGATTAAATTTTGTAGATTAGGTACTTAATTGAATAAAATAATTATTTCAGGTAAATCACGAGTAAAGGGAGGAAATATACATTAGAATAACAAATTTCAAATTAGTCACAGTTGTGAAGGAGAAAAAATAAGTGTAAAAGCATGGTCACGGGCATGATAACGAATCAATGAAGAATATACCTTATCACGCCCTCAACCATGGCCATGATTAAGGGAAGGTTTGTCTATCCTCCTGTCCATCACGGCCGTGATTGAATAGCAGAAGGACGATTACGAACGTGATGATATTTCATAATGCTATGAGGAGTTCATGGCCTCAATAACGATCGTAATTGGTGAAGAATAATTCTTTTCAAGACTATCATGCCTCGAGTCACAGGTGTGATACGAAGGGGCACAACTGTTTTTTCAACCTTTTCATGTGAATCAGTATATGAGAAACATCAAGTGATATTGTGAAGGAGTAAATTCTAGTCTTTTGATTAAGAGAATATAAAAAGCTATCACAACTAGTGAAAAAAAAGGAGGAGATGTTTTTTTTGTTTTTCTTTGAAGAGATCAAATTTTAAGAGAATAGACATCAAGTGGAGAAAACACCATCTACAGAGACACACATCCATTCACCATTTTTGTTCCAAGTTCTCTATTGTATAGCTCTAAGTATTGTACCGTATACTATTCCCAGAATTACTCGAGAGAGATGACCAGAGTTCTTTGTTTATGTATTCATCAGACTTCTTCATTGGAATAAAAGGGGTTTTTCTTTTCACTTATTCCATGATTCATTTCTGTATAATTATATTTCATATTAATTTGTATTATTGTTTCATCACGTGTGAGTAATATGTTAGGACTTGCTACGTCATTAGCATGATTAAGAGTTTAAAAAAAGTAATTTCCCAACCTTTGTTAATTTCGATGAATTGCACTTAATGAATCTAAATATGATGTAGTCTACGACATTGACTTAGGACAAATTTCAATAGAATATGTCGAGAGATAATTCTATTGAATAGATTTAGTTCATTGGAACAACTTATTCTTGATAATAAAGATATTATTAGGAAAGTTGTTGCATCCTTAAGGGGAATCAATACATTAACATAACATTAATACAATCCTAATTGGTCATTAATGTAAGCCCTAAAGCTATAGTTTAATTATGTCTGAAAATATAGGGTTCTTAACAAATTGTTTAAAATCGAGCATGATTAAACCGAAAAATAAATAGGCTTAGGAGTGTAGTTTGGAGCTCAAATTTTTTCTGTATGATGCTCATATGATGTAGAACAGTGTTATGAAACCATTTTTTTAAAATTAATTTTCGAAATTTTTAGGTTAATTTTTAGCCCTAAAATGATGGAAAAATTGAGTGATTTGGGGTTAATTAGGTGATTAAGATGTTAATTACTGATTTAGATATTAATTATATGTTTAGGGATGTTAATCTCTGAAGTGGAACCCTAATCCTAGCCTTTGGAGTATTAAGTATGGTTAATTAGGGAAATTAGGTAAGTAATATAAGAAATTAGTAATATGTAAAATTGTAAATTAATAAATCTAAAAAAATAGGGTTATTTAGATAATATTATAATAGAAATCAGAAAAATAATAAATCTGAAATAACATTTAATTTTAAGTAAATGTCTCAAAATGTAAGATTTTCACACATCGAAAATAAATCCGATACCTCAATTAGGGTTAGCGTGTACCGAATAGTTTAGAATATCAAATTACGACCCAATAGGATATTTGAACACTCGAGCTTAATGTAATTAATTTCACATTAAGATTCGAGCATATTTAAGGCTTAGGAATCAAAATTTAAAATCTCATTTAGGATTCGAACACCGAAATACAGTACAACGAATCATTAGGACGTATTGGGTATATACGAAAAAAATGAGTTAAAATATAACTTAGAATATGAAACCATAAATTATAAGTACTAAAGAGACCTATTTGTATTATAGGACACCCAGAGACAAATCAACTTGCGACTGAGGGATTGTACGATCAAGCAAATTCAAGTAAGTTGGGTTATTGCTTATTGTAATAGAGTACTAGTTTTGTAGTACTCGGAGACTTAGGCTTGTATATGATTGTGATTGTAAGTAGTTTGCGCATGTGTTTAATGTATCTGAATTCGTACTGAAATTTGTATTGTGAATGATTTTGTGACTGATTGAATTGGTATGAAATTGTTTGAACACCCTAAACGGAATTTAATCTTAGTCGACCCTAATAACTAAAAATATCATGCATTACAACCCGTTAGGGGATCATAGGATTCTCCAACCAAATACCGACCCCTTCAAAAGGGATAGCGCAGGATTGCAAAATGGTCCCTTTTTCATCCTCAGTCGAACTAAGTGATAGGAGAGGAGGTCGCGGCGGGGGTGAAGTCAATGGTTCGAAGGTAGTCGTAGGAGGATCGAGGTCTCCATTGCACAAGCCTAGGTTTGGTTGTGAGCTGCTACATAACATGGAACTCCTCAACCTGGATTGGAGCGGGTAAAATTTCTCTGATTTCACAACGGACCAGACTACGTTGTGCAATGACACTTGATTGTTGCATTGCATGAAAATAATTGTTTGATAACCCTGTTTGTGCTTGTATGCATTCATGAGTCTTCAATTCAACTTACTGAGCTGTAGTTGCTCATACTCTTATAGATCATTTTGTAGGTTCTGATTTCTAAACATTTCAAGTACTATGCTGCCCTACAATTACCCAGAGATTAGTCCTTTTTGAAGCCAGGGGTGTGAGGATCAAGTTACTTAGTATAATGTGTAACTAGACTGACCTTATAGTTAAAGATTCAAGACTGGTAGCTATTATGTAAAATTAGTAAACCGTGGTGATTATGTAAAACTTCCTAGGAAGCTCTGTGGATTTATTTATAATTATTTATGTTTATTAGAAATTTGTAATATTTATCATAATTGTAGAATAACTGTTATTCGAACTGTTTACTTCAAAGTGAGGAGTCGTCGACGCCTTGTGTAGAGAATGTCTATGGTAGGCACTGTGAGGCTAGTTACTATCATAGAATGGTTTACACGGCAGGACTGTTGCGACTCTGCGACTTCGGGGCGTAACAATTAATTAGAAAGAGATTTCAATAGACATAATTAGGATTAGACGTAAATAATTTTGAGAAAAATACTTATATACTGTAATTTCCTACAATTAACAAGTATTAGGATTGAAGGTATTTTGGTAAGATGATGCTAATTGATGAAGTAAGTCTGCATGTTAAGTGTATTTTCACAGTTGTTCTCATAATCATTGTTCGATAATTTTTATTTGTAAATCAGTGTAATTTAATTAATATTTAGAGTCTTAATAATCAATCACTTAGTAAATTTGACTGTTAGACAATAGGAAAATTATTAATCATTTAGTAAATTCGATTGCTAGATAATAGGAAAATTATTAAGTACTAGTGTTTGAGCTATTTCTCTCAGTAGAGACGACTCTATACTCATCTATGTTATAAAGCAATAGGTACACTTGCTTGTCGAACCAAGTTAAGGATAGGATATAGGTTTATAAATTGTAAAACCCGGAAGCTCTATTTAAAGGTGATCAAGTTTTTGGCACCATTGTCGGAGAAAAATTAGCATCATCATTATAAGACTTATAATCAGCTGCTCGAAGTTTGACTTATAGAATTTAGGGTGATCGGTTAAAGGATTCGATCAAGCTTAATTATCAAATAAAGTTAAAAATATTAATAAAAGCGATCCTGTAAGTTCGAATTTAAGAAAATAAGTAATAAAATTTTCAAATTTTAAGTATATTATTCGTTATTTATCGAAAATGCGTAAAATACATTTTAATAATTAACGAATCGTTAAAGATAAATTATATGTATACTAAAAATCATATAATGACTTAAATAATATTTATGAATATTTATTTATATTATATATGAATTTACATGTAGGTAGAAATACGTAATTGCTTAAAATATACGAAATGTACTAAAATAATGCTAAATAATTAAAGAAAATTCATAATTAATTAAGGAAAAATAAAGAAAAATTAGAAAAAATAAGGAATGATCCAATTGTAGGTTATGGCAGTTGGGGAAAAAAAGAAAAAATTTAGTCAATTAAATTAGAACAACACGAAAGGAAAATTGGAAGAAGATAAGGTAATTGTCTAATCAAATTAATGCAAAATATTTCCCTAAGACCTCTATAAATACCCCAAATTTTTTAGAAGCTTATTTTGGATGTTTGGAATTGTAAAAAATTAAAGAGAGGCAAAATTGAGAGGAAATTGAAGTTTTACAAAAAATTTGTGCTATTAGGGCTTTGGAAGGAAACCCACATCCGACGGCCACCTGGAAATAAACGGCCGCCACCACACTACTCCAACACCACCGCCCAACTTAGCCGACACCCCTAGGGTCGCCACTGGTGGCCAAAATCCTAATGGCTAGGTGAGTCCGATTCTAGCCTAATTTTGTAAAATTTATCAAAATTACTAATTTTGCCCAGAAAATTATGAAATTTGTTATTATGATGTTTTATTGCATGTAAATTTAGGAAAAACTAGTGATCAAGTTTAATCACGTTTATAAATATAGGATACTTAAGAAATTGAACAAAACCGAGCATATTTAGAATTAGAAATAAATAAGCTTAGAAATATAGTTTGGAGCTCAAATTTTTTTTGTAGACTACTAAGGTAATATAGAATAGTTCAATGAATCCCTTTTTTTAAAAATGAATTTTCAAAATTTTTAGATAATTTTTAGGCCTTAAAATGATACATAAAATGGCTTATTTTTTGTTAATTAAGTAATTAAATGGTTAATTACCGATCTAGTGAATAATTATATGTTTTAGGATGTTGAAATCTGATGAAGTATGATACTTGTAGCATTTAGGGTGTTAGATGTAATTATTAGGCTAATTATGTAGTAAATAAGTAATAGGGAAAAAATAGTAAATTTTAAGTTAATTTTGTAAATTAGAGTAATTAGGTGTAAAATCTGCTTTAGGATGAATTTAAATATTTTGAAATGATAATTGATGTTAAGAGATGGTAATTAGAGTAATAGAAATATTAGATATATATTATGTACATAATAAGTGTTAGTACATAATACGCAATTATTGGAAATATAATAAATAGAAGATATTAGAATAAAAATTGATATTATATAAATAATAGGAATATATAATAAATCTGATGGAAAACTTAAATTTAGGTAATTATATGAAGAATGTAAAAATTTCTCACATCGGGAGTAAATTCAATATACTAATAAGGATTTAAGTGTATTGAGTAGAATAAAATACTGACTAAGGATAATGATAGTATTTAGGATATCTGGAGGTTACGTGATTAATTTTACATTATGGGTTGAAACAAGTTTTTAGGGTTCACGTATAAAATTGTACTCAGAAAATGAACTAGAACTTAATTTAGAAATCAATATGGGAAACTGAACTTGAACTTAGCCCAAATCAAGAATAATAGTAAAAAACTTAAGAACCCAGATAATTGGGCATATTAAATCCTAAACAAAAAATAACAATAAGTTTTATAGGATAAAACCAACCTATAATAATTATATGGAAAATTGAAACCACGTTTGTATTATAGGGATGATCGGCGGTGGCCTAAGTGAGTTAGACCTTGAGTGAGCAAGTAAGGAGTCTAAGTAAGTTGGGATAAATATATTGCTGTATTTTGGAGGCTTGAGATTATACTTAATTGTACTTGCTAGATAGTTGGTTGCGTACACGTACTTGATTATAAGTGATGCTATGATTTTGTTTGTTGTTATGGCTTATATTATATGAAATGATCGATCATCCTAAACTAAACTTAACAAATATATGATTTGTAACCGTAAATCGAACTTGCACAGCAACCCATTAAGGGAAACCTAAGATTCTCTAGCCAAATACAAACCCCTTCAAAAGGGATAGTGTTAAATAACATAATTGGTCCCTTCTTCATCCTTAGTCAAACTAAGTAACAGGTAAGAAGGTCGTAACAAGGGTGAAGTTAATGGTTCGAAAGTAATCACGGGAAGAGAGGTATCTCCATTGCATAAGCTTGGGTTTGGTCATAAGCTATTGCATTAATGGCAACTCCTCAACCCAGATTAGAGCGAGCGCAATTTCTCTAATCTCACGACAGGCTGAACAATATCGTGCAATGGCATTTGCTTGAATATGTATTGCACCTAGTAATTTGGTTGATAACCTTGTTTGTGTTTGTCGTATAATTTTAAATCTCCATCCTAACTTACTGAGCTATGGTTGCTCACATCCCTATAGACATTGTTGTAGCTGCTAGCTAAGAAGCGGCTTACAACTACCCTAAAGCTAGCAACTACTGGATCTTGGGGAATAAGGAAAAACATTTGAAAAACAGACATATATTTTTAAAGTCTAAACTCTTATTTTAGAATTTTTCATTTTTGAATAATGTATTAACTAGGAAATAGATTACGGTAAAACATTATAAACATTAATTGTAATAACTAAATTCTAGTTTATATATGTATTTTCTTACTTTCTTAGGTAAATGGCTTATTTAAATTACAAACTGTTTACTTTAAAGCAAGTTAGTCATGGATGCCTTGTGTAGATCAGGTCTAAGATAGCAGTTGTAAGGCCAACTTCTATCTTAGAATGATTTGCACGGCGGAACTGTTACGACTCAACCACTTTAGGGTGTGACAATCATTAATAATATTAGGATTCCAGTTCTTTTAGCCTTTATCTTCTTTTTATAATTGTTAGTAGTTTAATCGAAATACTTGTGCTCATATTTGATTATTTGCCAAATTGTAGTTTATGACCCAAAGCAACACAACTGAACTAGCTAACTTTGACCCCGAACCCAAGAGAACACTTAGAAGTAACTTAAGGAAAGTTTGAGAATATTTTGAGAAGCAAAATTTAGCCAGTAAGGAAGTAAGAGCACGAAAACCGTTGATATCTAAGATGAATAACCCATATCAAAACGCCAAGCCGTTAGTAGGAAATTAGTTCTTAAATCTGAAAGATGATATCCAAGGTGATCTACCATTGAATTTAGACCCACATCTTGACTTGAATCGGAATGTAGTACGAGCAAGAATCGAACCAGGAGTAAATCTGCCTGTGGCTCTTAGGACAATGTTGGATTATTGTAGACCTAACCTAGATGGGGTTAGTATTAGTATAGCTCAGCCTAGAGTTTAAGCCGATACATTTGAAATAAAGTCGAGTATTATTCAAATGATCCAGTAATATGTTTAGTGACGAAGACCCTAACAACCATTTGTAGAAGTTCTTAAAGACATGTGACACATTCAAGATAGGTGCAAATCAATTTAGGGTGTTTAGACAATTTCACACCAATTTAAGATTAGGTTCAATTTAAGGTATTTAGACAATTTCACACCAATCTAGTCATTACAATCATTAATCACAACATAAATTCCAATACGAAGTTAGATACGCAAGCACATGCATAAAACTACTTACAATTACAATCATACACAATCCTAAGTCTCCGAATATCCTAAAATAGTACTCCAAATATGGTGAAGTAATAAACTCAACTTACTTAGAATTCTTAATCGCTCAATCACTTAATTGCAGGTTGATTTGTCTCTGAGTATCTTATAATACAAATACATCTTTTTAGTACTTATACTTTGATGATATATATTCTAAGTTATAATTTAATTCATTTCTCCATATATACCTATTATTTACTAATGATTTACTCTACAATAGCTCGGGGTTCGATTTCTGAATTAGATTTCAGTTTTGGTTCTAAATTATTTTTAATTACGAGGAATCCTAAATACGCCTAAATCCTAATGTGAAATTAATCACATTAAGCTCAAGTATTCTAATATCATACTGAGTCTTAATTTAGTATTTTAACCTATTTAGTACACTTTAATCCTAATTGAGATACTGCATTTACTCCCATATGAGAAAATTTTATATTTTTTTATCTAATTATCTAAAATTAATTTTTGTATCAGATTTATTTTAGACTGATATTATTATTATATTATTCAATTTAACCTATTTTTTTATATTTATTAAAATCCCAACTTCACATATTCCTAATTTTCCTACAATTACCACATAATTCCCATATTAATATAATTAACACTTCAAAGACTAGGATTAGGTTTCCACATCAGAGATTAACATCCTTAAATATCTAATTATCTCCTAAATCAGTAATTAATCATTTAATTACTTAATTAAGACAAAATTACTCATTTTTTTCATCATTTTAAGGTTAAAAATTTACTTAAAAATTTCAAAAATTAATTTAAAAAAAACGGCTTCATAGCACTGTTCTATATCACTTGAGCATCTTATAAAAAAAAAAAAAATTGAGCTTCAAACTATACTCCTAAATCTATTTACTTTTAATTCTAATCATGCTCGATTTTATCCAATTTCTTAAGAACTCTATATTTACAGACATGATTAAACTTAATCATGATTAAAATATCAGAATAATAAATTTTATAATTTTCTAGGCATAATAAATAATTTTAAGGAATTTTACAAAGTCGAAGGAGATGTGAAACTCACCTAATTCGAAAGCTTTTTGGCCTCTAACACTAGTTCATGTGTGTTGATCGATCCAGACAATGGGTTTGGAGTAGGGTGGTGGTGGTTCGGTTCCAGGTGGTAGTGGTGTGTGGGTTTGGCTTTTTTGCCCTATTTGCACATAATCCTAATTTTCCCTCTCAATTTTAGTTCTCTTAATTTTTTCCAATTGACCAAATAAGCTTTGTAAATTTTCTTGCTATTTATAGGGCTTTGTAGGAGTTATTATGCATTAATTAAGACAAGATAAGGCCTATATATATTCCATTTTGCCTTTTTAAGTGTTTGTTTTTTATTGGTTAATATTTTCTTTCTTCTCCCCTTACTGCTACGACTTGATCTGGTTCATTCTCCTTTTTCTTGATTTTTTTTTTCTGATTTTTCCTTAATTTTTTATAATTTTCTTTAATCATTTAGTAAATTTTTAGTTAATTTTAGGCAATTTAGATAATTTTGCATATTTCTACCTATACGTAAATACATGTAGAATACAAGTAAACACTCCTAAATATTATTTAGATATTCTATGGTTTTCAGTATATATATAATTTATTTCTAGCGATTTATTAGTTATCGAAATATATTTTACATACTTTCGATAAATAATAAATAGTATACTTAGAATTTGAAAATTTTATATTTTCTTATTTTATTGCTTATTTTTTTAAATTCAAACTTACATGTCACTTTTACTAATATTTCTAACTTTAATTTATAATTTAGGTTTAATCGAATTCTTTAACCAATTACCCTAAACTTTGTGTATTAAGTTTGATCATACAGTTACTTGATTTATCTTTAAGGCTTACAATCAGCCACTACAACCAGATTTGTGTTGGCTCGAAATCACTAGTTCATGGGCCTATGGCAAGGTGAACCATGCCCGAGTTGATTTAGCCTAACTAACGGTTCAAAGATTAGTTTGGCAGCTTTTGAATTGATTCTTTGGTTTTTTCCTTTTCTTTTTCTTTTTCGCATTTTCGTAAATTAATGTAAATAATTTTCTACCTTCTCTTATAATTCTTATTTTTCCCCACATTATTGTGAACATTAATATTTTATGTGTACATTATATGTAGAAACGATGTGTGAATGGTTTGTTGTTATTTTTAATTCAAATTTTATTCCGTTCCAAAATAATTAATTTGGATTGCTTAACTGTGATGTTATTTTAATATTACAATGTTGAATAATATTAAGTAAAGTGAGAGAAATTGCAAACGAGGAAGATTTGTTATCCGATTCTTCGAATACATTGTCAATATAAAAATAAATAAATTATAACATAATTATTAACTATAAATTGTGATGACACATTATAAAATATCATTTTTCATATGAAAAAATTCTCTAAACTCTGTAATGTATCGGTGAATTACTCATGTTGCATAGGGAATAGGGTAGAGATTAGACGGGTAGAGTAGGGAAACGGTTGACATTTTGAAACGAAAAAGGAAAAGAATAAAGATAGGAGAATGATTGGAAGAAGAGAAAGTGTAGAGATTAAAGTGGAATGTCATAGTTCATGAAGGAAAATGACAAACTTAATTGTAGATAATGAGATAATTTTTTTTTGTTAAATAAAGCAAAGTTTGGGTGGGTTGAACTATTGGTTCATCAGCGGTTTGGGCCCGTTAGATCAATAGGTTCATTGGGTTGAATCGCTAGGCTTACTGGCGAGGCCCTTAGGGCTCAATGGTTTGTAGGTCAGTTTAAGCCCACTTATCCTCGACCCGGGCAAGTTCAATATCATTTGCTAATTCACGATTCAGAACTGACCTTTGTGTAGGTTTAACTACAATCGTCAACATTATAACATGCTTTTACTACTTTAAGTTCAACCAATGAGAAATGTTTTAATAGTATTAATACATCACGTGAATTGAAAAATATAATTTAAATATTTTTCAAAATATATATTCTTTTATTATTACGTATCAAAATTTTATTATTAATACTTATATATCACTTTGCAATATCAAATCTTTTTTCGCAACAAGCTTGCTGTTCCAAGAAATGCTTATTTTTGATTCATTTCATTCTAGATATACACGCACTGAATCTTTTACCCTGAAAATTTCCTTTTTAAGTTTTCTCTTCATCGCCTCTTCAACTGAAACCTGTTTAAAACTTTTTCATCGAATACCCTCTGGGCGACTCCATCGACTCTATCTCTCTGGAGAAAGCTAATTCCCTCGCTACCCTCATTGGGCATTCACTCACTCTTTTCCTTTCTGTCTCCGATTCTCTTCCTCATTGGGATATGGTGCAGATGCTATGGGGTAAAAGAGACAGTGCTGTCGTCTGGATATCTTTTGCACAATATGGCATATCCTTTAATCGGCAGGAAAACAAGCATTCGTAATGTATACTTAATTCTAAGTGAATTAATGCTCGAAAATTGAATTTATAACACATATATTGCGATAAAATTATAAGAAAGTGACGCTTTGTCTTCTTGAATGGTTTGTTTATCTATTTATACACTTTTGCAAATTGTAGGAAGATAAGGTCATTATTAATCTTAATAAGAAAGTATAGGTCATATTATCAAACTTCAGCTTATAATTATTAAAATCATAATTTCATTCGTATAATTCCATAAATTTATGATTTTAAAAGTTTTTTCCAAATTATTATGTATAAAAACGTTTTTATATATACTTGTGGTGGAATCGTGATTTTAGGTATATAATTTTATGTTCGACTCTTAATGATTATATATGATTTTATGCGACTCTACTTGGTTTATGTTTAGTAAATTATCAAAAGTAAGGAAAAAAAATTAGGCTTGTACGATTTCAAGTAAGCCAATCAATTGGGAATAAAATGATGCCATATTTGCTTCTTTAATTTAAATCGGTTACATTACCAATTTTTACTATTGAAGATCTACTATCGAAGATAAAGAAATAATTGAGAAAGAGGGTGTATATATATATAATGATTTGTAATATAATTTATATCGATACTAAGATTTATATTTTATTTTTACATATTACCATACTAATTCAGACTTAATTATCTATACTAAAACTTATATATTATAACTAAAATTTATGTCGAATTTATTTATTTACATCATATATAATTTTATTTTTTAATGATTTCATAAGCATATACATAGTTTTTAAAAGTTATTTTACATAGGTTATAATACATTCCGATTTTACATTCTAATTCCACTAGACTCTTGGTGATTTTTGATAAAATGATGAGTTTAATAACCTTGCTTGAGGCCTTAGTGATCTAATGTTTAAATTAATTACATGAGAAATACAAATTACAATATAATAATTCATTATAATAATAAAGTTAACACGGTGATTGCTAATCTTGTGTGGTAAATAAGTCTCATTACAAATTAAGGAGAGTCTAAATACTCTAATAACAAGTATGTATTTATTTAGTTCTAGTATGTGTTTAGATCAATGCATGAGGAGGATAAATTTATTTATTCAGTAGGTTATACTTGCATTTAGTTTGTTAATTGCATTAAGCATGTTATGTTACTAATTCTTTTGTTGATTTGATTTTAGTTTTTTTATATCATTTTTATGTCCTTTTAACTAAAAAGATTTTAATAGATGTCATACAAAATTATAAGATCATATTATGTCAATATTAATAAGATCATATCGAGTGTGATTGATTATAAATTAGGCTACTAACAAGTTAACTAGTTGAATATGATTATAATACAAACATTCCGTTTATATTAAGAAACACAATTAAGGTGCAACAGCATTTAGATGAAACTATACTATTCCATAATTGTGTTAATATGTTGAATTTCAATAGATAGATTATAAGACCATTGCAATTCAATAATATCATACAATATTCTTCTAATGGATTATAATATATTTGACTTACCTTTTTTTTTTTTTTTTTTACAAATTTAATATATTACGGACTACCGACTTATAATGTGTTGAATTATTAAGTAGATTGCATAAACTAAAAGATGGAAGCACCACTATTATACATAATATTGGATAATATGCAAGGAGGGAATCATATTCTACCACATTTTTCACATTGAATCTAAGCCCCATTTCAACATATAATGGACAACGTGACAGTAGCCCATTGGTGGTCTCTAAACTCTGGAGAGGTTCTGTTCTGGTCAACCGAGACTCCATGCGTTTAAAGAGAGGAAAGACGGGAGAGAGAATTCATTTCCTTGCTGTTGCTAGTACTACTGATGCTTTCTTTAGCTTTGGGCTGCTAATAACAATACATATCCATATCCAAAGAGACAGCAGGAGCACACAACCACAACACACATCCCTTCTCTCTCTCTCTCTCTCTCTCTCTCTCTCTCCCTCCCTCTTCTAGATAGACAATTATTGGTATATATTATTTTTTATTTTATGTAATCAAAAGAAAATCAAATTATTAACTTAAATAAAATTAAATTAAAATCCTCCTAAATTATAAATCAAATCACTTCTTCTCTCTTCTCACACGCACACCCATTTTTTTATCTCATGGAGTAATAATTTTACTTTTATTTTTATTTTCTATTTTCGTAAAAAAAGCGAAACGATCTCTAATCGTAATCCTAATCTTCCCTCTCACTTTGTCAATAATTCAAAATCAATCTTCTTATGGCCTTTCACGTCGCTTGCCCAATTACATGGTACGCTCTCTTTCACTCTTTCTCCTTCGCTCTCTCTATTTCTCGCTCGCTCTCTCGCGAGTTCTATAGCTCCCTCTCTTCCTAACTCACTTTCTCTCTCTCCGTCTTCGTTGCCCTCTCCCTCGCTTCCTCTCTCCCTCTCTCTCGGGCGCGCGGTTTCTCTCTTCTAATTGATTTGCTTCGTTTTGGTTGTTGTAGCCGTCGAGTCTGTTATTGTTCGCTAGGGTTTGTGAAGACTCTTGGTGACGAAGCATCGAGGAACGGGTTTCTCGAGGAGGTTTCGAAGGTCGAGCGATTTCTGAGCGATCCTTGGGGATTTAGGGTTGGGGATGGCACAGCGACTGTTCAGGTTCCGGTTCCGAAGGTTGTACCGCCGCCACCTCTTCCGCCGCAGCCTGCTGCTGTCGTTGATGCGATGGGAAGTGGCGCCGGAGATGGTGCGGACGATGCGCTCGCCTCCGCCTCCGCCCAGGCTAAGCGCGTGGCATTGCAGAAGAAGGCTGCTGCCGATATGGTCGCCGCTGAGGATTTTGCAAGGCGGTTCGAGTCTGGCGATTTTGCGGTGAGTGTTTTATCTCTCTCTTCATTTACTATATTTCGATTGAATTAAATTAAACTCACGTTCGAGAAAACGTGTAATTTTTCGGAATTTGACTTGTAAATTATTGCTTGAAAATTTGTTTGCTTTCTTTTCTGTAACTAGATTTCGTTATTTTTGCTGTTCTTCTTTTTTCCATGAAGATATACCGAATTTTATAAAGAAAGCAATCTGCGTTTATTTAAAGAAAGCAATCTTCTTGTTTACTGATTTTGGACTTTTAGACCTAATATATATGTGCATTTTATGCGATCATTGTTCCGAGCACAACTGTGGAAAAAGTAATTTCAGTTGCTAGAATCATGGAAATCGGAGTACTTATAATTGCATTTGCTGTGCCGGTAGCAGCGACTTGTGAGTTCTTATTTGAATTGGACTGAATTTATAGGATGACTCCACTGATGTTGTTGGAGAAGAACAAGCTCAGGGTCAGCCAAACTCAAAAATATTGTGCCGGATGTGCCTTTTTGGCGAGACTGAAGGCAGCGAGAGAGCAAAGAAGATGCTTTCTTGCAAAAGCTGTAGCAAGAAGTACCATAGAGGCTGTTTAAAAAATTGGTCACAGAACAGGGGTGAGGCATGGTGTGATAAGTAATACCTTAGGAAAAGGATGCTGGTTTTCTTATACTCATGTTTGTTGTTATTTTCCAGATCTGTTCCACTGGAGTTCATGGACATGTCCGTCCTGTCGGATCTGTGAGGTAAGCATTCAAACTTTGTGCTAGTTTGATTCTAACTAATGTTTTACTCTCAAACCAAAGTGTTCAGTATGGTCCTCCAGTGACATGCAAATCGAGTTCTACAGTGGCAATGGAGTTGGATTCTATATGATATATTTCACCTTTTAGAAAATGGTTTTTAGTTAGAAATTTGGGAACATTTGTTTGCTTTCTGCATATCTATAAAGGAATTGAGCTTTGTGTAGATTTATATTTTGTGTATGATTGTCTATAGAGGAGTAAAATTTTAGGAATATTACACTTAATGGCTGTTCAAAATCATGCCATATGGTATTTTATTGGTTCATCCCAAGTTCTTGTACATTAGTCGAATCGTATTGTGATTGTTTTTTTCCCTAGGTATCAGCTACGCTGTCATGAGTTGTAAAGTATGATATGGAACCAGCCCCTTTCTCTTAAGTCATTATTTAGATCTAGACATGTCGTCCTTTCAATTTAATTCAGGGGAATTTGGACAAAGGTTTCTCACAACTACTAGCTTAGCTTTTGATGTGATGACAATTGACATCACTTGCTGATACTAAGCTTGTTCTTCGTGTTTATTGGTCCTAAGAAAATTTCATCTATCTCACACTTCCTTTTTTCTCATTGTGGAGTTTAGATATGCCGAAGAACTGGGGATCCTAAAAAGTTTATGTTTTGTAAAAGGTGCGATGGTGCTTACCATTGTTACTGTCAGCATCCTCCACACAAGGTGGGTGTGCATTCCTTGCAGCAAGCCTCACTGAAACATATATACATTTTGATGACTATTTCACTATATTTGAGCAATATACATTTCCTACTTGATGCAGAATGTAAGCTCTGGACCATACTTGTGCCCTAAACATACAAGATGCCACAGTTGTGGATCAAATGTCCCAGGAAATGGCCTGAGTGTGAGGTGTGTATGCTTTTCAATATATCTAATATGCTTGCTACTTGTGCCCTGTACACCATTGTGTCATTACATGTCTAAGAAACCCATTAACTTGTGTATATATTAGGAAGTTCATTTCTGGGTGGTTAGTGCTGCACATGGTGCTTGTTTTCATGAAATACGAGACAATATGTGTATGATTTATTTGCCAAATTATGGATAATATTGTGAAGATTGTTGAGAGAGTAAAATTCGTACATTAAAATTTTATTTGCTAGCCTCATGTTATGTAACTCTTGAGAGTACACTTCTAGCTGCTTTCTTGAGGTTTTCAGGAGAAAGATATGTTGGATTTTGCTGTGTGATCGAGGAGGAAATAGTTCAATGCATTAGAGTTATTTTTATGTTTAGTGTGGCTCATCCATTCACCACCTCATCTATCATTTCAAATTGGTGTAAATCTAAACAAAACATGGAGTGTTGTTTAATTGAGTTTGATGTTCCGACCTGTCCTCGCTTTTATCATTCAGAGTATGGAAGGTGTGAACTTCCTTTAGCTAGGAAGATGCAAGTCAGATGAGCATTTTTTTTACCATCTGGAACCTGACCTGTTACAACTGTATGCCATATCCCTGTATTCAATAGAGAAAGTGGGTGCTGTTTGTTGAGGATCTCTCTCTCTCTCTCAAATGCATGTTATTTTCCCTTGCGAATTATTTATTTGCGTATGGTACATGAATGTTTCATATACGTATGATTTGAGACAAGAAATGAACTAATAAGAAATCTGCATTGTAAATCATGATGGCTTCAAGCAATCAGGTGTTTACAGTTACATATACATATATGTATATATATTCCAATTCATAAAGTAAATTCTACCCGTTTCCTGCATCAGATAGTGTGCTCAGTGGCTGCTAAATCTTCGAGCTGTGGGATCTATTTGTTTGGATGTCAATGAAATTCTAATGAATGGGAATGATATCATCCATTATATATAGGAGAGCTGACAGCTTATTAGACTTTTGATTTCTAGTTAATCTTAGGAATTTTGCATCATATGAGCTTTAGATTAATACTTGTAATCTCATTTAGCAGGTGGTTTTTGGGATATACATGCTGTGATGCATGTGGAAGACTGTTTGTTAAGGGCAATTATTGCCCTGTTTGTTTGAAGGTACATGCTTGCTCCTTGAATTGTTCCTTGAATTCCTCCTTGATTCCTGTGTCCCAAAGCAAGAGATTTGATTTCTTTATTTGTTTATTTCTTTTCATGCAGAGGCTAATGTATTATTTGAATATTTTCTTGTCTGTAGGTTTATAGAGATTCAGAGTCGACACCAATGGTCTGTTGTGATGTCTGTCAGCGCTGGGTTCACACACATTGTGATGGCATTAGGTTTGTGCCTGCTTCTTATTAATGGAAGTCCTCATGACTTCGTTGTTGATGATGGCTTGTTGCAGATAGAGCCATATCTTTTCTTGGTCTTTTTGTCTTGGCATTGTGTTAATAATTTATTATTGAAGCCTGGAGCATTGAATTTCCGAATTCACTATATGGATCATAGATATTCTGAGGGCCCTCATCTTTTTTCTTCCCTTCCTTCTTATTTTTGGTATTGAGAATTTTTAAGTTATGTCCTTTTACTGGATTAGGGGATTTAGAACATATTGCTTTCAGACTTGGTGCTGAAGTTGCATTAGTTTCCATCTTCAGGTAATCTTTGACATACCCCAGGACTACTCCAGATTTAGATTTTGACTAAACTAGTTTGATCTTGCAAACCTTGTTGTAATGGGTGTTGTTGACCACCAACCGCTGTTATTTTATGCATAAAATTTGTTTAGATAATCACCTTTTTAGTGCTTTAGTATTGTTTTAGATTTAGTCTTCTTTGACTTGCTGTGTTAGGCTTTTCATGCCAATACTCTTGCATATCTTCTTTTGAAGTAACATTTTCTTTTTTGAGAAAATTTTTTACAATGACCGATGCTTTTTTGGTTGACTTTGAGTTGTTGCTTATATGTCCTTTACAGTGATGAAAGGTATATGCAGTTTCAAGTTGATGGAAATCTTCAGTATGTGTGTCCAACTTGTCGAGGAGAGTGCTACCAGGTACATCTTGAAAGGCACATTTCCTATTTTTTCTTGAGATGGTTTCTAGTCTTTGCTCATTGCTCTTTCTCTTTGTTGGCTTTCAACTTATCTTGGTGTACTTTTTGCACATGACTGTCTCTTTCTCCTTGCTTTTCTATCAGGTTAAGGATTTGGAGGATGCTGTTCAAGAGCTTTGGAGGCGGAAAGATATTGCTGATAAGGATCTTATTGCAAGCTTGCGGGCTGCTGCTGGATTGCCTACCCAAGAAGAGATATTTTCTATTTCTCCCTACTCAGATGATGAGGAAAATGGTCCTATGATACTGAAGAGTGATTATGGGCGGCCCTTGAAGTTCTCACTCAAAGGTTTAAATGAGAAATCACCCAAAAAGTCTAAGGAACATGGAAAGAAGTCTTTAAATAAGAAGACTTTCAAGAAAAAGGCATTTCGTGTGAATTCAGTTGGGGTGTCAAGTTTTACCATTGATAACGATGTTCAACCATCTTCAAAGAACTTGGCTGAGGAGAAGAAGGATGATGATATGCTGCAGACCCATGAAAGGGGAGCAGTTGATGTTCTTGCTTCTCATGCTGTTAGCAGCTTGAAGCAAGAAGAAGGTATATGCTCCATCAATCAGCCAGGGGTTTTGAAACACAAATTCATTGATGAGGTCACTTCAGGTGCAGAAGATAGGAAATCCACCATTTGTATCAAGAGTCACAAGCCTCATGCTTTTGATGGTGGAGATGATACGGGAAAGCCTGCTAGCAAGTTGAAGAATGAAAAGAAGCTAGTTATACATTTTGGTAGTCGGAATCGAAATGCTACTAATTCTCCCAGATCTGATGCCTCTAGTAGTCAAAGAGAACAAGATTTATTGACTTCAAATGGTAAGACAATTCATTCATGTACTTAGTTAAAGTCACTAATGAAGATTGCATTAGAAAAGTAGGAGTTCCCATTGTGACTAATGTGAAATTTTCTCTTTCAGTTTGTTTTTATGATTGCCCTGGCCAGTTCATGCTGTGTATAATGGTCACATGCTTGTGCATCATTATATTATGTGGTTTCTCAGATTACCTTTACATTTCTTGAGTGTCGTAGCAAGATTTTAGATTGAAATAGATAGATCTCATGCTGTTCAAATGCATGAGTGATTGGTTGTAAATACTTATCTCTACCTTGGATTATACTTAGTTGAATTCTTCCAACAACACATTTTGGTTTGTTGATAGTCTGTTAAAAGTGAAAGTTTGTTCACACTACTGCATGCTTCCTGTCTCGTCATTCTCTGTTAATATGGGATATCTCTTGCATATGAGCAGGCAGTGAATTCACAAGTCACCAAAGAATTGCTGATAGGTCTGAGGTTGATAAATTAGAAGGCACTGGTATGCTTATTAGTCTTTTTATGTCATGAGCTCTTTGTCATGATTTTTCTTCTTTTTTATCATCTTTAACCATTTGTGGTGTGTCTCCTCACAGAAATCAAGAGCAGCAAGTCCGATATTCGTTCAAGCTTTGGAAAGGTGTCGAACCTTTATCCAAGTATTGGCAAGAGTAATGTGGGAGATGAAAGGCATCCTCCGGAGCACACTCGCATTGTATTTAAGAAAAGGAGCAAGGAAGGAAGTGTTGCAGCATCAGGAGCTGCTGGTGATCTACAGAACTCTTGTGCAGAGATCTTGTCTTTGGGGAGGCGGATAGAAAACAAGTCTGAAATTCATAGTGAAAGCAACAGTGATCACAGTCAGACTCAAATTCGGCAACCTTTGCCTAAGGACCCAAAACCATTGCTGAAGCTTAAATTTAAAAATGTCAGTCGAGATAGCAGTCCTTCGTTTCTCCTTCAAGAAGAAGAAAAGAGTTCCGTCAAGGGCCAGAGGTCCAAAAGAAAGAGACCATCTCCATTTATAGCAAAAACATTGAATGATGGAGATGAAGATGCTAGTAGGTCTCATCAAGACAATTTATTGGACGAGATCATGGATGCTAATTGGATACTAAAGAAATTGGGTAAAGATGCAATTGGGAAAAGAGTTGAGGTTCATCAGCAATCAGACAATTCTTGGTGAGCGTTTTTTGAGTAATCTTTTTCTCCAGCCTCTGCTCATATTTTAACTTTAAAATAGACAAACTATTTTAGCTAAGTAGAGATAAGCTGCAAGCTTGTGACGTTTGGTTGCATGTGAGGATGTGATGTATAATTGGGGAGGACATGCCCATGTATATGGGATACCCTTTACAGGCAATGGAAGAAGAACACCATCCTTCATTTGGATTTGATATGAGAAAAATCTTGCATATGTGGGGAATATAAGGCAATCCACCTGGTCTATATTCCTCTCTAGCTTCATTTGTGTTTACCCAACGTGATCTTCCCTCCAATAATTATCTCTGAGCTCTTTGGTTTATTTTGCAATTAAAAATCTTTTTTCTGCACTTGCAGGCATAAAGGAGTCGTCAATGACGTTGTTGAGGGCACATCCGTGCTATCAGTTGATCTTGATGATGGGAGGGTAAAGAAGGTTGAACTTGGGAAGCAAAGTGTACGTTTTGTCTCACAAAAGCAGAAGAGGTCCAAAACATGATGACTAAAGCAGAACCAATGGAAAAGTATGGCAGTGGAATTTCTTTGATGTGCTTTTGATAATCTGTTTTGGGACTTTTAACCCCAAGCAGAAATTTCAGTGCTTGCATGAAGCAGTGTTTGCAGGATAGAATAGGATCTCAGTTGAGGCACGGTGATGAACCAATGATTGCTGAAGCTCCTTGCTTATAATTAGGAAAGAACAAGTCCTTCACAAAGGTCTTGACTTTTTTTTTTAATTCATTTGCCTGGTACGTGTATCGGGTTTTTGGAGGGCCATTTTGTGCTTCCAAGTTTAAGGTAGGATGTATGTTTTTAGGAATCTTTATGCAACCAATGTAGGAAATCAGATTGGAAGTTTTTACTTTTAGAGGAGACGGTCATCCAGTAGTTTAGTGCAATGTGTATCATATTTCAAATGAATTAGCATTTCCCTTTCAGTTTGGAATAGTTAGAATCTCGAGAATATTTCTTCCCCCAGGGTTGAAATCCAGCTGCCAATTATTTTAGTACAAATGTATTCTTGTTTCTGTTGTAAGGTGGATTACTCAATCCTCTGATGGAAAGGGAGAGAAAATGCAAGTTATTGCCACATACAAGCTTTGAAGTATGTAGAGACCTGGGATAAAAGCCATGGTGACGTTTCAAAGGATGACTCTGGTTTTGATTGTGTGGGTAATTGGTATCATGGAGTCATGATCTGTCTTTTGGAGTTCCAGAGAAAAACAGAGTTCATCACTTGGCTGGTTTAAATGAAAAAGTAAAGGGTCGTGACTTCGTTATGCTTTAAATCCATAATGTATTCTTTCGTCAACTCTACGTTATGGAGTTATGTTGTATCCAAACTCCAGATAGGTGAGCAGGACTGCAGCCGTGCCATCGCTTTCAGAGCCTTGGTTTACTTGGCAGTGTTTAAAGCCATGAAGAAAAAGGAGACGACACGGTGGTTTTACTAGTTGTGTTGCTGGTGCCGTGCATTGTATTTTTTTTTTCAGTTTTTTAGTTAAGATCATTGGTGAAAGTGGTATTTCGGATTCTGGCGTAAAGCAACTCTTTGAAAGGCGAGTACGAGATGCATCGCGTCACATATCGTGTATAGGATGCCTTCCCACCCCACCCCCAACATAGATGCCGAAACTTATTCATGGAATGTTGAAACAATTTAAATTTATGTCTTCGGACAGGTATATATACACTATTTCAATTCCTCTGGAAATAAATTAGAATTATACGTATCCCGTTATGCCTATGCTAAAAAATATATAGATAAATAGAGTCTTAATCTCTAAGGTATCACCGATTTTTTAATTTAAATTATAAACCTGTTTCTTTTTCAATTTGACTATGAGAGTCGTCAATGGTTAAGAACGAAACCTTTTCTTTTCTTTTCTTTTCTTTCTTTCTTTCTTTCATTTTTGTTTAACGGCATTATCTTCTGCTTTATTAGATGACACGTGGTGCATTCTAATTAGTCCAAACAATTGTTTCAACTAAATGCTACAATTATGTCCGTACAATAATTAATAAATTATTTAGAAAACTACAACAAATTAAGAAAAATGTATGTCAACACAAGGCCTAGGGTTGGTTGGGTGATGATGGCCACTTGCTACTAGTGGTGGCTTCAGAGGTTAAACGATCTACTTGTAATTGTGGATTGCGACCTATCTATTAGTATGTGACCGTTTAGTTGCTTCGAGTTTTATGGGTGATTGGAACTATAATTTTTTCAATTTGTTATAGCGTTTTTTTTCTTTTTTCTTTTTAATTAATAATTTTATTTATTTATATATTTTTTAATATATTATTAATTGTGAGCCTCGTACTCGATAAATAGGAATTAAATAGATAAACTTACGGTATTATTGAAACTAACTTGATTAACATAGAAACTCAAGAATAAGCTTGAGAGTTTAGTTTAATAGATCCTATAGACCCAAATATTAAAAACATAATAAAATATAATAAATATATCTAAAATAGTACAATTTAACTATATTAAATATTATTTGCTGTAATCACATAAAATATGTTTTATTAATTCGTAAATTTTTAGAAATAAGTTATATTTGTAATAAAATTTATATATGATATAAAATAATATATATAATATATATGTATGCATCGTGTGTAATTTTTAAGAATGTACGTATACTGGTATTTAGTTAAAATAATTAAGAAATTAATTAAAAAAGTCATTAAAAAATTATGAGCAACATGGAATTTGACATTTAAACGTATGAAAAGAGCATGGATAGGTGTTTATGACTTAGGACATAAAATCACATAAATGGAGTAAAGATACTTAAAGGAAATTGCAATGAGGAGAGAGAAGAAATTTATTCCATGCAAGAACAACTTCAAAAATTCAGAAAACCCTCTCTATTAGATACTATAATCAAATGAGGAGTTAGGAAAAATTACAGTAAGTTAAGTTGATCAAAGAAAAAAATAGCAAAAATCAGTATGTAGTTTGGCAGTTCATTAATGTAAAGCGGAGTTGGAAGTTAACCAACCACCCAACCATAAAGAGCAGCCGACGACTAGAGGTGTTAACAAGGTGGGAGGGGTTGCTGGTGGCCAAAGTCGAATTTTTCGGTGAGGACCATTTTTGAGCCATTTTATATAAATTATTAAAAATATTAAAAGTGTCTAGAAAATTATGAGAGAAATTTATTCTTACATATATTTGTGTATAGAATCTAGGAAAAATATCAATTTGTATAAATTTAGTAGTTAATATATACATAATTTAAAAATCAAAGAAATTGGATGATTTTTTAAATTGAAATAAATTAGGTAAATGACATAGTTTCTATTTCAAATTTTTGCTACAAACTATCCTGAGTTAATACTAAATTACTAAGTCAAAGTTTTTCATGATATTATTTTTCATATTTTTATTTGATTTTTAAGCCTAAAATAATGTATTTAACGGAAATAATGTGTCTCTTTTAATAATCTCACTTAGCTACTAAGTTTAAATCATATTTTGGAGTGTGTATATTGTTCTAGAGTTGTTAGATTGGTTGTTGAAGTGAGAAGTGACAAAAAGTGGGAAGTTAGCTTTAAATAATGAAGTTGGTATTGAACAATTGGAAGAATTTAAAACAATTGATGAATTGTGATGGGATATATAAGAAATTAGGAAGATGAAGCTAAAGAAGGTTTGTTGAAGTGTTACTTGTTGTTTAAAAACTAATTTCATAACTGTCAATTTGAAGAAAGTTAAGAAATAAACTAATTACAGGACATTGATAAAAGATAAGGGATGATTAAAAGGATTTTGATAATGGATAATGCATTAAATTGATATTTAGATAATAGGTCAGAGGCAAAAGTTATTAAATAAAGGTAAAATAAGGGAAGTAGAGGATTAGCTAGATAATAATTTTATTAAAAATTCTATAAATAACAAGATCAGAGGGTATCTCAGAAGATATTGTAACAAAGGCTTACTTTGAAGGAGTTTAGAGGTTGTCTCAAAGAACAAAATCAGTATAATAAATAACTTTTGAATAATTAAGAGAGAAATTTAGAGGGTTTTTTTACCAAAGGAAATTATTATAGATACACTCAGAACTAAACTTAGGGAATTTAAACTAGAGAAAATCACTATAAATCCATTCACATGATAGCTTAGAGGATTTGGTTAATTATAGAAACTTGTGAAAATCATTAATCGGTCAAGGAATCATGATTTTTAAGGGAAAATAACTTATAAAATTTATGATTAAATAACAAAAAACATATAAAACAAACGAATGATTAATTAATTAAAGCTTGAAAACTAATATATTATGTATTTTTAAGGGTAATTGAAAATTAATGAGGCCATGATCAAGAGTAACTGCTAGAAATGTAGATAAGTTGGGATCTATGTTTAGTGGCATATTAAAATATCATGTCATGATACTTGGAAGAGTAAGAATGCTTGTTTGTGATTGTAATTAGATTGCATATGCGTGTGTCATATGTATGCTTGTGATACTGAGTTGTAATTGAGAGTTGAACTTTGAGTGTTATTTTCTATTGATATATCATGTCTTGTGTGTATGAACTTGATTACTCACCTGATAGACTGGATTAATCTTGAATTGATTAAAAAGCTAACTTGACATTTGTGATAACCCAATAAAGGTAACGATTAGATTATTGGACTAAATATTTGTAGAGGGTCTAATTTAATAATGGGCTTCAAGCCCATTAATCAAATGAATTTGACTCCTCGAGCTAAACTCCTCGAGAACTCCTTGAGCTAATGTGACAGGGCTCAAGGAGCTAAACTCATAAATTATCAAGATGATCAAGGGAGACTTGGCATGGTAGGCTTGGAGTAGGGCTTATTGGATCGGTCCATCCGATCTAACTTTTCTTAATGTGGCTTACACTGGCATAATAAATAAAGCCTTTACCTGAGCCTAAATCTCATGAAAATAGCCCACTTAAGATCCATTAATAAGAGGCATCAATCTTAACCATTGATGACCGTCATGATCTGACGGATGTGGTTAATTATTTTTTCTTATAAATACCTTATTCACATTTTCATTTGAATAAGAGAAAAAACCCTCATTAACGTCATTACTTCATTGGAACTTTGCCTCAAAGATAAAAAACTTAAACACTTCAAGAACACCATTCCATTCTTCATTAATCTTGGAGTTTGATGTCGTCGCGCTCCTCTACTTGTTATCATACGCAGTAGAGCCTTATTAAGATCGTTTACTCCTCCTCTTTACACTTCTCTCCTAATCATCCTGTGCAAGTCACTCAAGTTATTTCCTTAGTCACGTGTGATTTGGTCACGTGTAGCGTGACTTCACACGTGACACGCATGTAATACTTACATTTGTACTCAACACCCCTACAATATTGACACTTCAATGAAAATAGCAGAAATGGTTATTTTCTTAGCCTTTTTTTATTTGTTATTTGTTAACAAAAATCTTAATGTTGAAAAAAGTTTTTATTTGTAGCTATTTGATGAGTACGTAAATAAAGAAAAAAGGTTTAAGTTTTAAATAGAAATCCGATAAAACTTCAAGAGCTAAAATTATAGGTGGTGGCCATTTACCTATATTTTTCTTTTTCTTTGTTAAAAAAAATTAAACCTCAATTGAGTTGCGCAACTTAATTGCAACTTGTTTTTAACCCCTTTTTTTATATTGAGATGATAGATGATCTTCTACTATCAATTGATGGGTCCAAAAACAAACTTCTTTTAGTAGGTTGTGATTAAGGGTTAGTGAGTATTAGGTAAGCATATTATGAGACTCTATTCATATCGTACTTTACAAGGTATAGGTTTCCAAATTTTGGAATTTGAATCTATCTTATAACATTTTAAAAGCACCTTAGAATTTGTACTTTGTGAAACTTATAAGGTATAAGGTACTCTGTAGAACTTATAAATTTTGTACTTAGCTCTTATAAATTTCAAGTTTATATAATATATATATGTATATATATATATAGAAAAAGTAATCTATAAGTGATATTACAAGTTATATATATAAAATCTATGAACCTATATCAAAATCTATAAAAATAAAAAAGGTAGTTTTTTTTTTATCTTTATTATTTCATGTTTATGAGATCTTACTTAGCATATGAGAAAAATTAAGGAGAAAGAATTGAAAACGTAAACTTAGAGAGGAAAGTGAAGAAGAATAAAGAGAAAAAATGAGAAACATAAGGTAAAAGAGAAAGCATTAGGTTAAGACTCTTTTTTCTTTTCTTGTTAAGACATTTATTGGCTAAAAAAATATACCAATTGCTTGTTATTCACTTATTAACATTATTTAATGATTTCTAATAAGGTGGATGTAATGTAGCTTAGAACCTATAACTAAAGGTATGTAAGTGTGGCTTTTGTCAATATGATGGCTTATTTAACTTACTTCTTAAAAGCAGGTCAAATGTGTCGGACTCATTTAATTCACAGGCCAAAGTGACTCGATTTCGATCGGGTTATTTAATACATTTATGTATTTAGCCTATAGATCAGCTTGTTATTTTTAAATGGGTAGGACTAAGGTTTTTCGGCCCATTTAAAAGTAGACAAAATGGTCTCAGTCCATTTAACCCACGGGCCAAAGTGAGTCGAGCTGGGTTGGATTGACTTGTTTAACTTGTTTGTACATCTCTACTTGTGGCATGGAACTTGTAACCTTTATATTTTATAGTAAGTTTTGAAAAATTTATACTTGGGAACTTATCATATAATCTTTATTAGCTACTCAAAACTCTTCTAATAGAATAAAATATGAACAAGTCTTATACAATAAAATTATTTGCTTACCTTTGATTACAAACTGCCTTTCAAGAGTAACATCTAAATAGTTGCATGACTCCTTGTCTTAGGCGATTGAGAGCCACTTTTTTTTTTTTTTCAAGGTTAAGAGCTATCTTTGCCTTAAGTTAGTTATACCTTTTTTCTTTTTTGTTTTCTTCAAATTTTAGTGATTTTTTTTCTTTTTTAAAAAAAAAATTTAGTTAATTTATTATTTAATCAAATTAATTATTCATACTTATTAGGTGTTCCACTTGTCAATAATAACAAAAAAAAAACTTAAAATAAAAAAAAGGGCTTACAATTCAAATGAAAAATTGGAAAACGAATTGAAAATATTTATCATTGATACAAATTCAACGTAAATTGAAACATAATCTTGTAAGTCTTTTTTTTTTTTTCCTTGGTATTCAATCAATGATTTCCAAAAATACATATTTATTTGAAAATCCATATATAGCGTGAAGGAAGAGAAATTAGTGAATGAAATGAAATCCTTTCTTGACTACTTTTGGGGGGAAAAAAGGAGTAAAAAAAAAAAGATCATAATGTTCAAAAATTGAAGTACCCGCTATTAGACAGGCCAGTGTCCGTCCAGTGAGCAAATCCTAGTGATCAAATCTTGGAAGAAAACGTGAAACCTAGGGTTTTAGTTGAGGTTTAGGGGGTTTTGTGAATTTGGGGTTTTGCGCTACTTTCAACTCCGTACTAAATATGGAAGCCGTCGTTGTGGATGCTGGCTCCAAGCTCCTCAAAGCAGGTCCCGCAATTCCAGACCAATCTCCTTCCATGGTAACTCCAAATTTCTCCTCTATCCTTCTTAATTTTGCGCCTCAATTTTGAAATTTTGTGTTTAATGTAGAGCAAAATTGGAATACGACCACCCAGTTCGTATTTTTGTATGTAAAAAATTTGATTCCAATTCATTGAATTGAAGTTTAGTATCAGCATTTTTTTCTTTTTTGAATTTCATTCGATTATTCTCGCATTCACTTAACGCTGAGTAGAAATGTAATTGGGAGTTATATTTGTCCAACTTAGTGATGATGTATAGACTATTTATAGATTCATTTGATAGACCTTAAAGGGTTTGGTTTTAGTATTTGATGTTTGGAAGGGAAAAGCATTCAGTATTTTTTCTGCGCCAATATCTGTATGCTGTCGATTGATTTATCTTAGTTCTTTTTTATTTTCTTGTAGTCACAATCATTCCAAGAGCGGGACTATTGATATTTTATACTAACATTAATGGGTCATCTAAGAAAATGGAAAGGTTTTTTTCTTCCCATATTTTCCTGGTATTAGGGATCTTAGGGAAAATTTCTATGTGCATAATCCTTGTTGTCATAACAATATATCACCGATTACATTTTATTGATGGCCTAAATTTAAAACCATTAAAAAACATATTAAAGGATACCTAATAATTTAACCTCTTGAAGTTGTTTAGACTCATATTGCAAAGGCTAGGCTTGTTTCCATGTGGTAGCCCTTGGCAGTGCTGCCAAAGAAGTGTGCCCTTTGTCTTATCTTTTGTTGCAATATTGGTTTCTGCAGAAGGATGATGCATTTATTCTTTACCCAAGTTTAAATTGGTTCATTGCATGGGATTAGTGGCATCTGCAGCTTCAACATAATATTAGTTTTAGATGGGAGCACTTCTCCTATTTTGATTGAAGTTGTTTCTTGGATAGGTTATTCCTACCCAAATGAGAAGGGTACTTGAAGATGAGTCAACAAATGATAACTCATTAGGGGAGATCACTGTGGATCCTGTTCTACGAGGATTTATCAGAGATTGGGATGCCATGGAAGATCTGTTGCATCATGTTCTATACACTGGTCTCGGGTGGGAAATAGGGAATGAAGGACAGATACTGTTCACGGATCCACTTTGTACCCCAAAGGTACATGATTTTTGAGAATTTTTTTCTTTTTTTTGGGGCTTTGGTCAGTTGAAGTTAGAAGCTTCTGAACATGTTGATTTTTGTTGGAATCTTCCATAGAATTTATGATTAGAAAACATGAAATAAATTAATGGCATTGCTAGGTTTGATCATATCGCTTGAACAAACCTTCCATGTTTAAAAATGGTCTAAGTTACATCTTTAACCAGGTTTGTTGAGATATTAAAGGTAAACGTTGTCTTTCTGTCTCTACTACTAGGTATTAACTTCTTTCACATCTCTCTTGGCATGTACAAGGTCAGTTGCTATCGAGGGATCATGTTCCTTTTCTTTTCTTTTCTTTTCTTCTTTTTTTTTGTTTTTGGGGTTGGGGGTTTTGGGGATGTGGATGGGAGGGTTGGGGGTTGGGGGTTGGGTGGGGGCTCCATGCTTTCAGAGTTTCTGACTTTAATTTTTATTTATTTTGCATTTGGGAGATAAGTATAATTTTTCTTGCTTATGGTTATTTTTCTGGACATTTTTATTCCAGGCTGTGAGAGAGCAATTGGTGCAATTGATGTTTGAGACATTTAACATCTCTGGATTTTATGCATCTGAGCAATCAGTATTATCTCTATATGCAGTTGGACGTATTTCTGGGTGCACCGTTGATATTGGCCATGGGAAGATAGGTATGTGATTCGGATTGGACATTAGAGGATTGGCATACAATAGAAATGCTATGGTATCACTTCCCCCTTAGGGAAATGCTGAAGTTTTTTGTCTGTTATTGAATGATATGCTAGCTTGTTCATGTTAAGTTGATGACCTTTCCTTTTGGGGATAAGTAAGTAAGTTGATGACACAATTTCATTTGATACTCATGAACGCCTGATGTCCTTTAACACTCAAGCTATGTAGTCCAAGTGCTGATACTTGGAATTTGGATAATCCATGAAGAAATATCTCATAGCTTGGCCCTCTATGGTTTCTTTGTAGTTACGTGTTAATCAAAATGACTGGTTGCTTTGTTTGTCATCATCTTTATGCAGACATTGCTTCAGTAATTGAAGGTGCTGTCCAGCACATTGCTTCAAGAAGATTGGAACTTGGAGGTGTTGATTTGACTGAGCTACTTTCCCAGGAGCTACGCAAATCTAATCCAGGAATCACTCTCAGCTTGGCTGATGTCGAGAAATTGAAAGAGAACTACTCATGCTGCGCTGAAGATGAAGTTGCATATGCAAAAATTATGAATTCAAATGACCTTGAAGAGAAGCATACTCTGCCTGATGGACAAGTGAGAATATACTATATTTTATTCTTTCAACTTCTTGTTTAGATATCTCTGGAATTTTAAAACAAATGGCAATTATTTTAGGTTTAGAAACTAGAAAGACTCGAGAGTAGCTTCAGGATTTTGGATATTAGGATCAACTGCTTTGATATTTTTATTTTAAAAAAAATGGCTTCATATGTGAGGAAATCAACTCATCATGTCATGTTTTAGTAGTTTTCATCAAGTGGACATAGTCATGACTTTGCTTATTGTCTGTTTCATCATAACAAGCGTTGTCCAAGAGCATCCAACAACATTTGCATCTCGAATGTAAGAGTTCGACGTAATTTACCAAACAATAGAAGATTGTCACATCCCCTGTCAAATGTTACTTGTTAATGTATTGCTGCAAAACTTGTCAGGATGTCTGCATCATCTCACAATTAGTGTAATCAAGGTGCATTCAGGATGCTATAAGCCAAATTTCTCTAAGGTGAGAGGCATGGAAAAAGCACAAACCAAAGTGAAGTGAGGTGCAGTTCGTAAATTTAGTTGGACTGTTCTGAAAAGAATAATGCTCATGAAATAATGCATGTAAAAATTGAAAGAGTTAAATTAATCTTCATAAACAACTATTGTCCAAATCTTCATCATTTTCATTATTCCTACCTTCATATCCATCAATATCTTCTTCCGTATCTTCATTGAATAACCTGTTCCTCTTCTCCATCTACGATCTACTTGATAAAGAGCTTTAAAGGTTGCTTTGAATCATGCTGGATATCTTGTACACTTTTATGGTTTTTGATACTAGCAGCTTGATTTTGTAAATATGCATAATTTTGTCCCTCATGGATGAAGTGTCTTTAGATTCTCATGTTAAATATCACTAAACATTTGTCATTCCCTTAATTTACTGACATGACTCTCACCCATGTCATCTCTTGTTCCTTTTTTAACATGCCTTTGGACATGTTAGGCATGTGTTTCCTTCTTTGTGCTCCTTTTGCAAATCTAAAACTAGTGCCCCTTAATCTATGGCTGTGCGTATGGATTTATCTTATTAGGTATTATGATTTTCTTTTTGATCAACTTGTTGCTAGAACATGATATTATCTATTGGATATATTGAGTTTATATTGGAATAATTTATTTAAATTTTGTGTTGTTAAATGTTATGTATGTATATTGCACAGTTGCTTCAGCTCATATACACACAAGAAGAATGCACAGATGCACATGCACACATGAAGTTACTTATGTTGGTTGTTTGTGTGTATTTTGATGTCTAACTTGTACATTCTTAATCCCCTATGTCTACATCTACATCCTTTCAATTTAGAATTGCTGAACCTTCCGCTTGTGTAGGAGCTGGACTCCACCTACCTTGCTCTTTAACCTTGTTAACTGGGCTTTGCATTTCCTCTCTCATGTGTAAACCAAGATCCAGTGGTCTCATCTGGGTTTCCTGCTTTCCTTTTCTGATGAAGGCTGCCAAGCTTGACTAAGAGAGGAGGGATATCTTGTATTCCACCACCATGTTATGATCTCAGACCACTTAGCCCTAATTCAAATCATATAACACCTCTTTGCTAGACAAATGTCATGTTTGAATGGACATTGCTTTGAACTAGCCCACACTGACTTGGTCAAGCAAGATTGTTCTCACTGCAAATTCTTGAGATATATTTTAGTAGGCTGATTGGAAAAAGAAATTGTCTGTTTCACAGCAGATGCCATGGTGTGATAGCTTTTGTACATGTGCAATATGATATTGTTTATCATTCTTGTAGATAGAAGTAAGCTACTTTTTAATTTGTTCTAAGGTCTATCTCTGGCTAGTGGTAGAGCACAATAGCAAAGTGAGATTTATGTAGCTAACACCACCTTGTGTGAATTTGACTTGGGTGCTGTTGGTGGTTGTTTAAGGTTCAATTTGAGTCCTCCTGCTTTAATAATCAAGGAGAACAATATAATTTGCTGCTTATCTTTTGGAGTCAATTTATGTTTATCGATGTGTGCTTGGCACAAGTTTTATTGGATAAAGGATATTAATTCTTCATAAGTTTGCTCATATAGGGTTCAAATGCACTTACAGATCACTTACAACAAGTCTTCTATAGCAAACTTTTTTGTTGATTCTGCAAAATTAATGTACATGTCACATCTTTTACATGGATATCTATCTTTTCTATCTATCTATCTATATATATATATATTGTAATTTTTTGATAGGTATGTGCATGTAAATTCTACTGAAAAACTATCAAAATTTTTGACTATTTGCATTGTCCTCTATTGACAGGAGGGATTGCATAGACTTACTTTAGCTACAGTAAAGAGATTTGAGCTAGTCACAATTGTTTTAAAATAGGAAGATTTCTTGTTTGGGTGTTCTGAAGTTCAAGTATATTCAAATTGCTTGTCTTGTAAATATGGATATCCAAGGAGCTTTTCTAGGATAACATTTCCTTTTTTCAGGTTATCAAAATTGGAAGAGAAAAATACACTGTCGGTGAAGCTCTATTTCAACCTTCAATATTGGGTTTGGAGGCACATGGCATCGTGGAGCAGCTTGTTCGCAGCATTACACCCGTGTCTTCAGACAATCACAAGCAACTTTTGGAGAACACCGTACTCTGTGGTGGCACTTCTTCAATGACTGGTATAATCTTTTTGTATCACGATGCTGTAAATTGGATATATGGGATGTTTGATTTTGGTTTTGGATGTGTTAGCTTCTTTTTGGTGACTGATTTCTTCTGTCACTTTTTTTCTTTGCTGTAGTGGAGATAACGAATAAAATCTATTTCTTTATTTGTCATTGTGCTCTGCTCATGCCCAGAGAAAGATAGGTGAAATATAACAATAGGCAGATTCAATGATGCATTGATCTCTCTTTCACACTTGAGCTTGGTGCCTGTTTGAAATTACTCAATTTTTCTGATTCAGTATTTTATTTCCACCTTTCTCATCAAGTGTTTTTCAAAATAGGTCACAAATAAGATTAGATAAGATAAAAATGAGCCACAAATAAATACAAACAGGACATGAAAAGATGCTTTCTGGAACACCATATTTCAATAAGATGCAAATATGAGACAAAAGAGCATACAAATGAGACATGAATGAGGCAGAATAGGACACAGACAGGATATGGATATGAGTAGGCCAATCCAAATTGACAAATTTTTGAGTGAATCAATAGGCTGGATTCAATTTGACTCAATGACCTTTTTGAAGCTAGAGTTCGATCTCTTTTACTGCTTGGATGTGCAATACAGAAAGATTAAGAAGCTAGTGTCTTTTCTCCCTCTCTCTTTAATGTTAGGATAAGGGGACAAAGAATTATACAGTCTGCTCAACTATGCCTGACTTGTAGAACATTCACATGGAATTTCATTTAATCTGCTATAAAAGTACTAGTAGCAAAAGTATTCCTTTTAAGGCTACCTTTAAACAATTTATTTATGGTACATTTAGGAAGGGAACTAGCAGTTTAGTGCTTATGCTTATCCTTAAATTTTATGTGGAATTAAGTTTCATGTAGTTCTGAAAATTTATGCACGCAATTGTTTCAGCATTGATGCATAGGTGCTCAGCTGTCATAGGGTAATTATTTGACAGTTATTTGTGTAAACTTTTTGCTCGCGTCCTGTAATATAGGATTATTGATGGTTTGTTGTGTTAGGCGTGTTTCTGAATTGTATTAAAAGAGAAAGAGGGTGGAAAAGAAATCATCAGAATTTTCTCAAAGAAAAATAGCGTTCATGAGATCCAAAAGTTCTCTCATTTAACAAGCGATCGTTATAATTGTCAAGATAGGTAAACAAGGTTGAAAGGGAAAAATGCTTCCGATAATACTGATTTAGGAGACCTGATCCGCGGAAGTTTGTAACAAAAAGTTAATCATCCTGTATGGAGCTGAATTGGATTTCTACCTAATTTTCTCGATCCCTGTCAAATTTCATGGTGAGCAGGCTGAGCTGGGTTTATTTTGGCTTTATACTGCAGGCTTTGAAGAGAGATTTCAGAAAGAAGCTGGCCTTTGCTCATCAGCTATTCGTCCTGTGCTTATTAAGGTGAAATACCATCTATATTTATTGTTTCAAAAAAAAAAAAAAAAAGCAAAGAAAAAAAGAGAAGGAAAAGTGCATGCATTCTAAGTTTTTTTAGACATTTTAGTGATGTCAACCGCATTTGTAATATGCCAAGAGGTTATGGTGCTTTTGCATCTGAAGAGTGACTCTGGAACTTTTAACTGGGGTGTTCCCAATGGGAGGAAAAATGTTGGGAGTTTTACAACCGAAATTCTGGAGATAATGGGAGATTGGTGTCATCTTGTGTTGACTTGGCCCCAACTCAATTGACTTGTACATTTGTGCACCTGTGCGTTTCTTGCATATTGCAAATTTCATCTTTTGTTTTATTTTTTATTTTTAAATTCATAAACATGGAGCCAACTATTTTGCGGCTCGTCTCTTTTGACTTAGCAAAACAAATTGTATGCTTTATCTCATCTGTGTCTAAAATGCCCTAAATTGTATTCATCTTTTGTCATCTCAGCCTCCAGAATACATGCCGGAGAATTCAACCCTTTACTCTGCATGGATTGGAGGGGCTATACTTGCAAAAGTGGTTTTCCCTCAGAACCAGCACGTGACAAAGGCGGATTATGATGAAACAGGACCATCTGTTGTCCACCGGAAATGTTTCTAGTTACTTCTATCATGGTGAATCATTTAAATGTTTAGTCTGATCACTGTTGTAACATAATATTAGATCCTTGCTGTGGAACAATGGCTAGTGGTTGGAAAGTTGCACTAGTCTTTAGGTAGATGGGGGAGTCAAGAGCATAGGGATTTTTGCTTAGTGTGGCATTCTTGGATGTGAAGCAAAAGGCTTAAGTCACTGAATGCAAGGTGTGATGGGATGCAATTCAAGTTGAGTTCATCTATGGGTCATCTTTTTAATTTCCTTTAGAAGCATGCTGGCTCATAATCCTTCCATGTTGAAACAGAATGCATGCCATGAGTTCCCTGGCCTTTTTTTTTTTTTCAAACAAAATTTCCTTGTACAATTGCTATTCATCATTGATGATAGAACTTTTCTTCTGAAACCGAAGTTATAGAAAACCACCGTTCACTATGTATATGTATCACACTTTTTTTTAATTATCGTGAATAGCATACTGGCATGATTGCGTATGGTCCAGCTTTGCATGATTACAATGCCATTATGATCATGGACAGGAGTGATATTTAATATTGAAAGCAACTATGTCCGGTAAAGCATCCATTAATAACTACTGCATCGCATATGTGGGAGCAGATTATGATTGTCTTCCTCCTTTAGGATCCTTTTAGTTTTTGTGAATTCCAGGTTCCTTCATGTCTAGATTCCTACACTACTATACCACAACCCATTTTTTTTTTATAAATTAAATAATAATCTATATTATTTAAACCAGCTACCCACTGTCTACCTATAACCACCCATATAACTATTATTTTTCTCTATCATATACTAAAAAAATTAAATATAAAACAGTTATATAATATTATTTATTAAAATTTTAATAAAAAACTATTTTTTTTTCTCTATCGGTTTACGTTTGAAAAAGTATGCCCACAGCCCAATTTATCGTCAGTTTCCTTATTTTTCTCCATTTTAAACACTCTCTCTCTTCAACTTATCGTCACATTACGTTTTTTTTTTATTTTTTATTTCTTTCTTTTCTCCAATTTAAACCGCCCCGCGCCCACCCCCCCCACTCTGCGTGTGTGTGTGTGTGTCAATAATCCTGCCTTCAAAGTTACGTCTTCTGTGAATTTTGCTGAAAAAACTTCAACCCTGCCTGATTTCAAAAAACACCTTAGTATGAATGATTCGTTTTTCAGATTTTAATAAAATCTCATTCTCTATCATTCATACATTTGCAGCAAATGTTTCCAGCGAATGGTTCTGATAATTTTTTATCTTTTATTTTTTAAGGCTGCTCTTCAATACTTTCAAGCAGAGTTCCCAATCCTACTTTTAATTACTATTCTACTCCATTATATTCTAAAAATATTAAATGTAAGACAGTTATAATATGTTCAACTCTTCCCAATTACCATTTCCCTATTAAAGTTTATAT
The DNA here is from genome assembly GCA_024138015.1 of Lumnitzera littorea. Taxonomy (NCBI): domain Eukaryota; kingdom Viridiplantae; phylum Streptophyta; class Magnoliopsida; order Myrtales; family Combretaceae; genus Lumnitzera; species Lumnitzera littorea. Next base: position 841,844 of record JAMXBB010000006.1, read on the forward strand.
CGTGACGTGTACATCACTGTCTACACGTGTCCCGCTAAAACAACTACAACTCAGCACGTTGGAAAACCTACGTTGATTAACTGTTGGAAACCACCCAGCTTTAACTCACTAATGCATGAAAAAAGGTGGCTCCATGTTAGACAACTGCTTGAACTTATGCTGCAAACATTCAATATAATAATTTTCACATGCATTTTAAGCAGGTATCTTTTGGATAAATACAAATTTATAAAATCAAGAGTAATAAATAGGAATATGTCTACTTGTATGCCATATTAATTTATCTTTAATTTTGGAAAAAATAAATGAGTGGGAAGTATATAAATACCCTCAAAAGCAAAATTATAAAGATATGTAAACGAAATATACATTTGATTTCCTAATTGAAAACAAAAGCAAGGTAATATAGATAATTTTAAATATTCTCTTTTTCTTCACTGATATTTTCCCATTCCGATCCTTTATAAAAGTTAGTTCAATAAAATTGGTACTTCTTGGACTTTAATAATTTCCTACGAAGATATACCGATTCTTTATAAAACATTTTATTGATGTAATCAAAATTATTCAATTGATAAGAAGATATACTTTTCTTTTCAAATTTTAGGATGGTGACTATTCTCTTAAGGTTTTTGTTGGTAATCGTTTGGATTTTGTGCATAATGAGCCTACAAAGCAATACACAATGAGGGGATGCCAGGAGGTTGTTCGACGTTGCCACTTCGATGCTTAAGTTAGTAATGGGCTCTTGTAAGTATAAAATGCTTGAAGGTAATACGCAAGCTTAGTGTGCAGAGTGTAGAGAGATTTACCATTAGGTAATGACTTGATATTTATAAACGGAGTGGAGTTGGCGTTTGGAGATCAGTTAGCAGGAGAGATCTTCTCTCACAAGTATAGGGGAGTAGGGTTGTTATGTCTAACGTGTTCTACTTATTCAGGATGTGGCTGTTTCATCTTTATCTTATTCGTTCTAGTCGTTACAGGGTTTATTGGGCCTAGTCCATTCAAACCTAGGGCTTAGGCCTTCGGAGGTGAGCTCTAGGCCATAAGGCATGTTAGGTTTGGTTGGGCCCGAGGGGCCTATTTCCAAAGTGCCTTGTCAACACTTGCCTCCCTCCGGTAGTCTTATTGTCAAGGTGAAGGCAAGGAGAAGGGATATATGGGTTGCTTAGGCGTGACCAATTCGACCAAAAAGAATCTGATCTAATGCCATAGGGCCAACGTGGCGAGCGCGTGAGCTTGTACTGGAAGGTGGCCGAGGTAGTGGATGCCCAAGCAGAACACATCCAAAGTAAGGTGAATAGGAGTGGCTGGGAGTTTCGACACGGAGTACTGAAGGCCTAAGCAAAGCTTTGGTTAGGATATCAAAGCGGGACACTTGCAACACGATGGGTGGATGCTTCAAGGCTACGAACTGATTTGTCTGAACAATGTTTGATGAGGACTGAGCAGATACAATTGCACCATATCTTTATCATGCCAACTGGATAAAAGTCGGATGGTCCTTAAAGAAGCTTCTTGTTGAAGGAACTTTTTCAAAATATGATTTTTGTTTGCTTGTCTTTTGTGCATTAAATGCAACATGACAGGTGTCGTACAGCAGCAGATTATTGTGCAGCTACATACCTTTTGCCTTTCAAAGGTGGCTGTCTAATTAAAATGACTTCCATGTGTCTGCTATGTAGCATTTCAAGGGATTCTTCCTTATACGGATCCTTATAACCTCCTATATAGCTTTCGAAGCAGTTTGCCTATAAATAGGAGGATCTTAATGAGAAACCATTTTTTTGCAATCTCTTTGTTCTACCATTATCAGACTCTAAACTTTCTTCGAAATCGTTCAAACTTTCTCAAAGCCTCTTTGTTTTTTCTTGAACAAGTACTACTTCCATGTTAACCAACAGAGGTGAGATTGATTCTTCTTCATCGCCGCAACACTCTGGTTTAGAGTCTATAAGGAGTAATCCCCTTCAAGCATGAGAGGGCAAGATCTTGTCATTAGCACAACTTAACTAACCTACGATGATGGCTGTGAAGGCACCGGATACGGCTAGAATTATCAATGCCACCCCTAGGGATATATATGTGGACATTCTCTTGTCCCCCATGATAGATTTGCTCGATGCTCTTAATACGGGTAAGGGGCCTAACAGTCGTGTGAGTAGGAGTAGGCAATTTGCTTTCAGTTGGATCATTGGTAACTTTCTTGTAGGGGTGATCCTTGGGTGGTAAATTAGGTTGCCGAACAGGGATGAATGGGTAGCCTTGCTGTCAGAGAGGTACTTCGTAGTCTTTGAGAAGTGTCTAGAGTTTGAGCAGTGCTTCCCTCTTAGTTGCTTCGCTACCATCACTGCAGTCCGTCACGGGTTCCTCCCAACGGATGGAGGGTATTGAAAGCTTTTCTAGCGCTCTACGAATACCTGGTGATACTAGCTACTCCCGAGCTCTTCTATTACTTCTACATGTGGAAAAGTATGGGGAGGTGACCTTAATTCCAACCGTGCTTGAGGAAGAAGCTTTTGCGGCTTCATGGACTCGATCAAAGGTTGGTAGGACGAGTATGTGGTGGTTGAACTGCCGGAGGAGGTAGATTTCTGGACTTGGTAGACTTGAATGGTTTGTTCCAGAAGTGAAAAGGGGTTCGGTCCTTGTGACATTCAGGCCACGTAGGAGATCCTGGCCTTTATGGCACTGAGAGATAACCAGGAGATTAACATCGTGGAGACTATTGAGAGATATTTCTGATGCTCGATCTTCGAGTTCTTCCTTGACATGAAGAAAGCTGTAGTAGAGAAGTGTGCTAAAGGTATAGGTTCGTTCTTACGTTACTTCATCTGTTGTGCTAGTGTTGAGGTGTTTCATCCAATGCCTATAGGATGCAGGACCCCCTTTGTCGTGCTGGTCACGGCGGTGTTTTGTGAATGGTAATGATAGTGGTAGTTTCTTTTGGTTCATTCTTGTTTTCCTTTTCTAAATTTTGATCGGGTTTCTTGTAGGCAAAAACTTGGCTTTGAGGATGCCTTGTCCATCTGTGGACGACTTGATGAGTAGGAGCTAGGCACGAACCAAGGTAGACCTACTAAAAGCAAAGGTAATAATGTTGAAGTCGGGGCTTAGCGAGACCAGTAAGGTGCAGTTGAGGTCTATGCCTTAAGGGATTCCCTTCGGCATCCGGGACGAGCCTATGGATACAGAGCCTTTGGGTGTAGCTATGCTTGCTTTTGCCTTCGCCCCCTCTATCGAGCTTATTGTCTTGGGTGATGAAGGTGTCGAAGCGGAGGGGCCTGATGTACAGGTGCTTTCTCCTCCGAGGGCAAGGAGAGTAGAGATTGAGCAACTGGCCGCTCTTCCTTAAGTTACCGGCCAGAAGCACAAAGCTCCCGAGATGGCTGGAGAGCTTATTCCTGGAGCGAAGAAGCAAAGGCCCCTAGCAAGAGTGCCTTTGAATAAGATGAAGTGAAATGAATGGCCGATGGCTCATCCCTATTAGAATGTTGATAATATGGGGGACGCATTCTTTGAAGTTTTTAATAACTTTAGGTTGATCAGTATAAGGCCAGACTCATTTCAGGAAGTGTTGTACACTTTTCGGGATGACGAACTATTGAGAGGAGCCCTCGAATCAAAGATGAAGAAGGTCCGAGGGAAGCTCTTCAGGCTGAAGTGGGAGGTCCGTGCTAACGATCTGACACTATGGTACCGGACTCTCAGTTACTAGGCATCAATGGGGTCTTACACCTTTGGTGACTGAGTTATCCTCGAAGGGCTCTCCCAAGAAGGTAGGGACGACCCTATACAGATGGTGGGCTACTTGAGCACTCTCATACGGCAAGTAAATTTTTGTTACTCCTATGCTGTCGTGCTTTTTATTTGTTAATTGTATTAATGGTGAACTCTGTTTTTGATTTGTAATATCATGGCTAGGTGGTGCTTTAACTAAATAAGTCTAATGCCGCCTTAGAGAGATAAAGGGCTTTCGAGAGGCGTTGCATCGGCACGAGAAGTACCTATTGGAGGTAGAGATTTCTAGTAAGAGGTACTTGAAAAAGTTTACCAAAGCTAATAGGCACTTGCATCGCTCTATTGTACAGGTGGCAGGTGTAAGTCCCAAAGTTCAGCCAAATAACCATAGGATTGAACTTAGAACCAAGGTTTAGGGTGATCGGTTAAAAGATCTGATCAAACCCAAATTATAAACTATTAAGAAGAATATTAGTAAAAATGACCTCGTAAACTTAAATTTAAGAAAATAAGTAATAAAATAAGAGACTATAAAATTTTCAAATTTTAAGCATAATAATTGCTAATTACCGAAAAGGCAAAAAGTGTAATCTAATAACTAATAAATTACTAGAGATAGATTATATGTATACTAAAAATTTTAGAATAACCAAAATAATAATTAGGAATGTTCACGTGTACCCCACATGTATTTACGTGTAGATAAAAATACGCGAAATTACCTAAATTGGCCAAAAACTAAGCAAATAATTAAAGAAAATTATAAAATAATTATGGAAAAATCAGAAAAAATCAAAAGAGGATAAGATGAATCAATATCAGGTCGTGGCATGTCAGGATGAGCAAAATAAAAATTAACCAATAAAATTTGGATAACATAAAAGCCAAAAATCAAGGAAAATTGGCAAAGTCTTGTCAAATTAATGCATATTAATTACAGAAAATGTCTATAAATAGGGGAAAAATTTCCAAAAGTCATTTGGTTAGTTTAGCATCTGAGAAAAATAAGAACACTGAAAAAATCGAGAGAAAATTCAAAAAAAAAAAAAAGAAAACTGTGCAGATTGGGCAAATGAATCAAACCCACCACTCACCACCACCTGGGACCGAGCCACCACCACCACCACCACCCCACTCTAGACCCACCGTCTGGGCCGGCCGATAAGCTTGGACCGGGCTTGGACGGCCAGAAAGCATCGAACCGGGTGAGTCCCATAATTGTCCCGATTTTGTATAATTTAGTAAAATTAGTTGTTTTGCCCAGAAAATTATGAAACTTGTTATTATGAGGTTTTATTGTATGTAGATTTAGGGAAAAATATTGATTTAGTTTAATTATGTCTGAAAATATAGGGTCCTTAACAAATTATTCAAAATCGAGCATGATTAAATCGGAAAATAAATAGGCTTAAGAGTATAGTTTGGAACTCAAAATTTTTCTGTAGGATGCTCATATGATGTAGAACAGTGCTATGAAGCTATTTTTTTAAAATTAATTTTCAAAATTTTTAGGTTAATTTTTAGCCCTTAAATGATGGAAAAATTGGGTGATTTGGGATTAATTAGGTGATTAAGATGTTAATTACTGATTTAGATCTTAATTAGATGTTTAGGGATGTTAATGTCTGAAGTGGAACCCTAATCTTAGCCTTTAGGTATTAAGTATAGTTAATTAAGGAAATTAGGTAAGTAATATAAGAAATTAGTAAATGTGAAATTGTACATTAATAAATTTAAAAATTAGAGTTATTTAGATAATATTAGAGTAAAAATCAGAATAATATTAAATCTGAATTAAGATTGAATTTTAGGTAATTATATAAAAAAAAGTAAGATTTTCTCACATTGGGGATGAATTCGATACCCTAATTAGGACTAGCGTGTACCGAATAGCTTAGAATACTAAATTAAGACCCAATAGGATATTTGAATACTCGAGCTTAATGTGATTAATTTCACATTAGGATTCGAGTATGTTTAGGACTTAGAAATCGAACTAAAATCTAATTTAGAAATCGATGTGGAAAATCGAACCTAAACCCAACCCCAAACCTAGAATAATTGTAAAAGACTTGATACCTAGATAATTAGACATATTAAACCTTAAACAAAACCTAACAATAAGCATTATAGGATAAAACAAACTTATAATATTTATATGAAAAGCTGAAACCACGTTCGTGTTATAGGGATGATCGGAGATGGCCTGAGCAAATCGGACTTCGAGTGAGTGAGCGAGGAGTCGAGGTAAGTTGGGATTAATATGATGTTGTATTTTGGAGGCTTAAGATTATGCTTGGTTGTGCTTGTTAGATAGTTGAATGTGTGCATGTGCTTGATTATGGGTGATGCTATGATTCTGTTTGTTGTTCTGGCATATACTGTATGATTTGTATGAAAGGATTGATTACCCTAAATTGGACTTAATCAAATATTTGACCAGTAATCATAATCGGACATGCATGGCAACCCGTTAGGGGAATTTAGGACTCTCCGGCCAAATACCGACCCCTTCGGAAGGGATAGCACAGGATTGCAAAATGGTCCCTTCTTCATCCTCAGTCGAACTAAGTGATAGGAGAGGAGGTCGCGGCGAGGGTGAAGACAGTGGTTCGAAGGTAGTCGCGGGAGGAGCAAGGTCTCCATTACACAAGTCTGGGTTTGGTCATGAGCTGTTGCATTAACGGCAACTCTTCAACCCGGATTAGAGCGGGTGCAATTTCTCTAATCTCATGACGGGCCGGATAACGTCGTGTGATGGCATTTGCTTGCACATGCATTGCACCTAATAAGTGATTGAAAACCTTGTTGTGTGTATGGTATAGTTTTAAGTCCTCCGTCCTAACTTACTGAGCTGTGGTTGCTCACATCCCTATAGACGTCGTGTAAGTGCTGGCTAAGAAGCGGCATACAACTACTCTGAAGCTAGCAGCTGCTGGATCCTGGGGAGTGAGGAAAAACATTGAAGAATCAACACATATTTTACTTTTCATTTTTTATTAATGTAATAACTGAATTATAGTATATATATATATATATATAAATTTTCTCACTTTCTTAGGTAAATGCTTTATCTAAACTACAAACTGTTTACTTTAAAGCGGGTTAGTCGCGGACGCCTTGTGTAGATTAGGTCTAAGATAACGGTTGTAAGGCCAACTTCTATCTTAGGATGGTTTACACGGCGGGGCTGTTACAACTCTGCCGCTTCGGGGTGTGACAGCAAGGCTTAAGGTGAGGCTTATGGATGCGGAGCGGGAGAAGGATAAAGTTGAGAAGGCAGGCCAAAAGGCTGACGACTTGAAGGCTTGGTTGGAGAACTAGTAGAAGACAAATGCTCGTCTCTCTCAAAGGTCCGGATCTGGACTTGAGCTTTCTTGACTTTTTGGATTCCCCAATATTTAATGAGAAGAGGGAAACCTTAGCTCTGGAAAGGGAGTTCGCCCAGGCGACTAGCAGTAATGCAAGCGCTCCTTTTGCTACTGGGGCGGGGCAGGACACTTCTACATCCACTTTTACCCTAGCGGCTTAGCAGGAGGCCGCCCTTGAAGCAATTCCTGAAGACCAGCCATTTGAGGGCAATCTTTCTATTGTTCCTAGTTTGCATTGCTTAGGCCTTGCTTCAAGTCAAGGCCTTCTACTTTAAGTAAAGGCCTTCTACTTCAAGCACCGATGGATTAGCGCTCTAAATAGATAGATGCCTTAGACTTTTCTAAACTACCGAAGTTGGTTGATCTTAAGAGATAACAGATTTCTCTCTCTTTTTTTTTTTTTTGTTTTGAAATCAATGTCAATTAGGTCAGGATGCCGACCTTTATTGTATAGTTAAACAATCCATGAACGAATAGAATGTTTTTAAAACATCCTCTCCTATCCTCTTTGTCTTTGAATATATCTGCTTAGGAATTCCTTTGCGTAAGGAGAGTTGACCCTTGCCGAGGTTAACAGTTAGGGGAGTTCCTTTATGTAAGGGGGGTTTCCCTTTATTGGGGTCACCTTAATGTAGATCAGTTCGGTGGCATTTTGACTTGCCCAACGTGAGAGAGTTTCTCTGTGTAATGGGTGTTTCTCTTTGGTAAGGTTACCCTAAAGTAGCGGTTAGGTTGGTGGTGTTTCAGCCAGCCTAGTGTAAGGGGGGTTCCTTTGTATAAGATGTTTCCCCTTACTGAGGTTATCCTAAAGTAGGGGTTAGGTCGGTGGTGTTTCGGCTTGCTTAGTGTAAGGGAGTTCCTCTGTACAAGGGGTGTTTCCCCTTGTCAAGGTTACCTTAGGGGGCTAGGTCGATAGTGTTCCGACCTACCCGGTTGACAATCTATATGCCTTTTCAACGGCTCGGATGGTGGCAGAACGAGAGGGAGTGAGAGAGAAATAGAAAATCAATTGTGAAACAGCTTTTATTTCATCATGGTGGAAAGAAAAACTTGTACATAATGGAATTATAGTCAAAATAAAGCTAGAGATTGGTGTTATTCCATGTACGTGGGATGAGCTTGCAATCCAATCTTTCTAGCTTGCATGCTCTATTGCCTGATCTCTCCCCGACTTTGATCGAGTCTTCCCAATTGCGGGCTAGCTTGCCCTGTCCTTCGCGTGAACTTGTGGTCTCTAGTTTTCGACACACTAGGTTGCTGACCTTGAATTTCTTGTATCTGACCTTTTGATCGTAATATCGGGCGGCCCGATGTTGGTATGTGATTACCAGAGCAGTAGTAAGGTCTCTGATTTTCTCGATTGTGTCAATGTTTTCCTGTAGCAATGAGTCATTAAGGGCGACATCGAAACTTCGAGTCCGAATATTACGGAGCTCAAGTTCGATGGGGAGGATTGCTTTCGATCCGAAAACTAGGCAGAAGGGGGATTCACTCATGGATGTGCGGTGCGTGGTCTTATACCCCTACAAGATATTGGGCAGCTCATTGGCCTAAGTACCCTGAGATCGGTTTATGCACTTTTTCAAACTGTTTAAAATGACCCAATTGGTCACCTTCACCTGTCCATTTGATTGGTGGCAGGCAATTGAGGTGAAGTGCAGGGTGATGTGGTGCTTGGTGCAGAACTCCTTAAACTTGGGGTTATCGAACTGTCGGTCATTTTTTGTGATGAGGGCATAGGGGATTCCGAATCGGGAGAGAATGTTGTTTTTGATGAAAGACTCAACATTTCTCTCCGTGATTCTAGCTATTGCCTTAGCCTCCACCTACTTCGTAAAGTAATTAATGATGATAATTATGAATTGCCGTCCTCCTTAAGCTTTCGAGAAGGCGTCGAGGATATTGATCCCCACATTGTGCCTACTTCTAGGCTACGGCCTTTGCGTCCTGCCTTATGGTGGGCTAATAATACTCGAGCCATAGTGTCCGTAGGTAGAGGGCTTGGGAATAAATGTAATTATTGTACACTCTGGCTATATGTGATACGAGGCAAGTGCACTGATCAGTTTATAATATAGCGGATTAAGTCCAAGTATTGATCTCTCAAGGACTTTGGCTACTAGTACTCGCTAAGTCTTTATTATCTAATTGACAATTTAAATTTCAAGAAACTTAAAGATGTAAATTTAAATTACTGCTAAAACTAAATTAAAGAGTAACTAAGATGAAATTCAAGAATTAACAAGAAAGCAGTTTATTTAATTCAAGATTCTATATTGTACCTAGATCTTGCTTCCCCTACATCTAATATGTGATTTTCTTAAAGATAATCTAATTTATTATTTAATTTTTCTTGATTGAGAGAATTTTTTACTAAAGTTAATTACTTTCTCAAGTCAATTAACCCTAACCCTAACCCTATAATCACCTATTAAAATCTCTTCTCAATAGTATGATCTAAGATTGCATTATTGAACAATAAATTCTCTACACTAAAGATTAAAATTCGAAAGAATATTGCAAATTATCTCTAATCTTGCAATAATTCTCATCAATTATGTCTAGATCTAATCTTATAAGAAATCTTTCGATTCTCTTATAAGATATCAAACTCTAGATTATTATTCACAAAAAAAATAACCTAAATCACGAAGCAACACATAGTTAAATCAAGAAATTAATAAAGAACTAAATTAATCAAACAATTATAGTATTACATGAATAAATCTAGGTTTCACAAAACCTAGATACCAAGATTTTACTCATTACACATCCTAGAATAGAAATCTAAAATCAAAGTGTAGAAAAAAATGGAAAGAATCATCATGAAATCTAAAAAAATTGAATCTTTATGTCTTCACTCCTCTTTACTTTCTTAGTTGTTCTTGGCTTCAGAAATTCTCTTAAAGTCATGCCGAAAAGTTTTCCTTAATAAATTCTAACAAGGCTTTATATATGAAGAATTAAAAAAATTAGGTTAACTGGAAAAGACACAACCGGGGACACAATCATGTCTTTCGGTCGTATAACATTTTATGCTTCACGTTTATCTTTTTTTTTTTTTTTTTATTAAACTTAGAAACAACATGACCACTGACATGATTGTGTCTTTTGGTCGTGTCATAGGTTGTAATAGATAAAAATGAACTCCAAATTTGCCTGGAAACAATACAATTGTATCAATCTTCAAACCTTCTCACATAGATCGTTTCAAAACCTACAAAACAAAATTTTACTCAATTAAGTATTATTATCTTAAAATAAACTTAAATATCAAGGAAAATCATAAAAAATCACTAAATAAAATATGTGCAATTAGGAACTCATCAACATGCAGCCCTTCCCCTTCTTAGAGGGATCAAAACAGGGGGAGGCTAACTTCTCAGCGATAAAGGACACCGTTGACCAATGTATAATTGGTGGTGTGATATTAAAGCTTTTTCGCCTCCTTCCTTTCTTCTAGTAGCATACCCTCCTCCAAATAACTCAGGATAGGATCCATGTAGATCAGCTCTGGTGCAGTTGTAGTTAGTTCCAAAACCTTAGCTGAGCCCAGGGTTATGCTTTTTTCTTGTAGGTACTCAATAAAGATCTTTTCGTCTTTCACCTCAGGCTTCAGCATACTGGTTGAGGTAAGCTTAGATAGCCAGTCAACCGTGGAATTTTCCATTCAAGGGATTTTCTTAATGTCCTAAGGAGGGAATTCCACCAGGAGGCCTCTTACCTTTTCTAGGTACTTGGCCATAGTACTGTCCCTAGCCTCATATTCACCTTGAACCTGTTGGACAATGAGCATGGAGTTCGAGAATATCCGCAATTACTTGGCACCAATCTCTTTGGCAAGCTTGAGACTGGCGATAAGCGCCTCATATTCGGATTCATTGTTGTTGGAATCGAATCTGAACTTGAGGGCGTAGCAGATGGTGACCTTATACGAGCTGATTAGAACGAGGCCCGCACCTCCACCACTAGAGGTAGATGATCCATCGACATGAAGAGTCCACATTGATTTGTCATTGACCAACGATGTTTCCTCCTTTCCAGTATGTTTTACCATGAAGTCAGCTAGGACTTGTACCTTATAGGACGTTCGTGGCTAGTATTAGATTCCTTATACACTTAGTTCCATTGTGTAGTTCATCATCTATCTAGATGCATCGGGTTTCTGTAGCATAGTGCACAGTGGTTGATTCGCAAGTATGATCACCTAGTGTACCTGGAAGTAGGGTTTTAGCTGTCAGGCTATGATGACGATGTCCTAGGTGAATTTTTCTGCTCGGCATACCTAACCTTAGACTCATACAGTATGTGGTTGACGTAATATACTGGCCTATGTTCTCTTCCCTTTACTCTAATCAGTAGAGAGGAGAGTGCCTAGTCGCTTATGGCCAGGTACAAGAATAGGTCCTGTAAGCCCTAAAGCCAACCAAGTAACTGTAGGTTTGAGCTTAGAATCCAAGATTTAGGGTGATCGGCTAAAAGATTCGATCAAACTTAAATTATAAACTATTGAAAGAAATATTAGTAAAAATGACCCCGTAAACTTAAATTTAAGAAAATAAATAGTAAAATAGGAGACTATAAAATTTTCAAATTTTAAGTATAATAATTGCTAATTATCAAAAAGCCGAAAAGTATAATATAATAACTAATAAATTACTAGAGATAGATTTTATGTATACTAAAAATTTTAGAATAACCAAAATAATAATTAGGAATATTTACGTGTACCCCACATGTATTTACGTGTAGATAAAAATACGCGAAATTACTTAAATTGGCCAAAAACTAAGCAAATAATTAAAGAAAATTATAAATTAATTATGGAAAAATCAGAAAAAAATCAGAAGAGGATAAGATGATCTAAATCAGGTCGTGGTAGGTCTAGATCAGCAAAAGAAAAATCAGCCAATAAAAATTAGGCAACCTAAAAGCCAAAAATTAAGGAAAATGGGCAAAGTCTTGTCCAATTAATGCATATTAATTACAACAAATGTCTATAAATAAGGGAAATTTTTCCAGAAGTCATTTGGTTAGTTTAGCATTTGGGAAAAATAGGAACACTGAAAAAATCGAGAGAAAATCCAGAAAATAAAAAAAGGGGAAAACTGTGCAGATTGGGCAAGTGAGCTAAACCCATCTCTCACCACCACCTGGGACCGAACCACCACCACCACCCTACACAAAACCCACCGTTTGGGCCGGCCGACAACCTTAGACCGGGTTTGAACGGCCAGAAAGCTTCGAACCGGTTAGTCATTTATTTACCCCGATTTTTGAATAATTTTGTAAAATTAGTTATTTTGCCCAGAAAATTATGAAACTTGTTATTCTGAGATTTTATTGTATGTAGATTTAGGGAAAAATATTTATTTAGTTTAATTATGTCTAAAAATATAAGGTCCTTAACAAATTGTTCAAAACCGAGCATGATTAAACCGGAAAATAAATAGGCTTAGGAGTGTAGTTTGGAGCTCAAATTTTTTTCTGTAGGATGCTCATATGATGTAGAATAGTGCTATGAAGCTATTTTTTTAAAATTAATTTTTGAAATTTTTAAGTTAATTTTTAGCCCTAAAATGATGGAAAAATTGGGTGATTTGGGGTTAATTAGGTGATTAAGATGTTAATTACTGATTTAGATATTAATTATATGTTTAGGGATGTTAATCTCTGAAGTGGAACCCTAATCCTAGCCTTTGGAGTATTAAGTATAGTTAATTAGGGAAATTAGGTAAGTAATATAAGAAATTAGTAATATGTGAAATTGTAAATTAATAAATCTAAAAAAATAGGGTTATTTAGATAATATTATAATAGAAATCAGAAAAATAATAAATCTGAAATAACATTTAATTTTAAGTAAATGTCTCAAAATGTAAGATTTTCATACATCGGGAATAAAACCGATACCTTAATTACGGTTAGCGTGTACCGAATAGTTTAGAATACCAAATTACGACTCAATAGGATATTTGGACACTCGAGCTTAATGTAATTAATTTCACATTAGGATTCGAGTATATTTAAGGCTTAGGAATCAAAATTTAAAATCTCATTTAGGATTCGAATACCGAAATAGAGTACAACGAATCATTAGGACGTAATGGGTATATACGAAAAAATGAGTTAAAATATAACTTAGAATATGAAACCATAAATTATAAGTACTAAAAAGACCTATTTGTATTATAGGATACCCAGAGACACATCGGCTTGCAATTAAGGAATCGAGCGATCGAGCAATTTCAAGTAAGTTGGGTTATTGCTTATTGTAATAGAGTACTAGTTTTGTAGTACTTGGAGACTTAGGCTTGTATATGATTGTGAATGTAAGTAGTTTACGCATGTGTTTGATGTATTTGAATTCGTGCTGAAATTTGTATTGTGAGTGATTTTGTGACTGATTGAATTAGTATGAAATTGTTTGAACACCCTAAACGGAATTTAATCTTAGTCGACCCTGATAACAAAAAAATGTCATGCATTGCAACCCGTTAGGGGATCATAGGATTCTCCAACCAAATACCAACCCTTTCGAAAGGGATAGCATAGGATTGCAAAATGGTCCCTTCTTCATCCTCAGTCAAACTAAGTGACAGGAGAGGAGGTTGCGGCGAGGGTAAAGTCAATGGTTCGAAGGTAGTCGTGGGAGGAGCGAGGTCTCCATTGCACAAGCCTGGGTTTGGTTGTGAGCAGCTGCATAACATGGAACTCCTCAACCCGGATTGAAGGGGGTGAAATTTCTCTGATTTCACAACGGACAGGACTACGTTGTGCGATGACACTTGATTGTTGCATTGCATTGCATGAAAATAATTGTTTGATAACCCCGTTTGTGCTTGTATGCATTCATGAGTCTCCAATTCAACTTACTGAGCTGTAGTTGCTCATACCCTTATAGATCCTTTTGTAGGTTCTGATTTCTGAACACCTCAAGTACTATGCTGCCCTACAATTACCCAGAGGTTAGTCCGTTTGAAGCCAGGGGTGTGAGGATCAAGTTACTTAATATAATGTGTAACTAGAGTGACCATGTAATTAGGAATGAAAGACTAATAGTTATTAGGTAATCTAATGAACTGTCATGTTTATGTGAAACTTCCTGGAAAGCTCTGTGGACTTATATATATATAATTATACATGTTATTAGAAATTTGCACTATTTATCATAATTGTAGTTTAATTGTTAATCGGACTGTTTACTTCAAAGCGAGGAGTCGTCGACGCCTTGTGTAGATCATGTCTATGGTAGGCACTGTGAGGCTAGTTACTATCATAGAATAGTTTACACGGCGGGACTATTGCGACTCTACGACTTCTGAGCGTAACAGGTCCTCCCTTACGATAGGTTAAGAGAGGACCGGTAGATGAGCAAGGAAGTCCTAGAGCTGCTAAAAGGCAGTGGTGCACTTTAAAGTTCATTCAAAACCTTTGAGATTTTTAAGGATTTTGAAGAACTCAGCGCACCTATTAGCACTATTCGAGATGAATCTCCTCATGGCGGCTACCATGCTAGTGAGCTTCTATACGTCTTGAACTGAAGTTGGAGGCTTCATTCCCCTAATGGCTATGATCTTCTCAGGGTTGACATTGTTACCTCTTTAGGTGACCAGAAATCTGAGGAACTTGCCAGAGTTGACATCAAAGATGCACTTCTAGGGGTTCAGCTTCATGTCGTACATGCACATTCGGTTGAAGGCTTCTTGGAAATCCTTCACATGATCGATTGGATTCTAGCTCTTGATGATCGTGTCATCGACGTACATTATTATATTGCGCTTGATCTGGGGCTTGAATTATTTAGTTACCGTTCACTGGTATGTGGCCCTGACATTTTTCAGTTCGAATGGCATCATAGTATAATAGTATGTGCTGTAGTTTGTGATGGAGGTATAGACTTTGTTATTCGAGTCCATTTTGATCTGTTTGTACCCCGAGAAGGTGTTCATAAAGCTCAATAGGCCGTGTCTTGATGTAGAATTAACAAGTTGATTGATCATAGAGAGGGGGAAATAATCTTTAGGGTAGGCTTTGTTGATGTCGGTATAATTGACACACATGCGCCACTTCCCATTCTTCTTTTTAACCAGTACCTCATTTGCCGGCCATGTTGGCTACTTTTCCTCCATCATGAAGTTGGCTTTAAGTAGCTTTTGCACTTTCTCCTTTATCGCAGCCTATTGTTCTGGGGTAAAATGCCTTTTTTTTTTGCTTGATAGGCTGTGCTGTGATATCGATGTTGAGGTTGTGGGTTGCCAGGTTGGGTGAAATTTTGGGCATATCCAATAGGGACCATAGGAGGGCAATGATTTCATTCTTCACTTCAGTTGGAGTCTTAATCCCAACTTTCGTGGTTTGGTCGGGTGAGGTTCTGATCTGGACATCTTTTGTTTCTTCTTCGGGCTCACCCCTTTCGGCTGGCTTCTCCTATGAGCCTATTTCCAAGGCGAAGACTCCATCCCTTTTAGCTGCCTTAATGTATAGCTCTTGTGAGAGCTTCTGATCACATCTGCAAATTCCCAACCTAGTTAGGGTCAAGAATTTAGCCTTTAAATGTAGGGAAGATGTGATTACCCCAAATGCGTTTAAGCTTGGTCTTCTTAAGAGCGTATTGTAAGGGGATGGGTAATTGATCGCAACAAACTTTACTAGTCGTTGTGCTACGTGGTCTTCATCCCTAAGTTCCATGTCTAGCATGATGATGCCCTTGGCTTGGATCGTGCTTTCGTTGAAGCCGATTGGATTGTGATGGTACAGCTTCATCTTTACTGGCAGCTTCTTCCTCATCCTTTCGTATGTCTAGAGGAAGAGTATGTCAGTGGAGCTACCTGTATCCACCATAATCTTTAAGACCTCAAATTTTGAGATCCTCGCCCCTATCACCAAAGCATCTTGATAGGGTGTATCAACTCACATAGGGTCTTCGTCGAAGAAAGAGATGTAAGTGTCTAGCTTCTGTCTCTTCTCCTTTATGGCTAGTACCTTTGATGAGGCGTTAACTGAGGTATTAGTGCTTGGCCAGCTCCTAGGGTACTCGCCCCCCCCCCCCCCATGATTACGTTAATGACATCGTTGGGGGTGCGATCGTTATGGCGGTCATTGTTCTGCTTCGCATGGGCATTCTTGGTCTGTTGCCTTTAAGGTGCCCTATCTCTATCATTGTCCAAATGGCGGCTGTTCATTCGATGAGCTACATATTTGTTAAAGAAGTCGCGTTGAATGGCATATTTGACAGCATTCTTCAACTAGAAGCACTCTTCGGTGGTATGGTCATGGTCATCGTGAAACTGACAGTATTTGTCGGAGTTTTGACGATTAAGGTTCCTTCGCATTTTCTATGGCCTCTGGAGTAAGTTTTGGTGCTTCACTTTTGAATAGACTTGAGCAATGGGCCTATTTAAGGGCGTGTATTAGGTGTAAATGGGAGGGAGGAGTGGGTCGCGCTTGGCCCGGTGCTTCTTCTTCCTAGAGCTCTCCCCCCTTTAGTTTACTCGGCATCTTGCCGTCAAAGTGATCATTTATGGATAATTTTTCCTTATCTTGCTTTCCACTCAACCTTTCTCAGTCGGCATCATTCTTGGTGTGAATGTTGTCTTCTTGGTTGATGTACTTTTGGGCTTTGTTCCAAAAGTCAGCTAGGGTCTTCGGCTTGCTCTTCGCAAGTGATCGAAAGAAATCTCCTAAGGGTTAAATGCCAGCTGAGCAGCATAGACAGTGACTCCCTCATCGAGTTGAGGGATTTTGACCATGGCATTATTGAATCGGGCCACGTAGTCGCACAGGGACTCGCCTTCACCCTGCCTTATTAGGTACAAGAACGATGTATCCTTGGACAGGGGCTCGTTAGCCCTGAAATGGAGGTTGAATATCTGTACCAGCTCATCAAAGGAGCTGATAGAATTGTCAGGGAGATGGTTAAGCTGCGTTTGAGCTACCTTCTTTAGAGTGCTTGGGAAGGCCTTGCACAGTATAGCGTCCTCATGACCGTGAAGGTTTATGAGGGTGCGGTAGTGGAGAAGATGGTCATTGGGGTCGCTTGTGCCATTGTACTGGTCTAGGGATAGAAGTTTGTCATTAAGGGGTAGCACTTCATCTTGGGTACCTCTGGTGAAGGGGTTCTTATTGTTGGCGACTAGCTCGGTGTCACTAGTATGCTTGCTCCCCTATTGCTCGAAGAGCTACCTTACTGTAGTGTAGAGCTCATTTAGGTTGGCATCATCTACTGGGTAAGCTCGTCGTCCTGTGAATCGACTTCTTGATTGTTACTAACCAGAGCTCGGTCGCGGGTAGCCGTAGACCTTGCTGGCTGCTGATTCCATGGCGGATCAGGTTGTTGATCCCTTTCATTTTGCTGCTGTTGCTAGATATTATTTTGCTCAGTATGAGCATTTGAATCTTTGGGGTGATGAGTTTGCGTATTGTGGCACTTCGCCTCGTCTAAGTAAGCTCAGAGGAACTTGTTTTGTGCGGCATACTCTTTTGCCAAACGTTCCATGTACTCCTTTAGTACAGCTCTTGAGAGTGGCTAATTGGCCCTAGGTTGGTTGTTTACTAACTGTTGATTTTCTTGCTCATCACGTTGAGACGTGATGTCGAAAGGATTGCTTGCGAGGTATGTATGATGTGTTTAAGGTTTTAGGTGTAGGAATTTAGTCTTTTCACAGATGGTGCCAAATGTTATCTCAAGTTTCTTGCCAGTAGTCGTTTTGATTTTGTGCATAATAGGCTTGCAAAGCAATACATAGTGAAGGGACGTTAGGGGTTTATTCAGTACGGTCACTCCAATACTTAAGTTAGTAGCGGGCTCTTATGAATATAAAATGCTTGAGGGTAATACACAGGCTTAATGTGTAGAGTATAGAGAGACTAACTGTTGGGTAGTGACTTAGTATTTATAGATGGAGTGGAGCCTATGGTTGGAGATCAGTTGGCGAGAGAGATCTTCTCCCGTAAGTATAGGAGAGTAGGGTTGTTATTCCCGATATATCTAACTTATTTAGGACATGGCTGTTTCATCTTTATCTTGTTCATTTTAATCATTGCAGGGCTTATTGGGCTTGGTCCATTTAGGTTTAGAGCTCAGGCCCTTAGAGGCGAGTTTTAGGCTACGAGGCGTGTTGGGTCCTATCGGGCTTGAGGGGCTCATGTCCAAAGTATCTTGTCAACGATCACTATTGACGCATTGCCATGAAGTATGACAACTATACATCCAATGGATAATACGGAATCAAATTGGAAACAATAGATATGCATTACTTTTACATCCATATTAATTGTTTCGCAATTAATATTCTGCTTATATGATAATTTAAATTTATATACACATCGTGGGTACTCCATTTGTTAGTAATAATATAAATAGCAAATAAATGGATACGGTGTAATAATTTAGTCATAGTTGTTGAAAGAAAATGATTTTCGGTTTTGCATTCTTCCATTTCCATAGGTTAAACTCTTTTTTGTAGGTCTTCCCCTAATAAAGGGAATAGTTTAGTGAGAGGAGGCTTAGAATGGATATAAGTTGGATTTGCAGAGAACAATTATGCTTCAACAGTATAATTTCTTTTATATTCTATTGAATTGAAAATGTTTTTCATTGGTCTAATAACTTTTCTTTTTTTAAAATTTTAATTGTACAAATATTTTAAAATGCTTTGAGACGGGCCTTTCCTCTCACGCGGTCATTCTCTTTGTACAGAAATACAATGATGTTGTGAGGTACTTTTACATAATTGATCCTATGTTATCCCTTTTCATGTTTCCTTATTATAAGGTTGGTAATGCAGTAATTCATCATACAAATGTACTCACTCTCCTTTTTCCTAAATTATGAGGCACTTGTAATTTGTGAAGGACAGACCCATTCCGATGATCTCATGTCCATGTTACATCAATGACGTTCATCTTTTTGTGTTGTGTCTTTTATACGAATAATTGATAGTTGGACCAACATGTAAGGCTGCATTTAGGCCCAATTTTGTACGTGGGTATTATAAAAAATTAGGTAGACTTTTTTATCCGTTTATATCAATAGGTGATAGCATTTATAGAAATTTTTACCTGATTATTCTTAGAGTTCGAGTTCGACTTGTTATTATTATTATTATTATTTTTCTGATCTCTAATCATCACAGATTTCCTCAATTAGGACAAAAGACAAATAAATAAAAAAAGGTCCATATCTGTCTCATGTTTTCGAACAGCAACCCTCCATTCTTTTTAGGGTATAACAATAGGAGGTAATCGCTGAAAAAAAAAAAAAAAAAAAGCTTTTACTTCTACGGTTATGATTTTATGTGATGATCTAATTCTAACTCTTATTATTTGTGGCTGCACCTTCAATTAAAATTAGCAAATGGGGGTCGAATCGAGTAGACACTATGAAACACAAGTGTCGACTGCATGGTGGGACCAAAGTCCCACGCCGGTTCAGTGAAGAATCAAGCCAAAATCCAACGGCTCCAATCCACACATCAGAATCTAATAAAATAATTGTTCTCTACATCATAAAAATTAAAAGGGAAGTGGACAAATGTTTCAGCATCCATCTCCAGCCAGACTTTAAAAAATAAATTAATTAATAAGAAGTTCGTCCCTTTAGAACAATCAACATTACAACCGCCCTCTCTTTTTCTCCTGCTTTTTCCCCAAGTCACCTTTCATGCTTTTTTTTTGACATAGTCAAAGGCCAATTAAACAAAAAAGAGTACCCAATAGACTTATTAAGAGTCCGAATACCTTATAGTAGTTTATAAGAAACATTAAAAAAGAAAAAAAAAAATGTAGTATTTTATTTTATTTTATTTTATTTTTTTTTGGTCTTAGAATAATAAGTGCTCCAGCTACACCCATTACCGGAACTTTTAAACAACATTTTAGAAATGTAAACAAGAGAAAAAGAGAATTTTTAAGAAACGCTTTGATATTAAATGGACAACTTACATGTCATGAATATAGAAATGGATAATCATGATTTAAGAAGATATGGGAATTTTCCCCACTAAAAGTGATATAGATGGTTACTTTTGGCTGTCCTTTTTCTTTTTATATTAAAATGGGACTACTCCAGCATATTTTCTTCACTTATATATATGATTTTTATATACAAAAACAGATCCCTAAGATGTTAGGCCTTCCCCACTTTCACTAGAAACTAATAATTATTCCACTTCCCAGCTTTGTCTGGGTGCAACCTGGTCATGGACTGGTTCATATTCCTGCAAACATTCAACAGAAAATAATTATTCCTGTAAATCATCATTCACTTCCTTTTTCACTGTAGCTTTGTTGAGTCATTATTCTCTCCAATAAATTAGAGACCGATACTTATCTACAAAATGCTTTGACACCATCTTTTGAAGCCAAAAAAATAAATAAATAAAGATGATAAAGTGGGATCTTCTTCCACTCTTCACCCTTTCTCTGTTTTCGTGATTTAGATTATCAAACTTAGCTCCACAACTAAGCTGATGTAAAAGTCGATGTGCGCTTTTATGTATCGTGAATAATAATACTTCCTTTCACACTCGTGGGTTGAGACTTTTAGTTGAAGTCCATCAGGTGGAAATAAGGAGTAAGGGATTGTTCAGGCTCCATAGCTAACTATAGGATGTTGTAGTCTCTATATTTTATTATAAAACAATCGATTCTTTCGGGTCTAATGTTTTATTTAAACCAGTCATTCTTATATTTTCTTAATCCGACTTAAAAAATTCATGACTGGAAGGTTCCTTCTTGTTTGAGTGGGGGTAGTAAGGATATTAGGATTTAATTTTACCTCCATTTTCTTGAGTAATCCTGCTGCTGTATTTGCTGAGATTAGGATATGCCTTGCAGAATCCTCTATGAACCCTTCTTCCACTCCTTTGTCAAACAAGGCAAGCAAGCAATCATAGTATCCATCAACATTCAGTAGTCCAACCTGTTTATATGTAGTGGAAATCAGATCGCCCAGTCTTATGTCTTTTTACTCCCTCAAACTTCTGAAAAGCCTGCGTTTACCTTTCCTGAATCTTCCTATTTAACGACAATTTAGGAGGTAAAATCACTTTTTACAAGTTGTTAGAGAGGTAAGGATGAGTTTTGGATGAAAATGGAAATATCCTTACATACATTCGGGATAGGCGCATCATCATTCATGCAAAATCGACTGAATCACAACATTCCATGAAGATTTTCATTCGACCAAATTCTAAACTGACGAGAAAGCAATAATAATAATAATAAAAAAATGGGCCTGTCTTTCTTTTGGACTGACTTTGACAAAGAAATTATTACATGTTCTGAAAATAAGAAAGGCTGTTAAAGGGAAATGACTGACTGGTTTATCATGTATTCCTAGCTGAGACCAAGTAATCATTTCTAGGAGCTCTTCCATGGTTCCATAGCCACCTGAAAGAGATTCAACCTTCTTAGTTTCAAGGAAGCTAGTCTAGTGAGGTTGCAAAAGGTTTATCTAAGAAAAAAGAAAAGAAAGAATGGCTCCTCTCCTCCTCACCAGGAAGTGCTATAAATGCATCGGCATTTTTGGCCATCTCTGACTTCCTCTGGTGCATGCCTGCTACCGTTTTCACTTCTCCATTGGTTTGTCCTGATATCTGTGGCAAATTTAACAAGTTATTAAAGATCTATATACACCTTCCTTTTTTAAGAATGATTAGCAGACATAAACATGGAAGGATTCAGGTAAAACATCAGCCTAGGATTTTATTAATGAACATCACAAGAAACTTGCTTTTTAAGAAAAAAAAAAAAAAAAAAAAACAGTTTGTGAAATACTGCTGATGGGTTTATTATATCATATGAAGTATGAAAGCAAAGTCTTACCTCGCGTGCCATAAGTGCTCTAGGAATGACCCTGAAAGACAAGTAAATCATAAAATGATAATTTGTGTTGTGATGGAGGGGAAGAACCATAAAAAACAATAATAATAATAATTTCTCAAATGATGTTTGGAGAAAGAAATAGGAATGGTTGATATAAAAAGGTAATACCCGAGAACATGGCGGCCTCCATTATGCACAGTTTGAGATATAAGACCCATTAAACCTATGCTTCCTCCACCATAAACCAAGTCAATCTTCCTCTCTACCTGATCACAACACCAAAACTAGCGTTTTGAGCCCAATAACAACAAGATGGTACATGCTCCTCCTCATACTAACTACATGGATCAAGACCATAAACCAAGTCAGTCTTTCTTTTTGTTCACTTGAATCATGTAGAGAGGAGAGTATAGGTAGTATTTGAATGGCATGTGAGATTGTGCTATATACAAGTGATTTACCAGGAGTTGACCAAGCTGGAGGGCCGCTTCACTAAAAGATGACTTGGATCCAACTCTACTCCCACAAAATACGCATATTCTTTTGAATCTTCTTCCTTTTCCTTCACTACTTTCGTTTACTACACTAGCACCAGATGTCGTAGCGGCAGTAATAGCAATTGACCCTTCTCCAGCTTCCATTTTAACAATAACAAAAGAAAAGATTTCATGTATAAAAAAAGATCAATTACTACAAGATTATTATTGTTTCGTGATGGAAAGATGACTTTACTACCATTAAGAAGCAAAGGATGACTTTACTATGATAATTCTTTTTTTTTTTTTTTTTGTTTTGTGTATCCCACAAATACCTCCTTTTGTCTGCTTTACACTACTAGTACTTGGTGTTGGAGAAGACCCCAACGCCAACAAACCAATAAACCTTCTTTGATCATCATCTTTTTCATCTCCTTCTTCTTCATCATCATCATCATCATCTTTATTATAGACATATATAGACCACACAAATACACACTGTGTATATGCATGTTGTTTATATAGATATATACATATGCCAACGTACTGCTCCTCGCTGAGAAGCCCCCACTTTGTTTGTCTTTCTTTTCGTCGCCGAGACCTGTATCAAAATACTCCTATTTTTATTATTCATTCTCTCCTCTCCCGAATGCGCGATCGGACTGGACCACATCCACATACAACGCTTATTTAGGTAAAAACAGAATCTTTCCATTATTAAAAAAAACTTCAATAAATGGAATTCGGTGTTATATGTAATTGTTCTAGACCCGATCTACATGAACCACGTGTTTTGAACCATTAGATAACTGGAGTCCATTATCTTTTTAAACGAGTCGGGTAGATTTAAATAAAATTTTCATCATGGCCTACAATATGGGAACCCATTAAATCTCTAAATGGATCTATAAGTCCGTTAAATCCATATATATATATATATATTATTATTATTATTATTATTTTACGCAGTATGAATTGTGCTTTTAAATTGATGGAGCCTATCTTATCTTATCAGGTATAATCTCTTCTTTGCTTGGAATTATGTAACCTTTTGTATCCTACAGGTTTTTAGATTCAGATACTATGTAATTTATATAAAGGAAATATTAAATTGGTATCTTTTATATTTTTAGTTAGGCTAAATTTTTATATAGATCAATCAAGTTTTTTTAATGAAAGTTAAAAGTAATCATATAATATAGTTATTTTTTTATTTAGTAAAATACCTTCATTTACTATAAAAATGAAATCGTCAACAATAATAGTAAAAGTAAGATTATTTATGGTTTACATAAAAATTATTATTATTATTATTATTTTTTGCTATTGGTAGATATTATTTGAGTATAAATCAGGATGATTTTCTTTAAATTTTTGATTAAATTAACAAAAATATCAAATCCATAGGATCAATTTATCCCTTTAAACTTTTAATATGTGCCAATCAGGTCTCCAAATTTTTTATTTGACTGATTAAAGTAACGTAGATCGAATTAGTCATCAACTCACATATTATGGAAAAACCATGGACTCACCCTGAAAAAGTATGCTGTAAATTGTCCGTTGTGGCAACTGGCAACTGGCATAGTTGGTTTCTTCCATTCCTATTAGTTCAATGCTAAATTATGGTTTTTCCATAACATCGAGGACCCATTTGGCCCACTTATTCAAACTAGAGTTGAGGACCAAAATCGGTCATCCCAAAAATATGAGGGACCATTGTGGTATTTTCCCTCGCTTGTACGGAACATACTATCAATCATTTACTTCTCATACCCTTGTTATTATTATTATTTTTTTCAAGCCGTATCCAACACTTTATAAAAGAGCTATTATTGCACGTATAGTATTTTAGATACATAATATTGCTTTTATATAAGAATCTCTATTACTTAATATTACCATATATCAATTCATTCTAGAGATTCATAAATAATTATTCATTCTTACAATTATTTTATTTTTTCAAAATTTCCCTAAATGGAAATAATATTCATATTTTTTTGCCATATTTATCAAAATTACGATTCTACTGATACGATTATACGCGATTACGATTTTAGAAAACTCTTCAAAATTAATAGAAGTATAAAATTATTTTTTTATAAAAACTTATATTTTTAACTAAATTACATTTTAAACTCGATAGAAACTTAATTTTTTAATCAAGTTTACTAATTCTATATATTTTAGTTAAAAAAAAAAAAACTAAGCTTGTACAAGCCATTTATTATTTAGATATTATATCATCTTCCTTATCCTATTCGATATTTTTTCGCTTTTGCTTTCGCTTTCCCTCAATCCTTTATTTGATGTTCACAACTTTCAATTAGGTTCCAATTTCAATAGAAAAATTTATAAGCAAAGCTATATAATTTACTATAAGAAAAAATACAAAAAAAGTCCTTAATGTTTATCTCCTTTTTTATTTCAGTTTTTAATGTTTTAAAATTTTTATTTTGATTCTCAACGTTTTCAATTTTTAACAAATTGGTCCTTTTGACAGTTTCCATTAAGTTTTCCCTTACTGTGGACACGTAGCATCACAATATTGGTCCAAGTGTAATTTTGAAAACAAAAAATAATAAAAAACTTTAAAATAGAATAAAAACATATAAAAATAGAGTAAAAATAAAAAAATATAATTAAAAACTAGATATGCGCTTACATAAATAATTATATATTGTCAATATATACTTATATAAATATAAATTTAATATATTAACTAAATGGCAAAAAAATAGAAAGATTAAGAAAATAGAAATCTGATCACTTAAGGCTAAGGGGTAGTCGACGGTCACCGGATGGGGATTACAGAGCCCTCAGGGGTAGCCGAATTTCGATTATTGAAGGATGCAGGTCGTGACCCAATTGTTGAAGTGGGTTGTGTAACCCTTAAGGCGGCTGTGAGTTACCCACTGTCGTTTAAAGGAAAAAATAAAAAAGAAAAGAAAAGAAGGCTAAAAACCCGTTGGGTTAAAGTTAGGTTATGGTTACCCTTCGCTCTTAGGTGATCGGATTTCTATTTTGTTAATTTTTTTTTTTTTTTTAATTATTTCTTGCATTTAATTCATATGCTATAATATAAATATTTATATATGTAAATGTTATTAATATAAAAAATATATAAGTATCTATATATTATTTTAGTTTATAGATTTTTATTTCATATTTTGGTTTTCTTATATATTAATATATATTTTATTTTTTAAAAGTATTTAATTATATTTTATTTATAAAAATATACATGGTTGAATGATGTGTTGTCACGTAAACCTAATGAAATCTAATGGAAGGACTAATTTGTTAAAAATTGAAAATGTTGAGGATCGAAATGAAATCTTGGAAAAGTTAAGAAATGAATAGAAAGATAGGTAAATGTTAGGAATTTTTCGTACTTTTCTCTCTAATTTATATCATCATCGTCTCAAAATGAGCCAAAAGGTTTGATTCTCTTTAATTTTTTACTTAAGAAAAAGGAATAAAGTTTAGTTTTAATTTTGCTTGTTCTTCTTCTATACATGTCAAATCATATGTTAAGAATTTTTTTTAAAAAAGAAATTAACTTCTTTATTTTTTTATCTCCATTATATATTTCAAGTTTTTAATAATTACTATAAGTATGTTTATAGTTTTTGAAAGTCATTTTACATAAGTTGTAAAAATTTATATTTTTATGTTTCAACTTTACGTTTCAAATTTACACTATAGCGTTTTTAGATAAAATTGTGAATTTGATAACCTTGATCTTTTTGTAGTAAACATACTATTTATCGATCAAATGAAATGAGTAAATAAGTTTCCACCGAAAAAAGAAAAGTGAATAAGATGTTAAAAATGAGAATAAAATAGCTTTCGACATTTTGAACCGCTTATGCATACTCGGAATAAAACATCTATATATCCCTAGCAGCCATAGTGGCATTGATTAGTTGGATCGAATTGAAACATTTGGCTTGACTTTGAAGAATTAATTTTTCAATTTTCCGTTGATATATGTAAAATCCCGTAAATTTAGCTAATTAATAAACAATGACAAATCGTAAAAGAATAACGGCAGCTTAATGACAAAGAGCGCTTCAAAGGATAAATTTAATAGATGTTTATGAATCAGAAATGCAAGGCATTCAAAATATTTTACCTTTTGATTTTCTGATACCGAGGATAAGGAAACTTAGAATATAAGACTAAAATAATAATATATAAATTTTAAGTACATATTTAAGTTTAGAATATTTAAATTTAGCCTATACGTAAAATTCTATACAAAAATACTATAGTTTGAATAATTAAGGGCGTTCAATTTTATGCGTGCCAGCTAAACTTGTGTTTGAAGTAAAAACCCTAGCCGTCCATTTCCTTCTCACAACGGTAAAACTTATGACAGGACTGACGTGAATCAATCATGCCTTGTAATAACTATACTTCACGGACCAATATATACGTCATTAGCCTGTCTCCTCTCTTAGTTATTTAAGAAAGCGTAATCTCTCTTAAGCTTTTAATCTCCATGTCTCTCTCATTTTAAATCCAAATTCAAAACCGTAAGTTACATTGAAATCCTCGCAAGGAATACAACCATACAAATTTCATCAGGTAAAAGTTGGCTTTAATTTTGTGGGTGGTGAAAACATGGATCAACTAGCGCCGATGATGATCTGAAAAGTGGAGTAGTTTAGTTACCGTATGAAGATAGTTAATGGGGGATTGATAAAATTGAAAAGAGTGAGTATAAATGGCTAACTTTAAGTTTGGGCTTTTAAGTTTATTAATTAACTAAATTAAAATGATGAGATCTAAAGAATCGAGTTTAAATATTTTAAATGATCAAAGAAATTTTGGTATAGTAGATTTAGAGTAGAATTCGTTTGATTTAACCTTTTTCAATATTAACTTATGTTAAAAATAAGATTTTCACTAAATCTGAATTCAAAGGAGCCTAAAGGGGATCCATTAAGGGAGGAGATTGATTTTATCTCGTTGTTCATTAGCTATGAAGTTTGATGCTTCTTGGTTGCTTTACCTATCACCACATGTATTATAGTTTTATTAAGATTGTCTATTCTTTTTTTTCTATATTTTTATTCTGATAATTCTATACATGCGATTCAAGTCATTTCTCTAATCATATATGGTATAACTTAATATACATTACGCATATGAACCTTACATTTGTATCTACGTAAGTATTGTGAAAATATTGAAAAAAAGACTCGTAGAATAATAAAAACATGTTAGAGTCGTCGGTACTGGACATTATTGGATTGGTATTGCCATCAATTCACTTGCAAATGCTTGTAAATGTCTCGATGGAATTAACTGGGAAAATTGTATCAACGACCCATTTTCTAGTCGAGGGATGCTTTAAACTACTTTAGATAATCGATAACCCGATTTAAGACTCTTGTAATCGCTAACCAATTTAACTTTGTCTGATTTCGCACTGCATTAAATATAACTTCATGAGTTCTCATCGTGGTAATAGTGCTATGTGAGGGACAAACTTAACTAACCATCTAGCCATAGTCAGTCAAGGTACCTAATGATGGTTTGATTTAATTTGTAATTTGAAATTCATATCAATTCCGTACACGATCATCATGGATCGATTTGCTTACTTTTGTTCCCATGTAAATTAGACAAGACTGAATTATCATGCTATAGGCTTCGAAGACACTACTATCTTTTAACTAGATGGCCCATAATTATATACGCTCTCAATTAACAAAGAAATGAATCTCATCATTGCTTATCTCGTATGCTTTAGGTTATATGTGATCACTGTCCTCATGAAGATCCTTCGAAGAGTCATTTTTGCCTATGCGAAAGTATAATACTCCCTCCCTTGCAATTAAAAAAAGAAAAAGAATATATAACACTCCGATTATTAATAAAGAAGTTACTAATAACGTTATTCATAGCTAGGTTTCCATGTGTGTAAGTATAACCTTATCCGATATCCTTAAATCTAGTGAAAATGACTTTGGAGTCCACGTGTCTTCCTTGTGATAATTTTCCTTCTAAGCTCTCAAATGGTGGAGGGCAATTTAAAATATGATATAATATTACGAAGCCCTCGTATGGGAGCTTATGATCCCAAACTTATCATACTTCGATTTAAATTAACGCTAAATTAGGAAAAAAAAAAAAAAAACCTTTTAATATAATCTCATCAGATATGTATCTAAACGACACCTTCATCTTAAGAATAACGGTGTTTGTTTGCTGATGGTGGTAGTTAATTCTAATTAGTAGCATAATAAAAATATTAAGAATAACGATTTTCAGTTTTTAAATTAAAAAGAGCAATTTTTCCATTTTTAATGAGATATTCATTTGAATAATATTATTTTTACTATCCAATATAACTATTTACTTATTTATATAAGATATATAATTTTTAGATTTGTGTTTTTGACGAGACTTGATTAGGCCTCCATCTAACATTTGGTTTTATATTTATTAAATTTAAATTATTTTAATGAATTATATTGTAATAATTTAAATCTGATAAATATAAATTACGATAGGATGGAGAATGAAAGAATCCCAGTGTCGTGTGAGATCGTAGAAGCTCATTCAACAAACCTTACGCTCCGCTTTTTGCGTTGGTATTGTTGCTGTCTTGCTCTGCAGTACATCCTTATCCTTTTATTTTTAAAATCCTCTATATTTGTTGGAGGACATTATTGATCAAACCGTCATGTGTATTTGCATTTAGTCAACAGTTTGAAATGTATTCAAAGATTCCGAATTTGATTTTCTCCATTAAAAAAATTTATTCCTCATCTTGGGGAATCCTCACCCGCTCTCTTCATCATCCCTTTTATATGTACATTTATGCATCCAACTACTATTATTTTCATGCTTACTAAAATCTCTACGTCTATATTTTATTAATGCAATATATTTTCTTCAACTCCATGTTAAACTACGATTTTAAAATTTAATTCAAATCAAATGGACTGCAGCCTTCATCGACAGTTTTTCTATGACTTACATTAAGTCATTCCAAACTGTTTTATCTTTAGCATATATACATTATTGCCGACATGTGTCTCTCTAATATAATACTGTAGACAATATCCAAATACAGAATTGTATATAATTCCTTTGGGTAACATTGGGTTGTTAAACTAATAAGATAAGGAAGAGTATAAGGAAGACATGACAGTACGATATTATTATATTAATAAATTTTTATGATGTTTCTTATTTGATATATATAAATATTGAATATTGGATTCATATATTTATATCCTTAATATTGTCTAATATTTATTTAATTATATTTTTATATTATTTTAAAAGTACAAAAATTAAATATTATCTAATATTTACATATTTAATTACATTTATATTCTTAATATTTATGTTTTTATTCAGTAGAGTCAACTTTTGTATCATTAGATGAGATAAAATTTAAGTATTTTGTCCAGTGTTTTAGGTTTTTTTTTTTTTTTGTTTAGTAACCAAACTCAAACTGTAAATTAAACATTAGATAACAAATTTTATTCAATATAATCTCATAAATTTTGCACAACTAAAGATATATATCTACTTCATTTTCCGTTTCTTCCCCTTCCTTTTGTTATATACATATATACCACTATGTATGGTATTGCCAATATTCTAATCATTTATTTAAAAAGAGTTAAATTTTCTCTGTTCACGAATTGGAATTCTAGAAGAGGGCTAGAGAAATGATATTTTAAATTACTACGAATGGTGATTATCTTGACGAGTATTTCGAGCAAAAGACTAATTGCCGTCACAGATAAAAAATGAGGAGACCGACAACATGCTCTTATGGCACACTCAAATGTAATATAACTTTATAAATACAACTTTTGCCGATATTCGCTAATCATTTATAGTTGCTAAGGTTAAGCAGATTCAAGATCAGTAGAATGAAGTCTCGTACATAATTTTGTAAAGCTCTCATGGAACTTGTATCTGTAAAATCTAAGAAGCTCAAGGCATCCCCTTCATCCGTGAACGTTTATCACCTTCTTTTTGTAAATTTAAATTCATATTACTAATTCATGTAAAAAATCATGATACTCAATTTTTGCAGTTAATATGACTTTTACATGTAACTTATGATAAATGTAAATATAATGATTTTCAATAAAACATACAAAATAACTGCTTAATGGGAGATTTAGGATAAACTTGACAATTTGATCGTATTGAATCAAAATAATTGATAATTAGCTAAACAACATGATTGAATTTCTATTATACTTGTTAAGTTAAATTATATGTATCGGCAATATTGTACAAGTTAGATTCATAATACTCTACGTATATGGAGAAATTTTAGTACAATAAATGTAAATGAGAGCATTTGGTTACAGTGATTATGTACACACAAGACTTCATGCAATATAGAAGGAGTGACGTGGAGGTGAACACATAAAGATGAACTTAAGAGAGAGGTAAGGAGGAAGGGCAAGGGCAGGCAATGGGCTCAAATGTATAAGTCATAGATGGAAGAGTTTTAGCGCATGAAATTGTCTTTGAGGAATGATGGCTTGTTCTTCATTTTGACCCTTATTTGATCTTTGAGAGAGAAGCTTAATAGCATGATGCTATTTCTCTAATATCAAAATTGCACTCAATGAGAGGAGCTTTGAGTATTTATAGAGTTTGGCCATTGGTTATATCCTTCAAATTGCATCAATCATTGACGGTTGAGATGTGTCCTCCTTTCGATGGATCTCTCTATAGTCTCCTATTGAATCTAAGTCCATGCAAAGTCTCTTTAATTGTATTAACTTTAATTAGAAAGGTTGAGAGCGAATAGATGTTGAGTTGAAAATTTGATTTTCCTCTTTTCTTAGCCAGATTTATATTAAGTTCGGCCCGCTCAATATAAATTTCTTGACTATACTAAGAAAAATATTTTAAGAAAAAAAAGATTTTTAGAAAGTAGAGTTGCCACTTGATCGAAATTAAGAAAAAGTGAAATTAAAACTCATGGGTGGATAGATACTAATTTTAGCTATTGGTCCATGGGTGGATAGATACTAATTTTAGCTACTGGTCTATGATTTTTCTAAAAAAATGATTTTAGAAAAAGAAACCAAAGATTTACTAAGCTTGGAGGTTAATATATTTAAAACATAATAGGTTTTATTAAAGAAGTCCAAAAAGTAAATAAACGGGCCTTTGATGAGTTTCTCAAGATAAAAAGGTGCTTAACATAGAAAAGTTTTTTTTTTATTCTTTTATGGCCGCTTGAAGTGCTTATATAACATACAGCAAAATTACCAAGAACACAAAAATAATCAAGTACACCTAAGGGTTTTAGGAACTTACCTCTCATAGTAGCAAATTGGTTATCAGTTCAAGGACTTTCTAGGTGATTTTCGACAAGGCAGTGATGGTTCTCGACTCTTAACTTCCCAAACTATGAAATCCCTCCACTAATTTCTAGAAAATTCGTGCTCTACTCCTTCTGTTTGCCTAAATAAATTCAATCTTTCAATGAAAACCTAGAATTAGAGTGTAGAATGAGAGTTTACGAATTCTCTCAATCTAATATGTTTTTATTGCAATTATGTGTGTTAATGAGAAAAAGGAGTCTTATCTATATTGTGGACTTGAGTTTTTTGGTTAAGAAATATCTTTTTTGGGATAGGAAATTAAATAATCTTGTATTCTACAATTTTAGTTTGTTTTTATTTTTCCTTCATTTTTGCTCAATTTTAATGCGTATTAGACATTATTTCCATCAATTAAATGGATAAAATTAGTCTCCTATGGCTTACTACCAATTATATACACTAATTACATAGTGAGATTGCATCAATACATTCAATTTCCCACCTTTCAAAAGATATGTACACTTAGTTTCCTAAAAGAAATCCTTTTTTATTATTTTTTTGTTGGTGTACTTTCCCTTTATTATTTTTGAAGCTTTTAAAACCAAAGTATTGTACACTTGTTTCCCTTTCAATCTATATTTTTTTCTAATTTTTTTATGCGAAAAATGGATCAAATCGGCTGCCTTTTTGGCTAAAATATGCCTTATTTATGAAATTTTTTGTTCATAATACACCAAGGAAGAAAAGGAAAAAAAGAAGAAGAAGGGAAGGGGGCCAGCAAGGCGTTCATATGCCTTATGTGCATGCATTAGAAATTTAAAAGGGGGACGCATACCACGTGGCATGCTCATGTGGCATATTGGCAATAATTTTTTTTTCTTTTGGTATTTTCTAAAACATTTGAAAATTTAAAAAAAAAACCCCACATTCTTCGTGGGCAAAAAAAAAAAAAAAAGGACATCTACAATAGACAAGTCCAATGATTTTTGTTTCAAACCTACCATACTGGATCTACTTACGTCATCTCATTCTTATGACTTGACCCTCTAGGCACTATTACTATTCCAAGAAGTTAAGCTTAAGTTACTGCTTTGGTTAAAGCTCAAAATGTTGTAAGTTCATTTTAGACCTCTATAGTAAATAAGAAAAATGGGTAATGTCAGAAACATTACCTAGTATGTTATTGATAGAAGAGTTATAACGAAGGAGATAAATGTTTGGGGATAAATTCAAATAAGAGATTAATATTTCAAAAAGTTCAAATAAAATATCAATATTTCGAAAAGTTCAGATAAAAAATTAATGTTTTATAAAATGGTTCATTATTTTATTTAAAACATTTTGTAAAATATTGATATTTTATTTAAACTTTTCAAAATGTTAATTCCCCATTTGAACTATCCCCAAACATTCATTTCTTTTATTGTATTTCCCCCTTATGCCTAAAATTTCAAATTACTAAATATTATACTTAATGAAGTCTAAAGTTTTTTTTTTCTGGGTTTAATACTAATGTTAGAAATTGCTAAATAATATATCTAATCAAATTTATTACCTCTATCATTTTGAGAATGGTGTTGGATAAGTAGTATAAATATAAACAATTAAAAGTGAGGTAGTAAATTGACAAGTAAAAGTTTGATTGCATATAAAATCTAGCAACTTCAAACTTCGGCAGGAATTAAAAAAAAAAAAACCAAAGTTTGTATGGTAATTTAAACATTTTCCCTAAGAAAAATAGGTTGCTACTTTTTTCTCCCTTTAGACCATCTTGGACTTATAATTGTATCCTTCGATGCTATATCAAAATCTTAAGAAACTCCTAACCTCAAGTAACCCATGATTTTATCTCTAAATTTTTTCATGAAAGTTGCTTAATATTTTTTTGATATTTTTGTGGGTCATGAATAATACATTTTAATCAATCAAAATTCAAAGCAAAAAACAAAAAAAAAAACAAGGAAAATAAAGTTGCTTGTTAGAGTAACTTTATATACTTAGCTAAGTAACTCCCTACAATGGATAAGTAACTCTATGTTGGTTGCTTAAGCATGGAAATTTGAGAGCTTTCTTGTTGAGGGTAGTCTTATACATCACTTACTTTTATCTAGAAAGATATATATATATAAATTCTTAGCAACTTAGTGTAAGGCACTAAAGCTCTTTAAAGAAATTGATTATGGATCTTTAATTTTTTTTTATTTTAACCTACATTTTTAAAAATATTACTTTTAGAATGGGATGTCAAGTCATCCCTTGCAAATTATTAGTCAGAGACAATGGTCTTCGGGTTTTGTCATACATTTGTCACATATGATAGGTTAATGAGCTATGGTGTAATCTTGTTGTAGTTACAAATCTATGAAATACTAGTATTCTTGTTGTTGCATTAGAAGGCCTTGGCATAACTATTTATATATTTGATAAACTATTATTCGCAATTTGTTAATGTAGTTTCAAGTATCCATTTGGTTTAAGCTACTTATTCAAGTTTGGATGCGACTCAAGATGAGATGGTTTGATAACTAACATTGAAGCTTTGCGAAAAGTTTCATATTTTCCTTAACTCTTGGGACTAAATTTTAAGTACTTAAGCTTAGTCGTAAATAATCGAGAATATATGGTTTGGAAGCTAAAGTCATGCAAAAGATTCTAAACTTTTTTTACGCTCGTCAATACTGAAGATTAAAGTACATCATAGGTTTAACTTAGTTATTCAAACTTAGTTATATCTCATAATATCTAGTTATGAATATAATGTGATTTAGTGTATGAAATTCATTTGCTTTGAATATATTCAGTTGTGGTGATGGTCTGAGCTTGTAGGGAGATAGGTGGTGGTTCAGTAATTGCGTGGTGTACTGGACCTACAAGAACATCCTCTATAATTAGGCCAGTGAGGTCTTTTTGATACTTAAGTTAATAAAGGAAGAAGAGAAAGAAGAGTATGTGTCTTGGGAGAAGAAAAAGTGAGATAAGTTGATGAGAATCAGGCTACTGGACTATTGACTCGTAGTCGAGCCCTAGGATTAGAGAGATTGGGACGACGAATCTTTTTATTCCAACCAACCCTTGCCGAGGTCGAGTATTTTCTTGCCGAGCCGTATGATTAGCCGTATTTTTGTAGTGTGTCGAATTGAAGATTACTTACTAACACCGAAGCCAATCAATTACTCGGTATCTTTATTGCCGAGAAGCCAAGAAAAAGAGACTTCGGATTGATTAAGCTATCCCTGTTCAGACAAGCCATCTGTCTGTACTTTTTTGTCCGCTTCTTTTAACAACTTTACCAATATAGTATCACCACGTGTACAGTATCATGTGTAGAACCCGTTGCACTAATGATTATTTTTTTTTATATATTCATTTTTACCTTTTTGTATCTTGTACATTACTTCCTTAAGAAATGCCCTTTTGTCTTTTTCTTTTTAGTCAAGTTGCTCTAACTTATGAGTATAAATACCCTTGCCCTTGTAGTTGTAAAGTAATCAGATTATCCTTAATACACTTGAGTATTTTTCTTCCTTGCATAAACACTCTGTTTACTCTTGGCCTCACTTATTTTAATCCTTGAGTAAGGCTAGGTGGCAAGTAATCTTATTAGATCGATTCGTGCATCATATCGAATTGTGCCGTGAATCTTCAAAAGTTCCGTTGATGCGTCATATCTTTTAGAGTTGTTTGTGGGTTTTGCTTATCTTTTATTCGTCATTCATTTCTTTCACACTTTCTTCTATAAGTTCTTTCGACTTTTCTATAAGCTCCCATTTAGCAACTGACCTTGTCTATTCTTGGTCATGGTTTACACCATAGGAGCTCTTAGATTGTAATCCTTTTTGTACCTTTGACTCTATTGTCACGTCCTGAAGCGGCAGAGTCGTAATTGACCTTGCCTAAGATAGAAGTTGGCCTTACAACCGCTATCTTAGACTTGATCTACACAAGACGTCCACGACTAACCCGCTTTGAAGTAAACATTTTGTAATTTAGTTAAAGCATTTACCTAAGAAAGTGAGAAAATTTATATATATATATACTATAATTCAGTTATTACATTATTCAAAAATGAAAAATTCTAAATAAAACAAAACTTAGACCTTAAGAATATATGTTCGTTCTTCAAATATTTTTCCTCACTCTCCAGGATTCAACAATTGCTAGCTTTGAAGTAGTTATATGCCGCTTCTTAGCCAGCACCTGCACGACATCTATAGGGATGTAAGCAACCACAGCTTAGTAAGTTAGGATGGGGGACTTAAAACTATACCAAAAACATAACAAGGTTTTTAATCAACTTATTAGTTGCAATGCATGTGCAAGCAAATGCCATTGCATGACGTTGTTCGGCTCGTCGTGAGATTAGAGAAATTGCGCCCGCTTTAATATGGGTTGAGAAGTTGCCATTAATGCAACAGCTTACGACCAAACCTAAGCTTGTGTAATGGAGACTTCGCTCCTCCCGCAACTACCTTCGAACCACTGACTTCACCCTCGTCGCGACCTCCTCTCCTGTCACTTAGTTCGACTGAGGATGAAGAAGGGATTATTGTGCAATCCTGCGCTATTCCTTTCGAAGGGGTCGGTATTTGGCCAGAGAGTCTAAGTTCCCTTAATGGGTTATCATGCATGTCCGATTATGGTTACTGGTCATATATTTGATTAAGTCCAGTTTAAGGTGATCAATCATTTCATTCAAATCATACAATACATACCAGAGCAACGAATAGAATCATAGCGTCACCCATAATCAAGCACATACACACATTCAACCATCTAGCAAGCACAAATAAGCATAATCTTAAGCCTCCAAAATACAGCATCGTATTAATCCCAACTTACCTTGACTCCTCGCTCACTCACTCGAGGTTTAACTTGCTCAGGCCATCACCGATCATCCCTATAACACAAACGTGGTTTCAGTTTTTCATATAACTATTGTAGGTTCATTTTATCTTATAACGTTTATTGTTAGGTTTTGTTTAGGGTTTAATATGCCTAATTATCTAGATCTTAAGTCTTTTATAATTATTCTAGGTTTGGGGTTAGGTTCAAGTTTGGTTTTCGTATTGATTTCTAAATTAGGTTCTAGTTCGATTTCTAAGTATTGTTTTATACTAGAAATTCGTTTCGACCCATAATGTGAAATTAATCACATTACTCCCCGATCTCCTAAATATCATCATTACCTCTAATTAGTATTTTATTTCACCGGTACACTTAAATCCGTATTAGTGTACCGAATTCACTCCTGATGTGAGAAATTTTTATATTTTTCATCTAATTCAATAAATTTAATTTTCCTATCAGATTTATTGTACATTTTTATTATTATCATAATATCAATTTTTATTATCAATTTTTTATATAATATACTTTTAATATTTTTATCACTCTAATTATCATCTCTAAACATCAATTATCATTTCAAAATGTCTAAATTCCTCTTAAATAAGATTTTACATCTAATTACCCTAATTTACAAAATTAGCTTAAAATTTACTATTTTTCCCTATTACTCATTTACTACATAATTAACCTAATAATTACATCTAACACCCTAAATACTACAAGTATCATACTCCATCAGATTTCAACATCCTAAAACATGTACTTATTCACTAAATCAGTAATTAACCATCTAATTACTTTATTAGCTATAATTTACCCATTTTATGCCTCATTTTAAGGCTTAAAAATTATCTAAAAATTTTGAAAATTAATTTTTGAAAATGGGCTTGTAATATTCTATATCATTTAAGTAATCTACACAAAAATTTTGGGCTCGAAACTACACTCCTAAGGTTATTTATTTCTAAACTGAAATATGCTTGGTTTTACACGATTTCTTAAGGACCCTATATCACAAGACATATTTTCATCAAAATAATATTTTTCCTAAAAAATACATACAAAAATATCCCAAAATAACAAAATTCATAATTTTCTAAGAATATTTACTATTTTTATCAAAATTACATAAAATCGGGCTGGAAATCGGACTCACCGATCTGGGTGGCTCCGGCCGCCGTGGCCTTGTTGGCCGGCCTGAGCACTGCCACCACCATCATGGTGGTGGCCGTTCACTCTCAGCTGCTCGTTTGGTATGAGTTCCCTTTAAAAGCCCTAATTGCACAGTTTTTCTTATTTTTTTTTTCTAACTTGAATTTTTCTCTCAATTTTCTCCTCTCCCTAATTTTTTCTGATTTCTAACTATCCAAATGAGCTTCTGAATTTTTCTTGCTATTTATAGAGTTTTAGGATAATTATTGTGCACAAAATTGGACAAGACAATTGCCTTATCTCTTAATTTTTGGCTTTTGTGTTGCTTTAATTTAATTGGCCGATTTTTTTCTTATTTTTCCCAGCTGCCACGACTTAATTCTGGATCATTCTTGATTTTTCATTAATTAATTATGAATTTTCTTTAAGTATTTTGTATTATTTTAGCACATTTCGCGTATTTTAAGTAATTACGCGTATTTATACCTATATGTAAATTCATATATAGTATAAATAAACATTCCTAAATATTATATAGTACAAATAAATATTCATAAATATTATTTAGGTTATTTTATGATTTTTAGTATACATATAATTTATCTCTAGCAATTCGTTAATTATCGGAATGCATTTTACGCATTTTCGATAAATAATGAGTTATATATTTAAAATTTGGAATTTTTATAATCTTTTATTTTATTACTTATTTTCTTAAATTCAAACTTACAGGATCATTTTTACTAATATTTTTAGCTTTACTTTATAATTTAAGCTTGATCGGATCTTTTAGCCGATCGAAATCTTGAGTGATTGGTTGTGGGGCTTACATCCATGAAATATTTAGAGGACATGGAGTTTACATGCCAGGTACACATGGCAATCTAAGATTTTCTTATATATGTTGGTGTAGGACATGTGTACGTGATATGGGAGAGGATAGGGCCTCCTCATGGGTTGGTAAACCTTGAGAATGGTAGATGTTACATCTTATGCGAGTGCAATTGTCATATCCAAGGTGATAAATTATACAATCCGTACCACAGACATAAAAATAACATTTAATGAGAGAGAAAGAGAGCATTAGAGGCTTTGCATCGTACCCTGAGCACCTAGCATGTGCCTGAGGGGGTTCAGGGTTAGTGTTGCATGGTGACTTTGGATTAGGGTGGTCGAGTCCTTGAGCTTCGAAGTTTAAGGAGTCAACTCATATAAGGCTTTGGATGGAGTTTTTGAGGGACTTAAGGAGGTCAGGGTGAAAAGGTGTTTAAGGTAGACCAAATGGATCATGCTGACTTACAGGTAAACCGAATAGGATGATCCATTAGGTAGGGTGTAAGGAGGCATGCTCGGGGGGTCAAGCAAATAAAATTACTAAAGAGAGCTGAGCTTGTCAACTTGAAGTAGCGTTTGGGGGTACTTGAGTAAGTAGAGACGCTTAGACCTAAACCTTGGGAACTTGAGCTTAAAGTAGCCTATCAATAGGTTAGGGAAAAAAAGACAATGTATATATCCATACCATTTATTCAAGATCAGAGCACCTTCTTCGTTGATTGATTTGTGCTTTTCCATGAACAACTTTAGGTTTTGTATTTAGTTTTTCCTTTTCTCCCGTAATACATATACATACTCTACTTAATATATATTTGTACCCTATTGTTAGGATCAAGCATATATGATTTTGAATCAAAGTAAAAATATTCTCTAATTCTCACAATAAGTAACTAAAAATTTATAAGAATCCCAAGTAAGACTCTCGATAAGAACTCATAAATTTCAAATTAGATTGCTTAGAAAATGAAGAAACAAAAGAGGACTGTGGACACTAGCCAAAACTTGCATGGCTAATTGGGTAGATGTGGACCTATTATCATTCCTTGTCAACATGTTTGGCAGATTTAGCCCCACTCGTAAGTTGTCCATGAATTTCATCCTTGAGTGTGACCTGACCATGCAGCCATACCTCAAATTTTACTTCCGAGTTTGTTTGAAGTAACACGTAGTAATTGATTAAAAACATTCAGTACCATACTCTGTTTAAGATATTCCATTTAACAAGCATTTCTTTTATAAAAAAGTGATGATAAAAGATACATAATGTTTCTCTCTCTCTAAACATTTTATAAGTATAAGCAACAAAATGTATGTAAAAGTAGTGATTCAAAAGCTATACATATACTCGGTCAATCAAAATATAAAAATGAAGATATTTCATTTGAGAATCTAATCATGTAGGATCAATACATTAAATTAAAGCATCATAAAATCGAAAGTTAGGACGATTGAACAAATGTTTTTGTTTTCAAATGTGGACAGTACATACATTTAAGTACAGATTCATCCCCTAAATTTTTAAATGTTATAAATCACCCCCTTAAAGTTTTATAAATTGGTAAATAACTCCCATAAATTGCAAATAGCCCCCTGGAACTTTGATATTGGCATAAAAACAGTCTCTAAACTTATTAAGGTATATATTAAGATCCTTAAACTTCGATCATAATGTAACTTTTTAAATTAAAAAAGGAAATGTCTTTTATAATACTAATTTATCAAAATT
Source organism: Lumnitzera littorea (assembly GCA_024138015.1). Lineage (NCBI taxonomy): Eukaryota > Viridiplantae > Streptophyta > Magnoliopsida > Myrtales > Combretaceae > Lumnitzera > Lumnitzera littorea. The sequence continues at coordinate 882,156 of JAMXBB010000006.1, forward strand.
AAATAGAATGATTTGCAATATTTGAAAGTTTAGAAAGTAAATCTATGTTTAGATTAAAATTTAGGAGGATTATTTAGAATTTTCTCCACATTTAATAATTGTGAAAAGGAGATAGTAACATGATGGGGGTAAAAGTAGTTGGAATAATACATAATAAGGTAACCGTAGATTTCTATATCCCTAGAAAATATCTCATAGCTCCTTACTCGAATTAAATTCTATAGCTGTATAGTTGAATTCTAGTCGGACAGTAATTGAGTCAAACTCAAGATGGAGTTATTTGGCTACTTTATTAGGGTGAAACACAAACTTTGTGATATTTATCTCCGTTAGTTCTCAAACCCAATTGAGTATAAATATTAATTGAATTGTAGTTGAAGCTTGATATAATCATTATATTAATTATGAGAATAATATTTTTCAAATATATTTAGTTTCTATGAGTTTAATAGAGTTAAATTGGAGCGAGGAGTTAAAAATTCACCATTCTAAAACATTTCAAAGTGTTTTTGGAGAAAATGACAAGTACATTTCCAATCAAGAGGGCCCCATATCTTTTTGTCCAGAGCCATTTGCTTTGTTAGGTCATGGGGTAGATTCTTCTCCATGTTCTATCTTTCGTGCATATGTACATAGGGTCCATACCATCCTTCTCGTGGGGATTGACTGAAAATGTAGTTTTAATGTAATAACTAACAACTATTACTTTATTGAACAAAGTAAGACATATTCACCGTAGGGTTGGTTGTTCTTTTCGATGTATCTATCCATGCAATCAGTTAGTCAGGCTTCTAAAAGCATCAGATCATGGGGGTCTGGGACACGTGGCTCATGGACCCCCACCCCCACTTCCCATCAATTTCACAATTTAATTTTTTTAAAAATCATTCCTAGTTTCTTTAATTGAAAAAGCACCTATATATTTATTTCTATTTTGTTTTTTTTTTTTAATTCGAAAATTAAACCTTGCAATCTGTACATGATCTTTTAAAAGTAATAGGACTCACAAGATAAATTATGATAGAGAGGCCTCTGAATAAACTTTTATCACCTAATTTACTCCACCTCTTATTATTTAATAACCTATATACAAAAAAGAGAGCTAACGTCTAAGATGAACTAGCATCCACTACTTTGTCAAAACCTATCAATTTAATTTTAAGGGGAATGGGGAGATGGAAGAGGGGAGACGCTGGGGAGAAAGGGATAGGGTTTAATGGTGTATGGTATTGGTACAATTGATTTTGGAGTATCTATTTAGTATTGATTATAGGAAAGTAAGTGTGCGCAAAAAATCGAGGTTTTTCATTTAATACTTTAATAAATTGCCTCGAGATGTTTAATAAATAAAGAGATAATATTATGATTTGCACCTTAATTTCGTTACTTTTGATAATAATATACTTGAAATTTTGATTTATCTAATTATATATCTAATTCAAGATTTAGTTATCATAATTTATATTTTAATTAACTTAGTTCATACAGTTAATCTAGTTAGTATAGTCAGTCAATAAGGTAACTGCTCGCGTTATCTTAAGGGGGTTGCACGACCTATTTAAGACTATGGACAATTATTCACTGTTTTTTTTGAAGTAGATTGCAACCCGTTGTTATGTAAGGAGTGATCAGTGACCACTTATATAGGGGGTTGCATGACCTTCGTATGGTTGTGAACAATCATCCCATTAGCTAATAACATTAATCGATCTAATAATATAAATTTGAGTTAACTAAGGTGTAGATAGCGGTAATTAAATTTTTAATTCAATTAAGTGTATAGTTAGAAGAATTGAAACTTCAAGTATATAATTATAAAAATTGGTAAAATCAAGGCATAAACCGTGATAATGGTGCATAAATAAATGTATTGGTGTTAGTTGTGTTTTGTTTGTTGATTACTGTATGGAAGTCATTGAAGCGGCAAATTGGTTTTCAAAGAACAAAAGTCACACACAGTCGTCATCCTATAAATACATATTCTTAAAGTAGGACTAGGGCTACGTATATTTTTAACATTGTCACATTCATTATTTATTCTTGCTTATGGATGGCCCAAAAATCATAAAATTGTTTAGTCCCTAGCTCTAAAACAGTCTGTTTTCTGTTAATTCGGTTAGGAAAAGACAATACAAGTTCGCTATTTCTTTTTTAACCTTCTCCACAATTTTCCACACTCTTTCGTCACCCTAATCGTCATATATATAATAAAATAAACCTTAGATTCTTCACTGCCATATAAATATTATATTTTGTAGGCCATCCTCACCTTTAATTTGCATATATAAAATAGGCAGTTAGATTTAGAGATATTCTCTCTATGAAATTTCATCACAATGCAAATGATAATAAATAATGCAATATATACTCTACTTCTAGAAATAGGGATAAAGAGAGAGGAGAGGCAAAGTTATACATGCATACCTAATGTATTCTTTAAGCACCATCTCTGTCGGCAAACACTAAATAGATTTATTGATTTCTACGGTCAGTTGTGTATGCTAAATTACATAAACATTCCCACACGCAAAACTAGTAATGTTTCTAAGCAAACTGAATAGGGGAAAATGACGAATTTGTTTGCAATTGGCATAAGTGATGTATTAAGGGAGTGTGATTATCTAATGTTTTTTCTTTTGTATTATTATTTTTTATATTTTTCTCCTTTTGTTTTGTCAATTTGGCATATAGGTGAAATAAAATAAGATTGATGGACACGTATCACCTTATGATATGTCCATCAAGCTAACTTAGCAAACAACATTTAACGGTGATAACGAAAGTGATAAAAATACCAATAAAAACTTTAGTTATATATAAAATTAGTATTTCAAAAGTTTAGATAATATTTTTACCATTTTAAAAAATTTTGAATAATAAATTTGTCATTTTCCCAACTGAATATCAGGGGAAGAAAGGGAGAAGGGACACTCTTAGCAACCAAGTCGAAAATTTCTCAAGAAACAACACTTATGCTCTCTTTTTCACAACTTACCCTCTTTTAAAAGTTGTTTTGGTCCCAACAAGTATCACATCATGAACACAGGATACAACTTCTTTGCCACATTTTCAGATATTGGTATGAACGTTTAAAGACTCAGAATACTTGCTAAATACCATAATTACACATATAATCCCCCATAAACTCTCAAATATTAATATGACTCTACTTCCACAGTTCAACTCAAAATATAAAATTCATAAATTTTTCATACACAATTTAACAAATCTCTCTCTCTCTCTCTCTCTCTCTCTCTATGCGCGATCCCTCAACATTAAAATATAATTAAGTCTAAGTAAATCATTTTATGCTCTAGAGTATTTAGGACTCAACATCCTTATGATTCACTGCAATCATGCTCATCATATGTATAATAACCTGCATCATAAATATCGTCATCATCAACACATGAATTTGATTTTATAAAATCCTAAGGTGAGTCATAAAACCCGATACACAACTATTACGTGTACTCACACATATGCAACACTCGCATACATATTACATATTTCGAAATGCAACAAACAATCTATAAATTCAAATATATCATCTAGTTTGACTCTAATAATTAGAATTAGAAACACTTTCATTTCACTTTAAACACAATCAAGCAGCTAATTAGTATTAATCAGAACTCATCTAGATAACTCCATTGACCCAAGACACGTGATTCCAAAAATCTCAAATCAATAAAATCGACTATGCTCACGTACCTGTCATTTGTGAAATATCATGCAAGAGCTAATCTTGTTACCTTTTGTCAAAACTCCTTAATTATTTCAAACCAAGTTCATCATCCATATCCAACCATCAACCATTAAGTCCGTTATAATGTTCTAATCAACATGTTGTAACTTTTTCTTGTTAGAAATTTTGTTTTGATCAAGATAATGAAAATCTATATAACATTTCTCCCCCCTTACTAATTGTATCATAAATGAATTACTATTATTGATGACTTAAGAAGAGATTACAATAGATCTAATGCTTAATCTAACAATTTCCTACTAGACGTATGATCCACTATACTCCTATCTAGACATAAAGAAGGGTTAGTTCAAACTTGTGAATTGAGCTTGAACTAACATACCGGTTCTAGGTCATGAACTAGACCATCCCTATGCAAAATTGAATCGCCGTAGACTTACCGATTTAAGTGGATTTAAGCAATTTGTAGCTACAAACCTACTTGAAACCCATTAGTTTGTGGACTAGCATAAACATATATATATATATATATATATATATATAAATATATAGTGAAATGAAAAAAAGAGACGATGGGAAAGAAGTTGGAAATTCCGGTTTGCAAGCAATGAATCGATGAGCCACGTGAACTGGGTTGGTCACAATTCCATATATTTTAGAATTACAGCCTGTCGGTTAGACTTGTTCACTAAGTCTATTCCTGCCCATGGTCATCGCATTGGAGGTCCATATGGCTACGCATGGAAAAAAAAACACTACATTTAATTAAGCAACATACTTATTAGTTTAGTTCCACAATCTAAATATGCATATCAAACACACAATAGTAGCTACATATTCGAAATTTGCCCAAAACATCACTATATATTAATATCAACACCTAATCCCATGTGTACAACATAGACAAACAGTCAATATGTTCAAAGATCATAAACCCTAATATTAAAACTTAATAATTTTATTTATCTAAATGATTATAGTGTTAGAGACCTATAGTGTTTAATTTTTTGTTCAATATTTATTGAAAAATAGAAGGCTGTTCGCCCTCACTTATTTTATTTATTTTTAATTTTTTTTTATATCTTTAAACCAAAAGACCCTAAGTTGGTAATGCAGATTTTATTCCCTTATATTTGCTTTTGTTTAGTGTTTACTTAGTCTTTGAATTTGCCATCTAAAATTGTTACATTGGGATTCGATGGAGATATAGTCTCCGTTCCTCATAGGATAGCGTTGGACATGGCCCAAGGCCCTAATTATATAAGGAAAACTGGTGATGCTTAATACAATTTATGACGTAGTAAATCTTCGCTTATTCTTAAAATCTTATGTATCACTTATCATTAATTACCAGGCCCTCTTGAAATTCTTGGAACCACAATGAAATAATAGAGTTAGGAAATATGTCAAAAAAAGCGGCTTGGTCAAAATTAAATAAACAAAAATTTCTTCTTTCTATTTAGTTAAGATAGGACAAATTATAAATACACGTACAGAGAAAAGCTGTGAATATTTTGCTTGGGAATGGAAGTACGACAAAAACCTATTAATTCTATCCTCTTGGCCATGTGTAACATAATACATTAAGGTCCATTTCAACTATGTATCATTTTTTTTTTTTCCGTTTTGTTTTTCCTAATATTTTATTTTATTTTTGTTTTCTTTCCACCTTATTTGCGTTTAATGTTTTTCAGAAGTGTGATGCTATTCAGTGGGCCTTGTGCAGATGGAAGTTGTTTCTCATTTCACGTACCTCAAAAGGCCCATATACTGATATTTGAAGGCCCTATTTTGTCCATGTCCTTCAAATTTGCGCTCTAAACCATGGCAGTCAACCCGAGTTTATTGAATCCAATTTGAGTTTGAACTTGATTGTTTCATGAATCAAACAATAATTAAATCAAGCTTAAATATTAGTAAAATTTGATTTGAGTTTGTATTTCAATATTATTTTAATTAAGACAAAAATTATTTTTCAAACTGATAGAGGTAAACAAGTTTAATTTATTAAGCTCAAATTTAGTATTGTGTTGATTTAACTCAATTTGTTTGTGATCCTAATTACAAAAATAATTATAGAAAATGGTGAGCTAAATATATGATTTTATAAGTTTATAATGTTTTTTTTTTGTTAAAATTTTAATAAAATCATTTCGATGCAGAATTTTAGTAGAATTATAAATTTTGATGTATAATTTTATAAGTTTATAATTTTATCGGTTTTATACGATTTTACCGATTTTAAACATTTAGATTAATAGTAGAATTGCGATTTTGACGATCACGTTAATTACCTCATGATTCTATAACGTAGAATGAATACACGAGAGAAATTGTAACGATAAACGTCACTTGACCTTTTTGAATTAAGAATGAGAACGCCTAGGCGCGAAAAATGCTATACCCTCATCAAGACAGATAATGCTACTAATTTTATAAGAACATGTTCTTGCACAGTCACAATTCGATCGTACATTTATTAAAAATAATTGAGAGTGTTAGAAATCTGCGATCATGGTAGTTATTTGATAAAAAAGTAGCCCCTTTTCCTTCCTTTTAAGGATAACTAAATATGCAGTATAGCCTTATTTTATTTTGTCTTGAAGAGTGTGTGTATATATATATATATTTAAGTATGTATGTATATAGGAAAACAACAAGTAACCAAAAATAATTAAATTAAAAGAAAAAAAAGTTATGTATATTATACTAAATTACATGATGATACTCATACTTGAGCCTAAAGAATCTATACATAAAGCCACTACCTGCAAGCTGCGTGGGCTGTTAAGTAATTACATACGTTAGCTTAAGAATTAAAAATAAATAAATAAATAACAAAGAATTGAACGTATACGACAAAACTAATCCTTAATTGTTTGTTCTTTTTCCTTTGGAAAAATCATACAGAGACCTTTCCCTTCTTGGTAAGCATGACGTTAGCGAGTGAAGCCTTGGCATCTTCGTCCAACAGGCTCATTAGGTTTACGTTCTGCAACAAAATTCCTGTGCATGGAACGCTCTTGCTACAGTCAAATTTAACAGCTACTTCCGATGCACTTGTTCCAGCTATATTTTTATACACCACGTTGCTCACTTCCACAGCTGATGCCTGAAACCATTATATATATATATATATATATATTAAATTAATTTTTCTGGATTAATCGCTCTAAATGGTGAATATTGATGTGTAATTAAGTTGCGTCTAATGTACCTGCTCAGGACACGGGTCCTCTTGATCACAATAATTTTGGTCTATTATTATTGGGTTGGTCACGTTACGCATCAAAATATTTTGAAATGTGATGTTTTTGGCAAATCCAGATCCTCCCTACCAAAAAGAAGAAAATTACTAATTAAGATAAGAAAGACAATGTCCTAAAATACAATGTAATCATGATAATTAATATTTGGATATTTTACAAGCAAATATATATATATATATATATATTATATGTATGTATTTAAGTACCTGCCAAGTCTTTATTCTCACACCATTTGTGGTTCCTGAAATTNTGTACAAGCAATCATATATTTATATATATATATTATATGTATGTATTTAAGTACCTGCCAAGTCTTTATTCTCACACCATTTGTGGTTCCTGAAATTCTTGCTCTATTTACCAAAACATTAGAGACATATTCTGTGGAACCATCGGCTCCTAGACTTCCAATGCTGAATCACAAGAAGAGGAAGGAATGTCACATTATGTAAAATGAAATGATTATTAGTAAATTCATTAGTAAAAATAGTTAATAGAATGTTATTTAGGATTCTACCTTATACCATGACCGGGTCCACACACAATATCAAAGGCATGAACATTTTTAGATCCGTTTACAATTGAAATACAATCATCACCTACGTATAAAAAAAATATATAGAATATAAATCTGATCGTTTAAATATAGACAAATCGTTGCATATCATTTCTGTTTTTAAATAAATTTCATCGAGTTTCTAATTAATATAAAAATTTTAATTCATATTTTACCCGTTCTGATGACACTATTCTTTATAAGGATATTTTGAGTGTTTGCTACATGAATTCCATCAGTGTTAGGGCTGTTTTCTGGAGCAGCCACCAACAGATTCGACACTTCCACGTTCTCACACTTCTCGAAGGAAAGGTGCATTTGTTGTGCGTTACGGACAATCACGTCTGCCACTTTGAGGTTGTTGCACTTGTGAAAAGTCATTGCCTACAACGAAAACGAATATTTTCTTTAGAAAAACCATATATCCGAAGTAACAACTATTTTATATATATATAAGAGGACTTTTTGATGAGTTATATTTAAACAATTTACTTTATTAAAATAAAAAAAAAAAACGCATAAAGAAGCACGAAATATTTAGTCAACAAAGTACTTTTTGTTATTTTTTTGCACCTAACCTAACATATAACATGGAAGTATCAATGAGAAAAAAAAAGATTTAATAGTACTATCTAATATAATTCATGTTTTTTTTATGAATTACATGTAAATATCAATCATAGTATATATTTTTTATTTTTAAATTTATTATTTATATTTCTATATGGTAAAATTTTATTCATATTTACATATCACTAATTTATTCACGTAACATATTAGTATTATTATCCAATGGATACTATGATATGTACCTCGATTTATTTTATATATGTAGAGAATAGAAAAACTTAGCAAATTAAGTAGCTAGCAAGTGTCTAAAGCACTAGACCATTATTAGCATATACGAAACAAAAATAAAATAAAATTACGTGATTTTCAAAACATATACATGGACAGTGAATATAAGATTTCATTAGCTAGAGAATGAGAAACTTACTGTCGGTGCCGTTGTACAAGGCTGCAGGGAAATGAAAGAAAATTTACAATGTTAGGACGTAACTTTGAGATGAATGATAAAGTTCATTGGAAAAAACTAAAAATAAATCTTTGATTTATAATAAACTACATGGATACAAACCATTGATTTGTTGACTTTGCATGATCTTTGCCACCATTTCCTTCCGTTTCCATTGATGAATCCACCACCTTCTACGGTGATATTGTTTAGATATTGAAACATAATCCAATGTCTTCTATCATTATCATAATCTGATAATCGGGTAGAAGCTTTGACTCTCCCATAAACCTAATATATAATTATATATATATATAGGGTATAAGAGTTAGTTCTCTACCTTGCTTTTTTATTGTTATACTTAATTTAATGCGTATTAAAATAATAATAATAATTATTAGCATTACCTGAAATGTGAGTTGAGACTTACAGGGGCCTGAGAAAGTAACGGGTTTTATATGATATGTTTTATTCTTGGGGACTTCAATAACAGCTTTTCCAGTATAAGCGCAAGCATCCTCCCAAGTCTTCTTGAAAGCCTGCAGTTAATTATTGATGCGATTATTAATTAAGTAAAAATGCCTTTTCCACCAACACAAAAAAAAAAAAAAAAAAAATTATAACAATATTATTGCAATATGACATTAATATACTTTTTACACGCGATAATTATATCATTGAAGGTTATTGAAGTAAACCAAACATCGTGAATATATATATATATATATATACACACACACACAAATATATTATAGCCAGTTAAATTGAATTATCTTAAGATAATCGTTAATGATGTATATGTGGCTACGAAAGAAAAGAAGTACCTCCGAGGAATCTTCACCTCCATATGGTTTGGCACCATAGTTGTCCACATTGAATGATTTTAGGGAAGAAGCAGCTAGTCTTCTTTTTGCCAAGTTTGATGAAGAAAAGTGATCGAACACCCTCGGACTCTCTAACAATATGTTGGTAAGGCTAAAACATGTGGTGGATGAAAAGGAGGACAATGCCACCAACGAAATCCAAATAACAATATTTGGTAAGTAGTACATTTTTTCTGAAGAGGACGATAATAACATAGTATATGTCCACATAGATATATAGATATGACTAACAATATAATCTGGAAGTATAACAAAAATAAAGTGTGGGAGAGTTTAATGAAGAGAAAATGTTAATGGAAATAAAGCAAAGGTGTAACAGGGTATTTATACATCGTAACTGAGAGGGTTTGATTTTTTCGGATGAACTTGAAGAAGAGATGACGATAGTGGTTTTTGAACTACAAACGGAACAGGCCATAGTTAGCTAAAAATAGATCATTGACCAGCTTCCGGAAGTCAAAGTTGTATATGAATTGAGTTGAATTAAAATTATTAATTAGCATACGCTACGATGTTTTAACGTAGACCTAATAAGGGCTGACTATGTTGGAACGATGTAAGGTATGAATTTAGGCTGTAGGAGAAAAATGAGTTGATTGGTTAAAGACTAGTGGTAGTGTTGATTGGTTAAAGACTAGTGGTAGTGTACCAACACCAGCCTACAAACGTATTGCACATATGAAAATGAGTCTGGTGGTAATATGTAACTATTGCATTATTGTATCTGTAGCTTTGTGTTTTCAAACATTTAACGAGCCGCGTTGACAATTTTTACGTTGCATCTATTTTATTAGCTGGTCAACATTAATACACCCATCGTGCATGAAATTTTACCATGAGAGGTAAGTGATCCCAAAAAAATGGTGGATTCCACGTAATCCATTACCGTTCAGTTATGTATGGTGATTTAGCATCAGGGCGTGATTGTTTCAACCAAAAAAAAAACACAAACAAAATGTTTTATCAAATTCATTTATTTTCAAGATGTTTATTTTAATCAAAATCTTATAATTATTGAATACTGTTGATAGACCTCCTTAGGCCTAAACTTCAAAGGCCTAATCCCCGCCTCAGCATGTTCGTGTTCCCTTAAGCACTCCTTTGTGGGTTGATAACTTGGCCCCCTTTAGCAAGCCAGCCCACTTGACCTCCCTTGTAGGCTTGCTCTAACCTAAGTGTAATCACATGGTTGGCATGCCTAGCAATAGCACAACCTGCTCGAGTAATCTCAAAGCACTCCTTCAACTTGACCAATCAAAGACCTTGAAAACTCTAATCAATATCTTGGGGGAGCCTCACTCCTCGACACATGCTAGGTGCTTAGCAAGCGATGAGGACCATGATGCCACGATTGCTATACTCATCCTTTTTCTCTCTCTTTATTAAATACCACACGGCGGCTTATTGTACGACCCAAATGCCTAACCGCCCTAGCAATGACGGCTACTCATATTGATGTGATAAGCACTCTACTCGAGAGCCACCAATCGGTAGAAAGGTGTTGTCCTTTCTTGTATTGTGTACGCCTTCATGCACTAACCATCCATGAGCCAATTCTCGTTTGCTATATGTCCGAGGTAGGTAAGCTTCATGCCATATAAATAAGGTGTAAAGCTATAGGTATAATGATTGAATCCCAAACACTCTATATATACTTTTAAACACTCTCTTTTTCCCTTTTTGCTAACTTATGGCACCGCTACATAGGGCTTTCTTATAATTTCGTTGCTACAAATGACTGTTGTACCACTAGAAGACTACCACCCATGATATCCACTATCACCAAATAGTATTGTAAAAATCATAAAAGATTAAGCAGAGTTGTTGGTGATTTTAGCAATAATTAATGGTTAGTATAAAGGTTACTCCAAATAGTCAGCAATTATCCTTTGGCCTTGGGGTTACTGGAATGATCACTTAAAAAGAGTCAGTTGTGACTGACCTACCAAAAGTGGGTTATGTAACTCATAACTAAGTATAGGTAGCCTCCTATCACATAGGAATTCATGTAAGCCTCTTAGTTAGTGGGCCACCATGCCTACAATCCCCTAAATTGAAAAAAAAAAAAGAAAAGAGGAAGAATACCCGATTAGGTTGAAATTGGTCGTGTGAGTCAAGTTCATCTTAATCAGGTTTTTGCTTTTATTTTATTTTTTCAAATTTTAGATGTTGCCTATGACCCCCCGATAAGTTGCACAATCTACTTTTTAGAATGGGTCGCAACTAACTGTTCATTTAGGTCGAAATCCAACTACCTAATGGTGGGGGTGGTCAATTCCTTTTTCTTTTTAAATTTTTAGTTTTTCTTTTCTTATTTTTTTGAATTATCTAATTTTTTGTTTATATACTTGTATAGTATATATTATATCATTATATTATTTTTTACTTATTTATTCAATTTTTTATTTGAATTTTTCTATGTTTTTTAATAATTTACTTAATTAATATCTATTATTATATATTTTTAGTTAAATTAAATATGCCAACCACTTAGACTACAACAAATGTGAATGTCTAATGGAAAATTTAACACCATCGTTAAAAGAATTCTATGCTATTCTTCTTTGTATCGTTCTAATTTTATCTGATGTCTCCTTTATAACTTTTTCAAACATTGATAACTCGAATACAAAAAATGAAAGGTGAAAGACTCAAATAGAAAATGTAATAAACTTAGAGGATTGAACTTGTACTTTTCCATAAATTATTAAATCCAAATGCATTTTGGATTCATTATAGAATATACTTAGCAAAGGCCAACTGAGATCAGGTATATATAATAGAAACTTAGTTATACTTATTTATTAATAATTATAATATCTTGTAGTTTCTTGCACCAATATGTGTCCTATAATTTTACTATATTTATTTCGATAAACGATATTTAGATTCATTTTAATTTGATCTTCCAATTAAGATAAGATTTAAGGAGTTCTCTAAACGATTTGGTTTATTTAAAACATGATTTTAGTAAATGATAAGAATTAAGTTGACTAGATAACGAAAACAATCGACTGGGAGACATCTCAAATCGATTCTACCAACCGAGTTCACATGTGGTTGATTGGTTGGCTTCTAGAAAGGGTCAATCAAATTTCCATAACGGCCACACTTATTTTGATCAACTAGGGTAAATTTTATTTTTTATTTTTTATTTGTACTTTATGCTAGTTTTCCCTAATTTAGGATCCAGTTCTAATTAAGATCCGGTTAGTTTTATTGATTTTGTAACAAATATTAACTATGTTTTATTATTTTTTGTAGGTTTTAATTATTGTCAAGGGTTCTAACGAAAGATTAAGTTTCTAATGTTTAGAAAATCTTGCTACAAATGAAACTACCGCTTTTGTGTTGCCATTTTCTTGCTTCACTCATCTTGCCTGAAAACTATAAATTTATAAGCGCTTTTGTTTCTTTTTAAGGGCTACAGCATCGATAGAATTTAGACTTTGGGGTTTTCTATTGATTTCAGCTTTAGATTAAGTCTTCTAGTTTTTTTTTTTTTTTTAATTTAATTTTGTTGTTTTATTGTTCATATTTCTAAGTTAAATTAAAGCACTAAGGTTTAAATGATAATATTGATTTTCTGTTGAAGATTGAACTTTGTTATTCGATTTTTGGCTCACATCTTCTCTATGAACTGATCAAAGTAGCAGATTTGAATATCCTGGCACAAACACATCCGATGTTGCACCTTTGTCAACATGAAGAAATACTTTTGATTTTTGTAAAAAACTTAAACAATCACTATTGTTCCATAATAACGAGAGAAAGTCCAAAGCAACACAATCCTGCGATCATAGAAGTCAGCTGGATATTGAATTGAGGTTGCTCCCTTTTCTTTCTCCTAAAGATAACAATAAATGCATTACGGCCCTTTTCATTGAAAAAATAATAATAATAATAAAATAAATTAAAAAAAAAACAACAACAACAACAAGTACATGTTATTTGAGTAACCGTACATGTCATTACTCAGTTGAGTCTAAAGAATCTGTATGAAGAGCCACTACCTGCGAATCGGGTGGGCTCGAACTAACACTCATATAACAACGTAAACCAAAAATCTAACCAAGAAATGATTAACACATACACAATCTGAATACAACTGTAAAAGAACAATGATTTATCGTCTAGTGATCGATTGTCATAACTAACTCTTCTGGTGGAAAACTATACAGAGACCTTTCCCTTCTTGGTAAGCTTGACGTTAGCGAGGGAGGCTTTGGCTTTGGCATCTTCCTCTGAGAGCCTCACCAAGTTTACGTCTTGCAACAAAATCCCTGTGCATGGAACGCTCTTGCTACAGTCAAATTTAACAGCTACTTCCGATGCACTTGTTCCAGCTATATTTTTATACACCACGTTGCTCACTTCCACAGCTGATGCCTGAAACCATTATAATATATTAATTCAAAGTTAATAACAATAAGTTTTAATACACTCTCGTCTCATGAAACTCATCTTTATTTGTGATGAATAAATTCGAATTCAAACATTTAATTGTAATCGATTAATTTACCTGTTCAGGACACGGATCGTCCTGGTCGCAATAATTTTGGTCTATAATTATTGGATTGGTAACATTACGCATTAGGATGTTTTGGAATACGATATTTTTAGCATATCCAGATCCTCCCTACAGAACAATAAAAACAAGAAAATTAAGACAGGGGATATTATACAAATGGTTAAAGTTCTTTTATTTTTTGATGGTCCAATTGAAATATGTTTATATTATTATTATACCTGCCAAGTCTTTATTCTCACTCCATTGGTGGTTCCTGAAATTCTCGCTTTATTCACCGACACATTTGAGACATATTCTGTAGAACCATCAGCTCCTAGACTTCCAATGCTGAAACACAAAAGCACATGTGATGAAGTGGACAAAGATTTGAGTAGAAATCATAATTATCGATAACTTCATTAATTAGAGCTAATAGTTATTTAATTCATATTTATAGTAATAAGGTTTTAAGAGATCACCTTATACCGTGACCGGGTCCACACACTATATCATTGGCATAAACATTTTTGGATCCGCTTACGATTGAAATACAATCATCTCCTGTGTTACGATATAAAAATTTCACTATGATTTAATCCTTATTAATAATGAATAATAAATTAATACAATGTGGTTGAAAATTTTCTGGTACATATATATGTATATGTATTTTACTCGTGTTTTAATTACCTGTTCTGATGACGCTATTCTTTATGAGGATATTATGAGTGCCCGTTACATGAATCCCATCAGTGTTCGGGCTCTTCTCTGGAGCTGCTACCAACAGACCTGATGCTTCCACATTCTCACATTTCTCAAAAGAAAGGTGCATTTGTTGTGCATTATGAACTATCACGTCTGCTACTTTCAAGTTCTTGCACTTGTAAAATGTCACTGCCTATACCACATACAAAAAGCAACCAGAACTTTATTTACAAACCATTCAAAGAATGTTGGAAGAAATTGACTCTTGAAAAAATCATATTTATATACTTTGTCCTATGCATGCATTTTAGACATGCATATATGATTATTATTTGTATTTTGAATATATATCCCAAAAAATTTTATTGATATATATATATATATATGTATGTATGTATGTGTGTACACGTGTGTCTAAGAAAGAATTTAATGATATTAGCTTGCTATGTGAATTAATGAGTAACATGTAAATAGCCATAAAATTAAAACGTTTTCAAAATAATATAGTTAAAATATATAAGATAATGCAGAGAAACTTACTGTTGGTGCTTTCGTGCAAGGCTGCAATGGAATGGAAGAAAAATCACGATGTCAGAACGTTATTTTAAAGCTATAACATGAATAATAAAGTTTAATGAAAAATAAATGTTTGATCCAATAAAAATTAACAATATTATGACAGACGCATTAGTATTACCATCGATTTGTCAACTTTACATGATCTTTGCCACCATTTTCTTCCATTCCCATTGATGAATCCTCGACCTTCTATAGTGAAGTTATTTATGTATCGAAACAAGATCCAATGTCTTCTATCCTTATCATAGTCCGATAATCGAACAGAAGCTTTCACCGTTCCATAAACCTGCAGATATACGTAGGCTAAATTTTAATTCTCTATATAAATAAAGATGTAGATAAATATATATGGATATAGAGCTATTGTTTTAATTAATCATGGTCATGCATATTAAATATTATTACCTTTAATGTGAGTTGAGATTTACAGGGGCCTGAGAAAGTAACGGGTTTTATATGATATGTTTTATTCTTGGGGACTTCAATAACAGCTTTTCCAGTATAAGCGCAAGCATCCTCCCAAGCCTTCTTGAAAGCCTGCAATCAATGCATATAATTAATTTAGTTTGCGTAAGCAAAAATGTGATTCACCAGCATCAGAAATATCATATTATTTTACCCTTGAAATTAAAATATACTTGAAAATGTTAACGGGAGCCTCCGATCCACGAGGACAAACAATAATGAAAATATTGCATATTGAGATAAATAGAACTTCTAAAATCTCGTTCTCTATCTCATATTTACTCTACATTCCTTTATATCTGGATCGTTGAATTTATGATTTGTCTAATGATCCAGATATAAGGAAAAGAATTGTAATTATAAAAAAAATAAAATAAAATAAGTAAGGGACTGAAAAAAAAAAAAACATACAAAGTTGATGAATGGTACCTCTGAGGAATCTTCGCCTCCATATGGTTTGGCACCATAGGTATCCACGTTGAATGATTTGGAGGAGGAAGTACTTGCAGCAACAGCAAGTCTTCTTTTTACCAAGTTTGATGAGGATAAGTGATCGATAGCCCTTGAATGCTCCAAAATGTTGGCGTTGGTACATGTTGAATAAGAGGACAATAATGATACCAACAAAATCCATGTGATAATATTTGGTAAGCAATACATATTATTATGTATAATAAGAATATGTATGTGGTCGGACAGTTATAATAGAGTGAAGAAAGATGAAGCTAATAATCTCAATGAAAAAGAGAAGGTGTAACGTGGTATTTATATACACATAATAAGAGGTCTCATGTTTTTGAAGAAGAGAGGGATCGGGATCATAGTGGTTTCTGAACTACAAACCGGCTAGTTAGCTATAAATAGATTAAAGACCAACCTCTTTCAAGTCAAAAGTTGTAGATAAACTGAGTTGAATTTTAGGTAAAAAAAAAAAAAAAAAAAATTTCAATAGCACACGATGCAATTAGTTGACTCTCCTTTAAAGTCTCAAAGGTATCACTTGATTGTCAGATTTTTTATGTGGTACAAAACAAATTTTTTACTTTGATATAAGTTAAATAAAAGATTCAACTGACATTATATAAAAATCGATTTTGTAATACAAAATAAATATATATTTAAATTTTCAAAAACAACCTCACATTAAATGCACAAATCATGAACAAACTACATTCGATGCACTACAAAAATTAAACATAGCACAGAAAAGTTATACTTTTCTCTGTTCCCTTTATACTGTATTGTTTAGTTACTCTTATGTGATTCTAGTTTACCAACCAAGTCCTGCCAAAGGTTTAGTTTTATGATGTTGAAGAGTCTCGATTAGCTGTTAATTAGTTTATACCAGTGCCAGTGTACCAACACTAGCGCCCCAACGTATAACACATTTCAAACTTTTATACGAGAATGAGTCCGATATCTCTACCTTTGGTTTTCAAACATTATTTGACGAACCACCTTTGACTGTCTTTATATATCTTACATATATTTAATCTTTATTTATTAACTGGTCAACATCCCTCGTGCATGAATTTTACCTTGAGAGATAAAATTGCCGTATAGAAAATGGTGGGCTCCTTGTAACGTTACTTTTCAGCGATGAATAATAATTCAATCTTATTTGCTTATTGGAGATATATTATTTCACTATACTTTCTCTCGAAAATCAAACTAATGGAAACCTGTTAGAATTTCTCCTCCTTCTTTTTCATTTTTTCTTTAAAAGAAAAATTTTTTAGAATTTACATAGGTAGAAATTGTACATGCTAGGATTCGATTAGAATAATCATTTACGTACTGTATGAGTGATGCGCTACTTATAACTTCACAAAAATAAAGTGAGAATTATACTTGAAGGAATGATTAGGTAAGAACAAAACAAAAAAGATTAGGTGATCTCAGTATTTCAAATACACAAGTAACAAATAAAGCAGTTTTAGGATACCACAAGTGTTTATCTTGAACTTGAGCAAATGAGACCAGTTCTTTGTTCGAATAACTTATTTAATCTTAGAGAATGGAGGTTTTGTAAAACAATATTGTTTCTCAATTCTTTTCAAGAGTTTCAAATGAGAAGAAAAAACTGGATATTTATAAGCTTTTGAATATAATGGTGTCTGTTGGATTATTTATGTAATCAATTGATAAGATGGAGCTCACTCAATTTATAGTTATTTTGAATGAGTTTGCAAATGAACCAAAAACTAGCAGTCTTCCTTGTGAGTGCATAAATCACCGGAGAAAGACTGTAGGTGGATGAACTGACTGGTTAGTCTAACGATTCCTATTTAGAGCCTACAAAGCTAATTCTCTTTAAATCATCCTAAAATAGATCGAATTTCTTAAGCTCTGCCATCTAATTCAAAAAGTCAAGCCTAAATATATAATATAGTAGTTTTCAATCCACTATATAAATTAAACGAAATTTGTTAGATTCTTGTTAATTTTTTTTAATTAAATTTCATGTAGTATTCTATATTCACATGGCTAGAAAATGTAACTGGTTAAAAATCTTTAGATTTTATTTTATTTTTGTTTTTTTTTTTCCGTGTTTGTCTTCTTAACTGTGGGCATGAACTGATTTCCACGTCAATACAATAGGCACTTCATAGAAAGATTTTTCCCATTTAGTTCCAGTCAGCCTCCCAATTCTCAAATACCAAAGCATAAATTCGAAGAACGTGAAATGCTATATAGTTCTAGCTACATGTAAAATATCTCCATGCCAAGCTTAGATATAAACTTCTTTACACGCTCTTAAATCAATCATTACCCCTTGCTATGCTTTTATATTTAAATATAATTTATATAGGAATATGATAATGAGTTGACATAGGAGTCTAGATGAAGGGCAGCTCCTTGTAAAGGTGCCAATCCTCTAGGAAGGACTTGATACAAATATTTATTTATTTTTGGGGTTGATATTACTGTTATCAATCAACCCTGATTTTGCCATTGAACCCCCGCTCATCTCTATGACACATAGGGCCATGATCCATCGTGCTTGTCAAGGTAGAAGACCCTTAGGGGATACAGGTTGACACCTGGCATGTCTTGCTAACCCTGCAAAAAGCCTAAAGGCATATTGTAGAAGTAAATATCCCCCACCATCTGCCTCGATCTAGACGACTTCTTTACTACTCGAAGGACCGATACCTACTAAGGGAGACCCACTATCGACCTGTCTCCATCCTGAAGAAACAAATACAAGCCGGGGAGGATCATCATCCACATAAAGATCCTAAGATATGTCTCCAGCCTTTAAATCCACCCGGACGACTCCATAGATTCGAATCAAACCCTTATGATTGGAATCCATATATTGATTTTGGTGTACTTTCTAAGTCCAAAAAAACTATCTTGAGTGTTCATATGGAAGATTATCTCTTTTCATCGAGCTACCCTGCTGACTTAAATTTTGGTGTGTATGCGCCATAACCACCTCCAACGGCCTATTAGTTTGCATGTTCTTTTTTAACCTAAGCTTAAGCCTAAGTCCCCCCTAGATGATCGAATCTAAAGGAATATTTAAACCACTAACAACCTCATCTCTACTTATTTTCTTTTCTACTCGTTAGTTTTTATGACTATATTGGTAATTTTTATTGTATACTATTTCATCTTTAAGGATGAATAAATTCTTTCTAGTTTCCTTTCCTCTATGATCCAAATACATTATTAGAACAAATCAAGTACTCCCATAATGCATTCCCTCTATATTCTTTTCTTCTCCGTTCCTTCCCTCTTGCATACAAAATGTTGAAATAGAGTATAGAGGTTTTTAAATGGAAGAGATACTAAAATGCTTATGTGACATTTTGGAAACGTGCCTATAGGAAAATTACACGACTGTCACTTGATAAGGTAAAAAGTTCTATTTAGTGAGGGAAAAAAGAAAAAAATAGTTTGTTGTGACAACTTCTAAAAGTAGTTTGATATGTATGAAAATAGGATACACATATATATGCACATACACACATATAATTGATAGATAGATAGTTTCCTTTCTCTATATTTCAACTTTTTATTAACTAAATACTATTAAAACAACTATGGGAGAAAGGGGAACTGGATTTTTTTGTTCAATTAGAAGACTAATATTCATATCATTTAACTACAAAAGTCTTGAGAAAAAGAAGAAAAATGCAAAAAAGAAAAAAAAAAAAGAAAATATTGCTCCTCGAAAAATAACCCTAAGAGTATAGCACTTAAGAGACAATTTCAATTTGATTTAAAATTCTCTTTTTAAGAGGCGATTTCAATTTAATAGAGATGAGAGGTAATTTCAAGTCCAAATAGAAATCGCCTCTTTGGAGGCAATTTTTTCTAGCCTATAACCCCACCAAAATCCTTTCTTCTTCTCCATCGAGTTTCATCTAAAAATTTCTCTCTCTCTCTCTAAAAACTCACATATGCCATATCTCATATAGATCGCCATTTCTCTTCATTTTTTTCATCAAATCAATTGCTAATTTGAGATCTTAACACAACATATAGCATATATTTGCAACAATTTTGAAAAAACATTATTGAATGCACGCGATTTTGTCACTTTCTCTCTCTATACACCAAGGAAGGAAAAGGCACTTTTTTTTCTTGTTTTGATTCTTTGTACATATATATAATTGTGAAAAATAGCTTTGTTGTTGAATATTTTGTGATATATTAATGGTTATGTTATTATTATTATTATTTTTTTTTTGCGTATTGAATTTCTTTGATTTGGTGTATTTTATAAGCATGTATAATAAGTGATATAGATATACTTAATTATTGTTGAATCAACTAGTCGAGCTAATGTATTTTCTATGTGATAATACTAAGTATTAGATCAACTATAATTGTGAGTATGTGTTAGTAAATTCAATTTAGCTATTATTTTAGTGGTATCCATGAATGTGTGGTTATAAATAGAGGTTATGGTTTCTATCATTGTTGTGAATTTTATAAATTTATGTAACAAACAAGTGAGAATAGATGATATGAGGATGGTTTGCTATACTGAAAGAAATATTATAGAAGGGAAAGATATGGTGTGCCACAATAGACACCTAACAACAGTAGTTAAGGTTCAAATGGGAGCAATTTATGATCAGGATGGTGGGCTTGATATGTAGTCGTCTTTGAGTTAAGGTGGTGACTCATCGAGTCTAGTTGATTCCCAGATGTACCCTTATAGGAGGGAGTAGGGACTTGTTCTGTACTGTACAACTATGATATCAGTAACTATTGGCATCATCCTAAGAATGTGGTGGAGTTAGTGGTTCAATAGAAATGTATGTTGAAATTTATGAAATCAACATCCCCTATACAATTGAATGTTTTTTTTTTTTTTTGAGGACATGATAGCAATGTTGGGCTTCAAGTTAAACTCAGGTGTTTGCATCTTAAGTAATTCTACCCATTGAGCAGTTGAATACCCCATTAAGTTTACATGTTGATCACAAGCGAATTGAATAAGGATATAGATGTGAAAATGATTTAGCTTGTGAAGACATTGCAGAAGACTTTAATGACATCGATTCAAATGATGGTATTATTACCAGCGAAGGCTAGCTCTAGTCTATAAATGAAGCTTAAGGGTTGAGCAAGAGGAATGAGTGGTTGAAGACAAATGTAGATGCAGTTGAAAGGTCAAAACCTATGCCATTCTATATGGCTAATGTGGGCAATAGACTTGTATCATCTAAGGACAAAATGAATGATGATGAATGGAGTTTCAACAATAAATTTAAGGTAGCAAACAGTTTTAGAAAAAAGAACATTTACAAACGACTGTGAAGATATATCATGTTTTTAACCATCACGACTTTGTACTTGTGGAGTCCGACAATAAAATTTGATATATCAAATGCGTTGATTGGAAAAAGAGTTGCAAATGAAGGCTATGGGTATGCTAGAAGAAGCATGCTATATATTTCATAATAACTAGGTTTATGAGCTTACACACGTGCTTGAATCCCACTGTTAGCTAAGACCATCCTCGATTGGACTCAACCACACTATTTTGCTATATTATTAAGGAAGTGTAGGAATTATCAAGCATTAAGGTAAAACATCTTCAAGCCACCATTTACAAGCAGTACCGATATACTATATACATAAAGAGAGGTAGGTATCCTTCATACAGCTTGATGGACATTTGATTATTGTCTTAATGCAGCATTGGAGGGAGGAGATATATATATTTCACTTTCACATCGGCAAGATGATGATTACGTTGCAAGATATCTTTACTGGTCTCGTTAGTTTACTTGCTAATGGTGAGGCTATGACAGGCATCACATAATCAAACTAGCAAGATGTGTGCCATCGCCTATTAGAACTTCGCTTAACCAAGAGTGCTATTAAAGGTAGTTAAGTAAAATTGTCTTGATTGAAGGATAATTTCAGTGACTTGCCATATGACACAAATGACATTACCGTGCAGCTATATACTCGAGCCCATATCATATGTAGCTGATTGTGGAGATGCTCTTTTCAAACAAGTCGAATAATTGGGTATATCTCATGTTTCTCCTTCTTCTCTCCGACCTTACTACAGTTTGGTACTACGCTTATTATTAATACTCTTTAACCAAGAAAATAAGCACCAAAATGATCAAGCCTTTAAAAGAAACGTATGACTCAAATTCACAAGTATAGCGAGCTCCCACGCGGCTTGTTATTGACATGTTGGCGGAAGAATTCACCATTAGTGTTAGATATACTGCTACATATTAGATCGGTTGTAATCGAATCTTTATAAACCCGATTCATATAAAAATTTGCTATGATTCAGTGATATTGAGCACGTCAACGTTGGGCTAAAGAGCATCTCTGTTTTCAGGTGTTCTCGTCTCTTGTTTTGTAATACATGCTGAAGCACTAAATGGCGAATTTCATTATTGAAGTAAGCAATTCTGTCCTCATTTAGCTCATAGGGATTTAGCGAAGCTTCATAATCTCTCGGGTACTCTTTCTATTCTAACAACCTATTCGTTATATTCTATCTTGTAATATGGCTCGTTAATTTCATATAACATGTTGAGGTACTGCAGAGACTTATGTCTGACTAGGAAATAAGATTATGAAAAATCATAGGAGAGTAATACTCATTCGAATTCTGAGTAAAAACTTGATAGTTTAGATATGTGAACAAGATTTGTGAATTGTGTTGTTGGACAAATGATCATTAAAATAAAATTTGCAACATACGATATTTTGAAGAATTGATATGGTGACTGAAAATTGTTTTTACTATATATACAGCTATATATGAATTGAGTTAAAATAATACCATGTTGAGATTATCTTGGTGATGCAACGTGGAGCAATAATTACAAAAAATGTGTGAAGAAAATAATTCATATTAGGTGATAACTGAGAATTATATTGTTTCATAAGATTATTTATATAGAAGTAAAACCCTACAATTAATAAGGAAACAGAATAAAATCGAAACTTAACAAAAAAATAAATGAAACCATATGAAACTTTCCTAAACTGATGGAAATTTTTCGAAAGTCTGATATGCTATGAAAACAATTAAATTTGGCTCAAATGCGTCAAATTGCGAAGCTATTTGCAATAGCTGGTAGTAAACACAAATCAACCCTTATTGATATATTATGAACCCGTATCTCCTAATAAGCAAAAAGTCACAACCTTTCAAAGTTGTCCAATCCACAAGCATGAAAACAAATTTTACTCTTCTAATATTTTCATTTCTGATCGGCTTCCAATCGACTCTATTTTTTATTACTCTTGACCTTTGATTACTTCTGACTACTACTTGATTTGCTTCTAATTCCAACCAGGTTCTAAATTAATCTTTTTTTTTTTTTTTCGCTTCTACTAATCCAGATGCTCCATATACTATAAGTCTAACTCATCTAAATCACTCAAGCTCGACTCAAAATTATAGAATTCAAATTTGAGTGAGTTTGAAATTTTTGACTCAAGCTCAACTCAAAATAATACTTATTAGGTTCAAGCTTCACTCAATTAACTCGATTAGATTTAAAATATCTAATAAAATACTTCACTTTTAATTAAAACAATAATATTGGTATTTAAATTTGACTTGAGTTAACAGTATTTGATCTCAACTCTAGCTTTATAAGACTCTGCAGTTGCAGCTAGTAAAGCTGTATATATTATAAAGCTCAACTTGATAAACTATTAGAATGATTTGGGCTTGGCTTAACCTTTTATCAATTAAACTCAAATAAATCTCGGAGTCAAACATTGAATAATTTGCAGGTGAATTTGGCCCTCCAACACCTTACTTTGACAATATGAAAGCTTTTGAAGTTGCTAATGTCTTAATTTAATCTTGTTTAGTCGTCACTACTACAGTTTATATCATCTCGCATGGAGCCAACATCTGGTTTATCAAGTCATTTATCAATATTAGTTTAGCAACATAAGAATGTACGTCGTCCTTCACACGGATGTCGATCAAAATGAAAGGCTGAACTGAACTTGACTTTCTATATTTGGTTTGATGTTGAAGATGTTGCTGAAGAAAAGAGCTATTAAAAATATTAATTGTTGACTTCTTTGGCAAGGTTCAAATTGGTCAAAGGTCAAAATATATGTGCATCATCTATCTTATTTAAGGAATAAAGTTAGTTATCAGAACATTTCGGATGTATAGGGAACATGGTGGCGTAACTGAATTAACCAAACATGGGATTTTGGAAATAAGAAAACTGAAACCTAACATTAGAAATATCTTCTACAATGTTATTATAGAACACTTTCTGTTATCACCTCTTCATTCATTGCCATCTTATGTATTAAATATTCACAGTCACATGTATGTCTCCATCAATGTTATATTACCAAATAAAATCTTCAATATGTAACAACATGTAAATAAATTAGTGGTCATTAAATAAAATGTTAACATTTAAAAATATGAAAAGTTGAAGTCATGAAAAGGTTTTTTTTTTTTTTTTCTTAAACATTATCCAATAATATAGGTACTATTGCTATTTACTCACCACGGATTTGGACATATGATACATTAGTATTAGTGATTTCTTTTTTCTTATTGTAAATGAAATACCCTAATGTTGTAATGTTTTATTATCTATATAATAGCATAGCAATTTAATGTTAAGGGCTGGATATTTTATAATTTAACCCCTTTCTAAAACTCTACCTTATTAGTATGTTTTCCTTCTTTTTTTTTTTTTTTCCCTCTTCCTATAGTTTTCCATCTCTCCCAATCATATTTTTCTTCTCCTTACCTTGCGCGTTTTCAATAGGAGATTGAAGGCAAGTCTTTTTCTTTCTTTTTTGTTGCAGATCTTGTACTTTTTGGTCTTTCCTTCGACCAAGTTCTTATAAATACTGTTCTTATAAATACAACTTAGTTATTTTCTTAAATATTGATTACTTGATTACACCTAAGTTTCTATTAATTTATTAAAGGTTTCCCACATAGGACTTATAGGCAATTAAGTAGAAGGTGAAATAGAAGATCGATTAGAAGGTTTAGGGTAATAAATAGATTATCTAGTTGACTTGAGATAAATGTTAAATAAATAATATTAGTGTTTCAATATGAAAATTTGTAATTAAGGAAACTCACTTTCAAAAGTTAAAAAGCCACACCAAGTATGTAATTATTTACTTTATATTTCTGCATGTTAGGATAGGAGCTTAATGTACCTAACAACTATTTGACATTAAATACACGTTTATCTATATGGCCAATGGAATGGGAATGCCAATGATGCCGGCATGGCAACAGATGATCAATGTTTCGCGTGGTCCTAATGGAAGTTGCACGTGGAAAGGATTAGGTATATTTAGGTTGATCTTAGACTCTTGGATGATAGAGAATAGCCAACATTGTCTACGTGCACTATTTATGTGCATTCCGCGTTATGAGTTATTCCTAGTCTTTGTGAGATTCACTAAAGGTGTAGGACAGATGCTAGTGCTAAGGAATATTTAGAGTATTGTGATCATTAGGGATACTAAATGGAAGACATCCATACTTTGAAGTTAGTTATCTAGGGCAGTGAATGACCATCCTCACCATGGTTAAATCGATTGACCCACTTTTATAAATTAGTTGTGACCCATCACTTGTCTTGTGGTTGTTTTAGTCACTCCAAGGTGATGGGAATTGAGATCCAAACCCAAGACCAAAACTAAAGAAGTTGCTTCTGGCTTGGTTCTAACCATATCAGGCTTCTAGTTCTACTTAAGGTTAGGAATGCTTCTATCAATGAGCTTATGCCAATTTGAGCCTCTTATCATGACTTTTGCAAAACTTGTGGTTCTCATTGCTATTTCTACTTCTTATTGCTTTTGTTAACTTTGGTTCTAACTGATGCTTTCACTCTAATTTTCATTTGGTTCTAACTTTATGTGGTTTTACTTTTAGATGGAATCTGCTTTAGCTTAACTTCTATAGAATATTCATCCCGTATCGTCTATGGATATTATTTCATTATTTTACTCATAGTTATAAGTTGTATTTTTAAGATTTAATTAGTTGAAGATTTCTTTTACAATTTAGGAAGTCAAATTTTGATTTGTATTAGATAATATCTTTTGTTTCTTTTTGAGTTGTTAGGAATATTTTCTAGAAGATATTGGTCAATACTTAGCCACTAGGTAACTTAAGAAGTTTTCTTTTTCTAGTAATTTCCTTTTTAAGTCTTAGCACTCTTGGATTTTATTAGTCTATAAATTGGCATACTATGAGTTGTAATTGATAGCGCTTAATCAATGAAATCAAGACATAGTCTAACTCTTCTTTGATGAATATTTTATGAGAATGAATTTTCTTGTGAATCATTCTTATTCTTATTAATCTTAGATTTATGATTTTAAGAACATCATTCTTACCAATTGATTATAGCCAATAGGAAATCATAAATAATATCTATTCTTGTTTTTAATTAAACCGTAATTTGTTTCTTGAATTAATGTCTAATTCTTGATTTGTCTATATCTCCTAGTTCAATTATCATTTTTTTTTTTTTTTGCCAAAAGTTCTATTATTAAATTAGATTATCCAATTTGATAATTGTTCATATTCTTTATTTCCTTATTTTATATTTCCAAATACAAAAGATCCAATCTTTATTCCTTGGGGTGCTTTTATCAATTATGCTAGATTCCTATTTAAGAAATTTTTAGAGTCATCATAAGATCAAGGGGTGGCCAACAATCACTTGTAAAGGGTTATGCAGCCCTCCTTAGATGGTCGCCAGCTATCTTATCACTTTAGAATGGTTAAATTTATTTATTTTTTATAAAAAAATAAACTTTTCACAAATATAAATTTTTGATGGAGTTGCTTTAGTCACAATTTTAATTCGTTTTATCTCTACCTTGTGTGTCATGATGTTAATATTTTTAAAAATTCATGATAGATATTGTAGATGGCTAAAATGGATTTTAAGCTTTAAGCTTCATTCTTTGGATTAAAATAATAGGGCCTAAGGAGTCTAATCCATAATAGAGATGTTGTATGGTCGACTTGGAGTAATGACTATTAAGTTAGCCTATTTGTTCTCAACCTTTCTTAGGAAAAGCTCATGCACATAGAGAAACTCACCACAGACTTGGACACAACAAAAGCTTATGGAAAAACCCATTAACAAGATGATGCATCTTGGTCATCAATTGTCATCGTGATCCTACGAACATCATTAATGGCCTAATTTTATAAATAACCCATAGCTTAGGACAATTCATCTATTTCTATGCTATTACACTGCTATTGCAAAAGATCAAATAAAGCTTAAAGAGAAGAATATATTTCTTCTCATCTAGAATAGTGGGGATTGATGCTCAATAGTTCCTCCACTTATTATAAGTGCAATTGAGTTCTTTGAGATTGTTTACTCTTTTTTTTTTACTTCTTTTTTAGTAAAGAAGTTATAATTAGTAAAAGTTTTTCTGTACGCACGTGACCATTGCAACCAAATACCCACATCTATAGATATATTATACTGTATATTGATATGACATGACAATCTCGATGAAATAATAATAATAATAATAGTAAGTTTAAGAATGAAATAAAAGAAAAAAAATGTTAAACCTTATGGACCGAAAAAGGTACTTTTTCTAAATCTTCAAAAAGCAGATTAATAAGTTTTAATTTACTCTCTGCCTCTCTCCTAAACACCTAATGGCATTACTTACAAAGATCGCATGATATACATGTTGTCCCACGTATTGATGTGACTATGTGACCATCTTCAATCGGTGTAAAAACAATCTGTGTTATCCATCCTAAGATCAAAGAGAAGAGCTTGTGATATCAATAGAATACAACCGTATAGCATTACTACAAAGAGACCTCTCCCTTTAAGGTGTACTCAACATTGGCGAGTGAGGCTTTTGCATATTCACCTGACGGGCGAATTAAGTTAACTTGTCGCAACAAAATTCCTGTACATGGCACACTCTTGCTGCAGTCCAACTTAATAGCGATTTCCGAAGCACTTGTTCCTTCGATGTTCTTGTACATCACGTTGCTTATTTGCACGGCTGTTGTCTGCCATTAGAGTTACCGTCGACATAGCGATTGATTATAAGACTCATGGTCCATGTTAAAATTTTTTCTATGAATTTGGGCGAGGTACGGATATCATGCATAAGGATAAGGTACTCATGTCTCGCACCCATGCTATATGATATGCCATGCATCAAAAATCAGATTTACAATAGAATACGATGATGATGAGTTCAAAATCACATGTTACCAGATCTGGACAGGGCTCCTTTTGGTCACAATAGTTTTGGTCTATTATTATTGGATTGGTTACGTTGTGCATTTTAATATTTTGGAAGATGATGTTTTTTGCATAACCTAATCCTCCCTGCACAAGGACAACGAACAAAATATGAATAAAAAAATGTAAACATATTGTTTAAATGACAATAATAATAATAATAATGAATTTGATATTAAAATCTTAATAAATATACGACAAGAAGCATTAAGATTGTCCAAGTCCAAACCTGCCAAGTTTTTATTCTCACACCATTTGAAGTTCCCGAAATTCTCGCTCTGTTTACCAACACATTCGAGACATAATCCGTTGAACCATTTTCTCCTAAACTTCCAATGCTACATTCAGACGATATTTTAAAGAAAAAAAAGAAAAAAATTAATCGAGCTCGGTAAATGTTTTAGTAAAAGAATTACAGGCTAATTATGTGTGACTTTCTTGAGTAATAAAAAAAGGGAAAATAATTATTTCCTTAAATTTCAAACAATCTGTATGAAGCTACAGCTGTTTGGGAGTTAGAAATTGACCTTATTCCATGCCCAGGGCCACATACGATATTAGTTGCTTGAATATTTTCAGATCCATTTACAATGGATATACAGTCATCTCCTGTCATAAAAATAAAAATTAATAGAAAAAAACAACTAAACAAAAATTATAAGAAAAAAAATAAACAAAACTTTTATTGAAACAATCATATATTATGAGCCAGTTAATTTTAGAAAATTTTTCATTTTTGAAATAATTCACAAAGAAAAGAAAAAAGAGAGACCAAAATTGATAAAATGTTCACTTACTTTACATTGAGAATCAAGTTCTTTTCATAAAAAAAAAAAAAATGAGGATTTTGATCTATTTTATCAATCTTAACTAGATTTCAAAAACTATGATAAGTAACTTCTCCAACTTACTTGCCATAAATGTTTCCAAATATATCATAAGGATTCTTACTTTTTAGTGGCTGTAAATAGTAAAATTATTTTCATTCTTTTTCTCTTAGAGAAATGTAATTGGAAATCGAAAAGAAAAGTAAAGATGAAAAATTAAAATAGAATTTTCTACAAGGAAACAGAGCCTGAGATTGTATATCTATTTAGGTAGTCATCACTCTCATATTTATTTGCTATGTGCATTTATTTTTCATTTTTCATGTACTATATATTTAAAGGAGGAGGAGTGAGGTTTGCGTGGAAGAGGAAATATGACAGAGCTAAGTTAATTAGTGTTATTAGAAATATAAATGACCTGTCCTGATGACGGTGTTTCTAATAAGGATGTTTTGAGTGGCGGTTACATGAATACCATCAGTGTTGGGGCTCCTGGCTGGTGCTGATACCAGGAGTTTCAACGCTTTAACATTGAAACACTTATGGAATGAAATGTGCATTTGTTGTGCATTTTGGACGATTAGGTCAGCTACCTTCAAGTTCTTGCACTGATTAAAAGTCACGGCCTGCGTAAACGATAAAACGCCTAGAGCTAGTTACATCATTACGACATATAAATGTTATTAAGCCTTGGAAAGTACCATTGCACCCGAAAAGAAAAAAAAAAAAAAAAGGTTAAAACTAGCTGGAGAATTAAACTTACAGTTGGTGCTGTTGTGCAAGGCTGCAATGAATTGGAAGGAAAATCCTCTAATGTTAGTAAGTAATAACAAATTTACCAAATATACTAACCTAGTTCATTTGTATTGGAAAAATAAATAGACATTTTAACTTTACTACTTTTTGCAACATATAAATTTGAAGTTTCTATTTGTCTAATTATACACTCAATTCATATTTAATTATAACCATTTATATTTCAATTCATTTCAATACTTTCGATAGCTATCTATTGACCATCTTTTTCAAAATAGTGGATCATGATTCATTTAAAAAATACGAGTCATGACACTCACTAACAACCGTTTCATGACCTAAGAAGAGTCGTGTGACCCATCTATAACCATAGGCAATTACTCTATTATATTAGTTAAAATTGACGATCTGAATTGAAATTAATTAAAATATAAATGATGATAACTAAATTTTTAATTAGATGTATAATTAAATGAATTGAAAGTCGAAACTCCACGTGTATAAATGCAACAAAATTGAGTTTTAAACCATGACATTATCCCAACCCACATCGACATATGTGCAAAAAAACAAAAGAAAAATATGAATGATAAAACAATAATGCAGGATCCTCCGATATTTTCCTACGTAAGATCGTCCCGTCCAATAAACCAAATCTCTACCTTAATATTTGGGATTTCTGAAATTACCAATCTAATTGAATAAGTACCATAGTTTTATTGACTTTACAGGAACGTCGCCACCATTTTCTTCCATTGCCATTAATAAACCCCCCACCTTCTACAGTGAAGTTGTATAGGTCCTCAAATGCAATCCAACGTCTTCTATCCTGTTGATAGTCCGATAGTCGAATAGTGGCTTTGATCGTCCCATAAACCTGCAGGAATACGAAAAAATTATTACTTTCTACGTGAAAAATTTTTAAGCTTTTATTGTTGGATGGCGTTGCTACCTTCATAGTTACTTCTGATTTACATGGACCATAGAATGTGATGGGTTTAAGGTGATAGACCCTGTTCTTAGGGATTATGAGAATGCTTTTATTTAAACAAGAGCAAGCATCCTCCCAAGCATCCTTGAATGCCTGAAAACCAAAATTGATGAAATAATTAAAGCAGATTTACTTGCAAAATCATACGGATTAATTTCTAAAACATTCTGAGCTCTAGGTGATGGAGTGGGCAAAAAAAGGTAGGTAGATCACTTATTTACCTATTTTTAGCAACATCTTTCATTGGATGTAATATATTAAAATAAGAAAAAACCGTACAACCTTTTATATGATTATATTTGTCTTATATGTTAAATCCTTAATGGAAGAATGCCTTTTAGATAGGTAGACCGGTTCTATTAGTCGGTGGAGCGGCAATTGGTGCTCCTATCCCTTGGTGCTTATTATACTAATTTGGGCTATAAAAAAAATAAATGAAGAAAGTTTTTATAGTAGTAAATACCTTGGAGTCATCTTTTCCATCACCTTTGGCACCATAATGATCCACATTAAAGGACCTGGATGAAGATTCAGCAACAAGCAATCTCCTCTTGAGCAAGTTTGAATTTGATGATGAAAATAAGTTGTTTATAGCTTTTGAGTGCCCCAATAGCTTGGTCATGCAAAAGCTTGCTGACAAAGAGCATGATATCAAAAATATCCAAAGGAGAATATTTGGAAAGTAGTACATTTTTCACTTCTCTCGGGTTTTTTCCTTTTTTTTTTTTTCTTTTTATTTCCTCCTTTCAAGCTGATATAAGGCACAAGAGCTATTATCCAAATGAAAGATGGATAAGAAGAAGAAAAATTTGATGATATCCGAGTTATAGGAAGAAAGATGAAATTGATTTTAAGGTTTTATGAAGGTACCAGACTAATGATTATGTATATTTATCAACGACAAGCTTCATGATACAGCTAGAGTTTGAGGATATTTATTTAGAGTTGAAATGGCTGAGAACACAATACCAACACTTTGATTAAATTGATGTTTTCCTTTTTCTTATGACTTTTTTTTTCCCCCCTCAAGTGGGCCTAACTTCCAATCGGGGCTTATTTTATAATGGGACTTTCATCCTTCCTTCAAGAGAGTTTATCGAGATTTGAATATCTAACTTTAAACTAAATATTCACCCACACATTCAAGTATGTTTGTAATTAAGGTTTTCGTAGGTACTAAAAAGTTAACCATGTTGGTTAGTAATTGGTGCTAGTTTACCAAACACATCCACACACGTGTAAAGCATATGGAACCATGTTAACAACGAAGTAGAAACAATGCAGGGTGCATGACGTAAAAAGAATTTGGTGGTGGTAGCCACGCCTATTTGCTTTCATTGGCTTTTTAAATGCAAACAGCAATCTTCTTTTAGAGGAGAAAAAAAAAAAAAAGTTGAATACACGAAGCTTTACATTTGTGGTTGTTTGTGTGTCGGTGTGATGAATGCTTCATTTTAACCATTCAATCACTTGTCCCGAACTTTTCTCGGAAGATTAATTGGTTAAGAATGAGTAAGAATAAGATGAGTAGAATATGAAATCTTATCGTATCTTATTTATAGGTATTGTTTTCGAAATTTTAATACCTATACCTAAATCTATGTAAAAGATAATTTTGAGCCATAAACCTACTTGAAACCTATCCTAACTAACCTTAGACGGAGCTGAACCGGTTATTGAATCGCTGAGCCTTAAAAGCTTAGGTAGTCCAGCTATGGCAACTTGTCAAATTGGAATGCACTAAACTGGTGGTTTAGTCCGACAATTTGAGGTTGTACCAACCCCAAAAATTAAAAAAACATATGTATAAATAATATATAATATATTATATATACTATATATATAATGTAAACAAGTATATAATATATGTAGTATATAATATATGTAATATATAATAATAAATATACTATAATCTATATATATAATATAGCATCACATATTCACACTTGTACAGTCTAAATGAATTATTTTGAGATAAAAAAAATGAATTGAGAATAAAATTTTTTTATTCACTTGTCACTACATATTGACATAAAGTTTTATAATTAGTTGAAAAAAAAAAAAAGAAATTGACGAATAGGCTACAACTTATATTAATTAAGGGAATGTTAAAAAAAAAAGAAAATAACTTACAAATGAAGGTCTTTCGAACTGGCTTTTGAATTGCCAATTCAATCAAACCAACCTAAGCCTAAGGCCTTAAGGGCTAGGCTCAATAGTTCTAAGTTGGTTCGGGCTAGTAACCATCTTTAATTATACCCTATCTTATTATATTTTGAAATTATTATATACCATGTACCTT
Organism: Lumnitzera littorea; assembly: GCA_024138015.1. NCBI lineage: Eukaryota > Viridiplantae > Streptophyta > Magnoliopsida > Myrtales > Combretaceae > Lumnitzera > Lumnitzera littorea. Next base: position 915,479 of record JAMXBB010000006.1, read on the forward strand.
ATAGACTGTATAGGATAACTTGTAGATTTTCTTTTATTTTATTTTTTTATAAATTTTAATATGAATATTTTTTTCAAAAGATAAGACCAACTTGACCTTATTTTTCAAAAGCAATTACTAAATTTAGCAATCTTTCAAGTAGCACTAGTGAATTGAGTTCATGAGGTTTCTTTCCAACCCTTTTTTTTTTTAATGGTTCTCTAATAGCTATTATTGTGGACGAATTTTTGCAGAAGTATTATACAAAACATTTTTTATGTAAATAAAACATTCATTTTATAATAATTATATTGTAGAAATATTCCAAAGAACAAACATACAGTTTTTAAGAAATAAAGACGATAAAAACATCACACTCAATGTAAGATTTACAAAGTTTACAAACTATGAATGGAAGATTCACAAGATTCTTACTTTAATAGCCAAATCAATCAACAAAACAACCTCGATATTCTACTCCTCATCATGCCAAAACATTGCACACACATATTTCATCATGGTAAGGCAAGTAAGTAACAAAGAAAATCCAAAATAAAATCTTCAAGTGCCTCGTTTAGACAATGATATTACAAAATCTTTCGATGGGCTAAGTTTCTTTATTTTAATAAGGTGATATTCTTTTTATTTGTTAATTTTTTTTAATTATTATTATAAGACGAGTACAAAGTACTCTTAAAACCTATACCCTATATATTTCAAAGTACAGACTCTATAATGGATACATGGTATTTTGAATTTATACCTATATCTTACAATACAAGTTCAAAGATGACTATAAGATACCTTCACTTCATATATATACCTTATCTTATGGAAATATGTTCTGAAATATTACTACTCAAAACCTACTTAATCGAACAAAGTACGAATGGATATTCTATATAGTGGGATTACCAATTCGCCCTATCATGTTAGTAATGTGCTTTTAGCTTAAACGAGTTCATCTTAAACTATTGGACATTTCATTCTATGATACGGTTTATCTAATAATTATTAGTGTAATCCCAAATTTCAAAACTTTTAAATCCTAACAAACTCCAAACCTCTTACGTGATTAAAGGATGACCATTTATATACTCTATCTTTATACTATACACCATAAGATTAAGTTTTGACATTGGACCAATGTCTTGAATATATTTAAACTAGTTAAAGAGTTCACACAATATATGGATAAAAAGTTTAAAAAATAATTATAATTTTTTGAAAACAAAAATTATAAATATAATATAATGTTTTTTATATATTATAAAAAAAATACATTAAAAATTATTTAAGTAATATAAAATCTCAAAAATAAATGACTCATTACATATGTTTGGTGAATATTCAACGAGAAATAAACCTCAAAAACTCTCTCTCTCTCTCTATCACATACAATGTGTATGCATTGACATGTTTTATTATCAAATTATATATAATATATGTAATTTTAATATAAAGAATGACTTGAGATAAATTACTAAATAGTCTCCGATTTTGAAATTATTTAAAAAATTTGGAATAATTTATTATAATAGAATATAGAAATCATTAGCTTCAAAAATTATATTAAATTGACAAAAAGTTATGAAAATGCATTAATGATACTATAAAAAGTTAAGATATAAAAAAGAAAAGAGATTTTGAAATTATATAATGTAATATGATATAATATGATTTGAGAAAAAAATTATAAATTGCATCAATGATACCATAAAAAGGTGGAATATATAAAAAAAAGAGTTCCCAAAGCTATATATTAATAATATGATTATGTATGTGATAATTTTTTTAGTAATCCAACCTCCATTTACCGCGTAGTTAATGAAAAAGACGTTCACCTCGGAGTTCGCTCGTTTGAAAAACAAAATAAAGAAATAGAACTTATTCGTAATGATAACACATTTTTATGAGATTGGACTTATACTAACTACTTTTTAATTGTGTATAAAAGCATTTGAACAGTTAATCTATCTTATCTTTTGAAATGACAGTACTCTATGCAATAACATTTTTATATTATAAAAATAAATTGAAAATCCCTAAATTCTATAACATATCATATAATTGAAGATTCTCTAGGTACAGATTTAGTATGGTTCAAAAAAGTTACCAGGTAAGTATTGATATTATTGAATCTCATAAGTCTATGGCTATGAAATAAGATACAAATTAATAAATTTTACTAATATTATTAGACCTGGCTCAAATAATCAATCTAAACATATAAAATGATTAAAAATTAAAGGAATAGAATCTAATTTAACTGTGGTTTAATTAAAGTTGAACTAGAGTCGGAACGAAACTAAACTGAACCGATAGTATAATCGACCAGATCCAATCATATTGAAACGCTCAGGATCAAACTGTTTTTTTTTTTTTTTCTTTTTTGGCCAATAGATAACAGTTCATTTTGCTTTACCTAGTCTAGACCGTGTCACCCTTACTTTGGCCAATATGCATGAAGAAGTGCCAAAAAGGAACGAAATTTAAATAAGATTTAGACGGTAGTCTGCAACTTTCAAACATGCAAGACTAAAATGACAAATTATAATAAATGGAAAGTATATCTCAATACATTTATTTTATGAAAAAGAAATCTCTAATCGGTTTTGACATTTGACACTGTAAAAAAAAAAAAAAAAAATCATTCAATATTTTAACATAAGAAAATTACATTTGCATCCTTTTTTTTTTTTTTTTTCATTACAATGGAGGAGGGAGAACTCCAACTTGTTCCATATATTCATATAATTGTATTACAATTTTATATATATTCATTACTTTCTGATTAATCAAATGAAGGTACGTTGCGTCCTTACAACATCTTAATCTCTGTTTCATCAATAACTTCATTATGATTATATATAATGCATATGTTTATTACTGATTAATCAAATGATCCTCCGCGTGCACTTAATATCAATTTTACATAGGGAAAAACAGTGCCGATAATATATATTCTCGTCCGTACATGGTGTCGAGGTAAAAGCTTCTTATAAAAATATAAATGTAGAGTTGCTTAAAATGTTAAGGTCATTTATAAGAAGTTTACGTTTATTATGAATCATACAATTCTTTTATAATAAAAAGAAGAAGAAGAAGAAGGTACAATCGTCCTACAACTAGTTCTTAGCTAATGTCTCGCATTAAAGATGGTCTAAGGCCATCCCCATTGCAAGTTGCCTGACGCAACATTTCAGAATGTAAGCAACACTATCCGGGTTCTTCAGCGTTGGTGACTTGACGTGAGGTGCTTAAACCGTGTCCGGTGCTTGTTGGAATACCTGGACTTTTGGTTTATCTTTTTGAAAAATTGTCATAAGATCATAGCCTTCTGGCCATTATAATCCAATAAATAATACAAAAAAAATCTTAAGAAATTGATTTAAGAATAAAAGTTAGCATCTTTCAAAAGTCAAGATACCACCGAAGAACTAAAAATGAAATACCTAAAATTAAAGATGGCAATGGCCGTACAGCACTTGGCTGAAGGGCGGAGCGGAGGGCATGCTAGTCAAAGAAGTACGTTGCACTTTATTGCAGGCTCTCAACATGGAAGAAGGTATTAGGCATTTTTCTGGTAATTAATTATACATTTCCATCAAAATTCATTAATTTCCCAAATTATTTGGTATTCGAGCACGTACGTATTCATATAATCCCATTTCTTATTTTATACGTTTGAAGATCTGTATATTTTTGAAGCAAGTCATGTTCGATACAGTACAGGTCTAATTTGACCGTCCTGAGTTTCACGTGGTTTTTCATCAACATGTTGCTATTTGAAAAGGAAAATAGTGTTGTGTACCAATGAGTACACCCGACAGGCTGATAAGTAAATACTTGTATGACAACGTGGGGATCCCTACCCTACATAGTAAAAAATCACAGCATTACCAATATAAAAACACATTCCACTTACGCCACAACAAAAATTAGTTATTGTAACGTTTTCCGTTGAGATCACGACTAGGAATTAACCGAAGATGCATCTCCTTGACATGGAAAAATCATAGGTTAAGTTATTTAAAAACTCAACCTACATCCTCCAAACTATAATTTTGAATAGACCATATAAACTCTCAAATATATGACTTTGATCAAGGGAAACTTTTTTCAAGAAAAGAGAAGAGTACTATAACGCTTGTTTGATATTTTACTTGTGTAGGATAGAAGAAATAAATCAATAAATATTGATTTATTTGTTGTATAAGTTATGTTGTTTATGTATATTCATATGGACTAATGAGACAGTCATGAACAAGAATTTAGTTTTAACAGAAACATTAGATTAAATACTAAAATTAACACGGGAGTAATTCATTGGGTTATCGATACAAGAGGGTTACGATTAATGTAATTAATAAGAGATAAAAAAGACTTTAGAGACTAATTAAACATTATAATAAACCTAAACGACTGGATATCAAGTGATGAACATGAATTAGACAATTCGTAGAAGACAGTAATGGTATCAATCATCGCATGTGTATTGAGTTTCGTGGAACTGTGAATCGTGCTTCGTGTGTCAGGTACGTACACTCATGTTTCGTGGATCTGCAAGCCTAGTTATGATTGAGTTGTAATTGGTGCCGAGCTGCTTCTAGACCATTTAAGAAAGTAGAATCTAAATTGTTCTAAATTCCGGTTGATGGGATTGTATTGATGGATTTGACTAAATGACATATTTAAAATTAATTAACTAGTCGCTGCTTTTAGACCAGTTAAGACAAAAAAAAAAAAAAAATCCAAATTTCAATTCCACAATGTGCTTATAGATGCATATTATGTGCAGTGCCGCAAGTCGCGTGCTTCACATGATCAGAGAGGAGCATGTGATATAGGATGACACTTCACGTTTGGATATGGTACGGACGGAGGAATGGGTGGCCTTAATAGTCTACTGTACTTGTATGGCAACTGAAAAGAGTTTGAATGTCTGTCTTTATACTACTTCGTCTTAAGAGCATGAGCACACCGAACGAACGCAAGAAAGATTTCTTCTATTGGTCTTTTAAGTCTATTCCATGAAACTTTAAAGTAACATTTAGTTGCAATAACTAAACTAGATAAATAAAATTAAACAAAATAAATATAAAGAAAATTAAATAATATAAATTTATTGTATTATATTATATTTGATCTATATATTATTAACTATAAAATTTATATTAAAATATTAATTAATTATATTATAAAATAATTTTTTTATAATTTTTAATAAAAATAATATTAATTAAGTCAATATTATGGCATGGAAGAATATTTTTAAAAATATAAAATATTTTTGTTTTTGTTCAATAAATTTTATTTTTATACTATGACTTCATGACGTTGATTGAATAAAATCTGGTCCTTTTGTCCGGTTTATTAGCCCAATATTTTATTTAGTCATCAGGTAAAATTACAAATCAAATATAAGATAAAAATTTTTATTCAATTCAGTACCATAAAATTGCTTAACAAAAAACTACCTAGAACTTCATAACTTATTAACCTCTCTAAAAATAAGAATTTAGATAATATTAATGAATGCAAATGTTAAGACTTTAAAAGAACATTCATGCGCTTCTAGTGGATATATGTTTAAGCACGGTAGCTTGTGAACACTTCGGCTTAATACATGAGATTGCTAAGAAAGGTTGAGAGTTATTAGGTTTGCCTTAGTGATCCATGCTCCAAGCCACAAAGCTAAAAATTTCTAAATCATTAGAAAGTATAGATATAATTATTTGGATGTTCGCCACCACTTCAAACAATTAGTTTAAATTATTATTGGATTTAGCCCATTTTAATATAATCATATTCTAACCCTCTACAATATTTGCATAATCCTTGGTGCCAACATTATCTATATTCTATAGCGACAAGCATGTGTCACGGGCAGATTCCGTCGCTCGACCCCGTGCGGCACTTAGCGTTCCTGACCTCACTAAGGAAGGCTAAGTCAGCCTGTAATACGCTCACAATGTTAGAGAGAGAAAGTAGAGAGAGAAACTCTGATAGTATACTGTATTCACTCAAATAACTTGTGTGTTACATCTGAGGGGAATACCCCTATATATACAGAAAGCCTTTACAATCTAATGGTTAAGATCAATTCGATCTAATGGTTACAATTGATTCCCAACTACTACCTTCACCTACCTCCACCTACTACTATACAAGATTCTGGACTCTTCTGGAACCTTCTAGAGCTTTTCATCATCTATAAGCTTTTAGTGGGCTTGGGCTTTCGTCTTTGGACCTTAGGAACCTCCTAAGAATGGCCCACTTCGGGAGGTCCGTAACACATGCACATAGATGAAGGCATGAGGCAAGTGAGTCTAGTGCCCCATAATGGACCTGCCATGCCGCATCTAGGACCCCATCCAAACCCATAGGCCACGGGTAGATCCCTTGGCCCCTTGCTTGGCCTCGAGATCACTTGCTTGGCTTATAGCTTTTTTTTTAAAAGGTAAAATCTATTTTATAGTTTGTTTTCCTTTTTCTTTTTTTTCAATGACATTTCATTTACATATTATAATTTGAAAAACAAAAGAAATTTAATCTTATTCATTTGGTTGGTAGAACAATGTTTAATCTATTAGCTATAATGCATGGGCATAGTTCTTTGGTAAAATTGGCTTTTTCTATCAAAACGAACCAAATATTATAATTCTTCTTTTTTTTTGTAGATTAAACCTAACTATACAAATTGATTTATAAATTTGCCGAATCAAATAAAAACTGCTATATGATTTGATTCGTGGTTCAAACTATTTTATTTTATTTTATTTTTTTATGTAAACTATTAAAATTAAAGAATGGGCAATATTATAAACTAAGAGCTTGAGCGAAGAATTTTTATTTGTGACATTAATCAGCTCATCATCACATTAGCCTCTTCCATAAGCCACAACAGCCAAAGCGCAGTCACGTTTTTCACAATATTTACCAACAACACTAGGATCATAATATGGTTTTTTTTTTCGATTAAAATTATAATATGGGTTGGTAGTAAGAAAATGCTGTTGACTATTATTGCTGTTAATTGTGGTTTTACTCAGGGCATTGTGTGTGTGGACATCTGGGCTACCCTCGCAAGATGCTTTAAGAATCGAGCAAGTGAAGGAAAACGATTCCTGAAACAAAAAGACACCTATAGTGCCTAGTGTGAGGAGATTGTCCGCAGGATTCACACAGAGACAAAGCACCCAATTTATATAAACCAAAGAAGAGGACAAATCAACCTAAGCCTTGGCATCTTCAAATCTTCGTAAGTTGTGCGGACATAAAAGGACGCAAATTGATTCACCATGCATGTAAGCTACGATCTCAGGCGTGAGAAAGTATACCCCACTTGGATTAATAGTGAGCAGTTATTTAGAAATTTATTATTCATATTATCATATATTTAAATATAATTTATAATTTTATATTATATATATATAGTATGTATTATCGATTAAATATTTTTTTTCTTACTCATGTGGTGCAGTACAATTGAGCCATCTTTTAAATTTTTTTTATAGTTATGATTACACTATTTAAAATTGAACTGTAAACCGAACTAATTGTTAAAATGTAAATGTATATACATATTTTTTTGGTTTAGTTTGATTTGGTTGAGTTTTTCCGTTTATTTTTTCTAAATAAAAAATTAATTATTTTTGTTATAAATTACAATAGAATTAAGTATTATGATTTAGGAACTTGTTATAACATTATTTTTAAAATTTCAAAGATACATGTATTTTATATTGTGAAATATATAATATAAAATTTTTAGTTTTAGTTCATTACTTAAAAGCCTTTTTATCGAGTAATTGGTTAATATAGAAGTCAAACAATCAGCAAAAGCATTTATATAGTGTTGTACCATGATAAGCAAACAATATCTTAAAAAGACTTACTATAGGCCTAGACTCAAGAGTAGTTTAAAGAGGGATCTACTAAGCAAAGGATTTATCTCAACCGTTGACGGATTAGCAATCTAATAAACATCATCAATGACTAAATTGTATAAATATTTGGCAGCTTTTTCTCACTTGAGACAACTCAAAGATTGAGAGAAACACTAGGTGTTGTCAAACCGCTATTTTGAAAAATCGAACAAAACTTAGAATGAAGAATATCCCATCTCGCATCAAGCCATAGTTTCCCATCATTCACATGTATAATCGAGCACCTTAAGATTACTTGCATTATCTCTATTCTTCTTTTCTTTTTTCTAGATCATCTTCATGCCTCTCTAGGACAACATATAGTACAAGATACATACCGCACGGATATGAGAGATGCAACCGACTCCCCTCATCGATCTACAAGAGCTACTTTATGGTGAGAATGCCCAATCTACGGTTGCCCTTAAAAATTATCATGGAAAAACACAAAGAAACTTTCACCCTATATTATAGATAGAAGGATATAATGGGAATAGTCCAAATGGAAAAGACTAATTATCATAGAAATTCCATTTTGTCCTTACAACTATATTATATAGATAGGGAGAAAAAGACATATCGTTAATACTATCTTATTTTTAGTTGAAAGTTCAATTTAATATTTAAATTTTTAATTTATCAAATTTAGTACATAATTAAAACTTTTTATGTTATTGTTATTACCTAATTAGTCTAATCAACAACCAAAGTAAAATACATATCACTTGTATGTGTAATTAGCAGTAATGATGATATAAAAAATTTTAATTAGGCATCAAATTTAATAAGTTGAATATTTAGACAATAAATTGAACTTTTAATCATTATTCAGATAACATTCGCAATATTTAAAAGAAAAAAGAGAACCATTATTGATAAACGGTTTCTATATTGGTTAATAATGTTAAGATTGGAGAAATGTGGATAAAATATTCTTTTTTTTTTTTTGTTCATAGATTAAATAAAAAAAACTTTATATGCTTTCTTTCATGCACTTTAAAGTGCATGGTAAATATTCCATGCTATATATTAATTGTTTACAGTAGAAATTTATTATGTGGATCCTATTAATGGGTACTTGGATGCATATATTAATCGCTTAAAGAAGAAATTTATCATATCTTTCTAAAATTAATTATATGCACTTTATGCGAAAAATAATTGTGTCATTTCTTTGTCAAACCTATTAATATTTTTGCTCGATATTAGGGATTTAAGTATAAGGTTTTATCTATATCTAGGTATAACGTGAGTAAGATATGATATCTTGTTCATATACTGGTTTATAAGCTAGAATTTATGATATAACATTCAAATACCATCATAGAATCTATGAATTTTTTATTATATTTCATAAAGAAAAATTCTTAAGGTGAGTTATTCAAAAGCCTGTCAATTTTTTTATATATTTGCACTAGCTAATATAATCATCAATTTAATTTTCAATAATTTAATTACATAGTTTTCAGTCACATTATTATGATAATATAACTTCAAACAATAGATCATGAGTCATAACATGTAACTTGAAATGTATAACTCCCAACAATTTACCTTCCTATTATAACTCTAAAATTACTTCTTTAGAATAAATAATATTGGAATCCATCATTATATTTTTAATGATATATAAGAAATTCTATTATAAGAAAAGTACTACAAAAATTAATCAACCTTCAAACAATTTTGATTCAAACACAATTATTCTTTTTAATGGGCAAATGGGCTTAACACTATGTTTAGTAATTTTAAGTAAGGTGAAAATGGTTAAAAATAAACAAAAAAAAAAAGGAAATGAACTGTTATTTGCATTTCTTATTCAAATTCGTAAGATGAAAATGGAAGAAAATATTTCTTTTTCATGTTATTTAGTCGAGACAAGATAATAAAGGAAATAAAAACAATCAAAAATTTTGAGAGACTAAAATATCTCTACTTGTTCCTTTCTAACCTTACTTTTAGGGCTACTATCATTTCCACCCTTCCTTTATTTCCTCCAAATTTAATGAGTGAAAAAAAAAAAAAGAAAAAAAAGTTAAAGGATAGAATTCCAACTGATTCATCCCATTCCACATCTTATTAAATTTATCTAATATATAATTTCCACTTGTTACGCGGATTCCATTTAATTTTTGTGATTTCTATTTATACAGACTTATTGTAAGTTTATAGTATATATTGATTTTTTTTTTTCAATAATATTATGATTTAAAGATGAAGGATTTAATATTTGATTTATTCTAATAGAAAATTAGTGATGATATCATTAGATTATAACAATACTAACAAGTATGTATTAATTTAAAAATCATATATTTGTTATGTTTGATGTAATTAACTAGAAATTTTTATATGAAAAAGATTGGAAACTACTGATCTACATTGTAGTTTCAATATCCATTCGATGTGTCGCACGGATTCCAATATTCAACAGGTTAGCCGCTCGCGCTCCATAGGATTGATATGGATTAACGTTTCCTTATTAATGTAGACGTGGCACGACATTCACCAGAGACGTGGACAACGACAAAACGGATATAACATGGTTATTCTACGTACTCAACTGAACCCTTCACTTAGGAGGAAAATTCACTAGTAAGTGGGGGCACAGAGAGAGAGAGAGAGAGAGATGGCGTTGTTGGCGGAGAAAGAAGAGAAAGAGAGGCATGATGGTGGTGGTAGTAGTAGTAAGAAAGTAAAAGGAGACGGAGAAATAGTGACTGTGAATCCAAAACCTAAGAAAGGAATAGCTTCCACAATCATTGATTATGCAGAGAAACTAATCGTGAAACTCATGTACGATACTTCCCAACCTCATCACTATCTCTTCGGTAACTTCGCTCCTGTTCCCAACGAGACCCCTCCTGTCTCCGATCTCCCTGTCATCGGTCACCTACCTGTAACTCTTCTAACTCCATCTCCCTCTCCATTTGATTCCTTTCCTTTTCTTTTACAATTTTATTGATTCAATCATATATATCCTCTTTGTATATTGGGTCAAGCAAACGATTCGATATCATATGACATGATTTTGTCGAAACGGTTTTTGCTGGTTTTTTTTTCCTGAATTTTGTTGTAATCATAACTTTGTAATTGTATTGTAGCATTAAGCAGTAAGTGGTGGTGAAAAAATATCACAGTAGCGGCTCAGGATGTACCGAACAATATATATATATATATATATATATATATGAAAAAAAAAAAGATGAAAATTATTTTCTCTGGTTTTGTAGAAGAAACACATTGTGTATATGAAAATGTAATTAATATGGCGGATGCAAATATTATAATGATGACTAGGTTAGACTGTACACTTAAATTCATATTTTATGATTTCATTGGCTTTAATTGTCACATGAATTGCTATAACATAATCACTGAACTGTAGAAGATGATTCTCAAATAGCATGAGTATTGAAATGCTATTCAACTGTTGCAGGACTGTTTGAATGGAGAATTTGTTAGAGTCGGACCTAATCCTAAGTTTGCTCCAGTGGCCGGTTACCATTGGTATGTTGAAATTTACTGTCTTTTTTCTTCTTAAAGGAACAAAACTGTGTGATTTAATTTCATTTGTTTGATATATTCTTGTTATCTTTTTATGCAGGTTTGATGGAGATGGGTGAGTAAGCTTTTGCTTTTCTAATATAACTATAATCAGCTTGGTTTGGTTTCAGGGTTTTTTTTTATTTTTTTTCCCCCTAATTTAAATGTAAGTAATCTGGTTATGTTTTGATTTATCAAAAGATAGTTTTTCTGGTAACTATTGAAAATTAAATATAAAATTGATTGTATGAGCATGTAAGTTTTCCTGTTCTGCAATTCCCTCAAGTGACGTCATTCACTCTTTTGTTTAAAAAAAGGCAAGTTGCTTCAAATCAAGCTATTTATGAGAGACTTGAAACCTAATCCGTTTCATGTTCTCTTCTCAAGTCATTTGCCACATGCTAAGTACCTGATGATATTGTAGCTATAGCTATTCCAGTAATAATGGCATATAATTGCTATCATCTGCTCTAGTTCCATATTTTGCTTCTACAGTTAAATATAGATTTCCTTTTGCATAATTATTTTCTTTGGAAATATGGGAGGCTCCTTTAACTGTCTTAAATATTGTCAACTTAAAATTCCACCACTGACTCCATGATGGAAAGTTGTACTCTGCCAAATTCTCCATTCTCTCTCTCATTTTTTGTTGAATTCACAGAATGGTGCATGGCATGCGCATAAAAAATGGGAAAGCGACATATGTCTCCCGTTTTGTGAAGACATCACGCCTCAAACAGGAGGAATTTTTTGGAGGTTCTAAATTTATGAAGGTATAATAACTGGAGTAGTGATGCATTGGTTTTAGTCTTTTGCTGGATATATATATTTTTTTTTTCCCTTTTCCCTTTGCTTATACTGATTACTTATCCTCTTAGTCCATAAGATCTAAATTTCCTCAACTTATGAAAATGGTATCAACAAATTTCTTTTTCATGATTCTTTTCCACAAGAGCCATGGTGTAGTTAGTTCGACTGGTGTTGAGGAGCACTTCTTTGTAGAAGATTGCTGAAAAGATTTGTAGTGGCAAGGGGTTTTGACACAGGCCTCTTTCAGAAAAGCTTCAACAATAAGTTAACTCTCACTTGAAACAAGTAAAGAATTAAGGAAACTTAGTTACATGTGAAATGCATGAGAATCATATGTTCTTCCCATAGTTTATGTTGTTGCTATTGACCTAATAATACATTGGTTTTCTTTTCTCTTAAGTAGATGTTATCGCTGTAAGTACATACAATTATTCTTTTCTTCCAATTAATTAATTTTCAAATGAAACTTCTAATTTGTCTTTTACATTATCTTAAGTTGGATTTTGCATCCTCATTATGCTACATTTCATCTACTAGATGTTTTCTCCTCTTCGTTTCCAATATCCCTTCTGTGGATCGTTGTGTGATTTATTGGACAGACATGCTTTAATTGGACAGTTATCTTCCCATGTGCTATATCATGTCTTTTAGATGCTATAAAGCTCTTCCTTTTGATCTATCTTTTAGATTGGAGACCTGAAAGGCCTTTTTGGATTACTCATGGTCAACATACAAATGCTGAGAACAAAAACAAAAGTATTAGATGTCTCATATGGAACTGGTACAGGTACATCTTGTGGTTTTCTTGATTCTCCCTGCTCCCTGGCTAGTCAAGAATGTGCACCTTTGTTTGTTCCTGAATGGACCAATCATCAATTTTTAATATATTCTATACCAGCACAGACCATAGTCCTTTTTATCCTTTTCAAGTAAACAAAAATGTATGGATAGCCAATATTATTTAATGATAGTAATAATAGCAGCAGCCATAGCAGCAACAGCCATATGCTTCTTGGCACTGCTGATTTGTCGTTTAAGGAACAATTATCTATGAAAATTTATAGAAAGTGGAATAGATTTTTTCTTTTCAAAACAGTATGGAAAAATTATGCTGTTTATGTGTTGTATTAAGGAATACTGCATGAGCAATAATACTGTAATTGATGAAAAGATGTATTTGGTAGAACGAAACTGTCTACTTGCTGTTCCACGGATTCCACATGAGAAAATATTGCTTTGATTGATGAAAGAGATATAATATGGAAAAACTGAAAACTAAACCATTCACGTGCTGTTCCAGGAAATACTGCACTTGTATACCATCACGGAAAACTTTTAGCGCTTTCAGAGGCAGACAAACCATGTAAGGCTCCAAATTGCCTTCTTCCATTGTTGGGCATGATGTCTTGAGTATCGTCATTGTCATTGTCATCATGGTCCATGTTTCTGTGTCTTTATTTACAGTTTGTATTACTAAGAATTGTGCATATACTATCTCTACAATTATCCATTGCAAATTTCTTTAGAATCGACAGTAGCACTTTATATGTATGCTACTTGTTTTCTTTTTACTTAGACACATCTTTTTTCTTCTGGTGTGCAATGCAGATGTTCTTAAGGTTTTGGAAGATGGAGACCTGCAAACTCTTGGAATGCTGGACTATGATAAAAGACTCGCACATTCATTCACTGCTCATCCAAAAGTTGACCCTTTCACCGGTAATGCCCATGATTTTGAGAAGTTAATCCTAGACAACAGATCAAATTTTGATATAAGATCATGATTTTTACTGCAGGTGAAATGTTTACATTTGGCTATTCACATACACCTCCATACATCACTTACAGAGTTATATCGAACGACGGTTTCATGCATGATCCGGTACCCATCACAATTTCAGATCCCATCATGATGCATGATTTTGCTATCACTGAGAACTATGCAATTTTTATGGATCTTCCTCTGTATTTCAGACCAAAGGTATGGTGAAAATTTTCTCTTATAGGAGCTTCCAGATAACTTAAATCAAATATGGAGCCTTGTTGATGAGAACTAGAGTTTTAATTTCTGAATGTTTCTGGGAAATTTTGGTTTATTTTTCTTGCAGAGAATGTTTATGTATTAGTTGATGCTTGGAGAGTGGAAAACCTTTTGAGTCAAAGTGAATATGTTTTTTATTAAAATAAAATATTCAAATAATTAGCATAAATGTAGAAATTTTCCCTTTAGTTTTCATCCCCATCAGTACCATCAATCACCATTATTGACATTTTCAACCAAGTCTGCAGCTATATACTACAACCTCTGATTCCCTCCTACCATTCATCAGAAGCAACACTACTGAAACCATACGATTAGTAGCAGAATGCATGGGACAGAAGTGCTCAGGCAAAAGATGGATGGTGAGAGATGTAACAATGACAATAATGAATTAGAAAAATAGGCACAAATGATTATACATGGCAAACCCTAGATGAACTTGGGTTAAAAAAAAGGGCAGCAAGGTAGTAGTTTTCAATATGTCAAAATAGTTGAGGTAGAAGAACCCTCAAAACTCATAGTAAAGATCTATTAGACCCCAACATGTGCAAAGAACAATCTAAACCAGACTTCGAATGAACCATACAAAATTGGAAATTGAATTAATCACATTGCTCACACTTCAATCAACCTACATAGGGCATTGATTGACCATTGGATACTTAGATTGACCACATATATCCTCTGGCCAACTGAATCATTTGCCATTTGCCTGGTCCTCCTTGGTTGATCAATCTTCAGCTCCTCTTTTCCATTACCAGTCCATCTGACCCATAGATGAGCCACGTACTCTAGCAAGAAGTTTGGTTCCTGTTGAATATGAACATGTGTTTCAAATATATGTAAATTTGATGAGGCCATAGGCTAGATGACATTAAATGTGTGAAGGCATCAGTCAGGTGAATGTATTGTACTGAAATCTAGTATTTTGGACAGAAACTATGAGATCTTATAGCAGTACAGATTATAAAGGACAAAACAGTAGCAAAGATTACAGAGTAAAAGCTGCCTGTCCAAAGATTTAGTGGTATAGGACTTTGTCATTGTTATTGTTCCCTATCTAAAATCATATAGGTATTTTATCTATTAGAGAAAGTGAATGGATTGCCCTTTTTTTTATTACATCTTGTGTTTCTATTTATATCATAAGTTTGTGAAGCTAATGAAGTTTTTTCATTGCAGGAAATGGTGAAGAACAATACATTGATATTCACATTTGATGCGACGAAAAAATCACGTTTTGGTATACTTCCTCGATATGCCAAGAATGAACTCCAAATCAGATGGTTTGAGCTTCCCAATTGCTTCATTTTTCATAATGGTGTGTTCTCATTTCTATTTCAGCCTCTCACTGGATACGAAGAGGTGTAAATTATCTTCATGCATTAGCTTGCCAGAAAGCCTGGGCTGATACTTACTTGCAATTGTGTGGAATGAGTTTGACTTTATTGTTCTCATGCTGCAAAATCCCTCGCAAAGTTTACAATAAAGTCAAGGTCTTGCAATCAACCATTCTGCTAGTAGTCAAATTATCGTGCCAGTAGCTAGAGGCTGCAGTGATTTTACGTGTAGAACTTCCTGAATCAATATGCTCATCATGTAGATAGTATCCATGACCTGTAAAATATTGGTCCATCTGTGATGGGATATTTGTCCATTCACTTTCTTCCTTATTCTCTGCTGTTGTAACTGTATTTCAGTTTATTCCAGAGTTTTTCATAATCCATCAACGAGAAGTCAAATCTAAAGTAGGCCTGTCTTGGTATTCAAAATTTCTCTCTGTTGAAAGTTAAAAGGCACAGTATTGGGTATACCATGCAGAGCCATTCAAAAGAAAATTTCTTCATTGTTATCCTTGTGTTTCCCATGCAATGTTATAGCTCTTCCTAATTTCTGCAATCCCTTTGTCCAGGTTGGTGGTTTTGGTCCACGTATTTTGATAGCATCATTTGTAATTTCATATCAATGGAATCGTATGTATATTACACTGCTTATCCTCTTTAAAGTTCTTGAATTGGATTGGCTAATCTTTTATGAATACCAGATACATGGACAAGCTTTTGCTGAATAAGATATCTCCGAGAGCCACCTTGTTTGATAATTATGCAAGGATCTCACCAATTTTTTAATGCAATGAATCGTTTCTTTGGGTTTGGTCTTGTTGCCATTCACCTTCTATTATGCACTGAAAGCCTTGCATTGATTCTCTCTTTTAATTCACGAGATAAAATTACAATGTAGATAGTGAAGTGATTAACATTAGATAACTTACATCAATCTAGTCCTCTTCTTACTTTTACCTGCTTGAATTACCAGCCAATGCTTGGGAGGAGGAAGATGAAGTCATTTTGATCACTTGCCGCCTTGAGAATCCAGATTTGGATATGGTGAACGGAACCATGAAAGACAAGCTTGAGAACTTTGCAAATGAATTGTAAAAGAGCCTGATCCTTGTTACTACTCAGCACTTATGGTCCTATGTTAATTGTTCGTGCTTTGCTTCCAGGTATGAGATGAGATTCAATATGAAAACTGGATTAGCTTCACAAAAGAAACTATCTGCGCCTGCTGTTGACTTTCCCCGGATAAATGAGAGTTACACTGGCAGGTATGGCATTCAATGCTTGAATTCGTGGCGACAACCATTAATGTGTTTCCCTGGTTATGAACAAAAACAAGAAGATGCAGATGCATAAGAATCAGCTTGCTTTTGACTGTTGTAAATACTAGCTGCAAATGATTTTTTGACCTCATACCATTTTGCCGTTATGGCTATCTATCAGATTCTTATTCTGGATATTTTGTGAATATAGGAAACAAAGATATGTCTATGGAACCATTCTGGATAGCATTGCAAAGGTCACTGGCGTTGCAAAATTTGATCTCCATGCTGAGCCAGAGTCAGGAAAAACAAAGATTGAAGTTGGAGGAAATGTCAAAGGTGTATTTGACTTGGGGCCTGGTAGATTTGGTTCAGAAGCTATTTTTGTACCTAGAGAGCCTGGCATCACTTCTGAAGAAGATGATGGCTACTTGATATTCTTTGTACATGATGAGAAGACAGGGTATTTACCTGATCAATTGATAGTCATTTTTTATTATCAACTACCAAGAAGTATATGTTGAAAAGACACTAAAAAATCTAATTTTATAACTGTGCAGAAAATCATCAGTGAATGTAATTGATGCAAAAACCATGTCAGCTGATCCTGTTGCTGTTGTTGAGTTACCATATAGAGTCCCATATGGCTTCCATGCCTTCTTCGTGAATGAGGTAATTGTATTTTGAGCTCTTGATTTTCTTTTTATTTACTTTTCTTCGATTTATATGTGTACAATATATATTTAGATGGGTTGAGTTTTCTGTTGGTACGGTGACAACACTTAAGCAACAGTTGAGAACTCCTTTAATTGTTTTTAGAAGAAAAGCAACTAGTTATTAGCCTATGATAAGAGGGATGATTTGGATGGTAGGCAAATCCAATATGGCTGACATATGAGATTAGAGACAACATTATAGGAAATATGAACTCAAAATTGGAGATGTGTAGTTCTCACAAAAAATATATTGCCTCTTTATTGGGGTTAATGCAGATGATTGTTTGAAGTCTTTAATGTACAAACTTCAGGCTCATTCTTTTTTGAAGTGTAGAAAAGTACACATACAGAAAACAAAGAATATGGAAAATTATATGTGAATTATTTATGCTACTTAATAACACAATATATCTATCTTATATATGGTAACAATTAAGACATGATGTTTCCATATCCACCTCTGGCTGTTGAGTGGCTTTTTTTTCTTTTTATATTTATTTTTACTTATAAGGCCTATGTGATCCCCTCAAAATAATTCATAGTTATATCTTGGGGCTTCCAGAAAATCCAACTGGATGCTTAAAACATCAAAAAAATTCAAAGTGGATCTTTGATTGTGGCTCGGTGGGTTTTTTTTTTTACTTATTTATTTATTTATTGAAGCCTATCAAATGGACAATTTAATTTAATGGGGTGAAATGATCACAGAAGCATTCAAACTCGCTCGCCTGACTCTAGTACCATGTTAAATTTAATACCACAACCAACCAATCTATTATTTTGAGTATGTATTGAACTGTTGCTTTGATTATTCTCATTTTTCATATGTCAAGACTGAGCTTAACAGCTGGTAACATTGCTAATGAACATTAAATTTGCGTCTAACACCCTGCCTTTGTCTTTATGTTTTCTTTCTTTGTGCTTTTACTCTTCCTAATGATTCCATTAACGCGTTTACTCTCTCTTTCATTGGTTAACAGGAACAACTCCAGGAACTGGCAAAACTGTGATTTTCTGCCCTCAATAAACAATGCTTGCTTGTTGGTGCTGATCTTCACGGTGGAAGCATATAAATATATAGATATGTATCTGTATCATAGTCCATGAGGATTTCTTTTGTGTCAAAGAAAGCATTAAGAATTACAATGAGGAACAAGCGTTCTTGGTCAACAAATACATATTGTATAGCACCTATGATTTGGCCTACGTATTAAACAGCTCATACATGTGATGGTGCATCCTCCATCCACCTTAACGACAATGCAGCAATACCAATTGGGAAAGCACTTGAGTCCGGTTTTCGCTTTTGTTTCATGTGTGAGCGCGGCTTGCCGGCGGGACTGCTTGCCCATTCATCATCAGTCGGTGCATCTTTGTTAGGTTAGTTACGTTGGACATGACTTAATTGCGTTATATCCATGAGTAGATGTTATATATAATAAATATTCACATTGTATCTTAACCTTTTAGATGGTACGGTAATATGATGTCGAAGTAGCAGGTCACGTGTGAGAATCCCTACAATGTCATTACTCCCAATTTAGTTAAGTCGTGCAGTATTTACAAATACATAAATTTTGTTGTAGGGCTTATTTTGTAACTCATGACTTAGTTTTCAGGCAACTCGGTCCCTTAATACAAGGCAACTAACTTTTGTTATATAATAAATATAAGCACAGGACATCTTTCTCTAACCATTGATTTGACTAAAGGTCGTCCATCTGTACTTGATGAATCATATGTTATGGGCGAGACACCGAATTTTCAATTTTCAAAAGTACGCACGGTGTAGTCACAATTTAAAGATGGGGGTTGGGGTTTTAATATTCATTCAGCAGATGGAGCAAGGGATTTGGATTTACAGTTTGCCGATATTGGTGTATCAAGATAAGATATGAACTTTAAACTTATTTGAAAAGGCAAGATAATTTAATATGCATGCAAGGGAGGGAACTTAGATTGCACTTTTGTCGGATAGCTATCTTTCGAGAAGCTTCTAGTGACACAAACTTCAAACGTAGGAATAACCTTGAGCATAAAGTACACTGCAGAGCACACCAGCTATGATTGGATTAAAAACAAAAAGGGAAAACATCAAAGGCACCATAAGTATAACACCAACTGCTTTCAAAGTCAACGTAAACATTCAACCAAGTTTTCCAAGCAATGACAGAAAGTAACTGGAGAAATACGGCAGAAACATTCCACGAGCAAGTTTCAGGAAAGTCTGGCAGTTTGGAGGGACAACATTTCACGGCATTGTTTAACACCAGACACACACCCAAAATTAAAGCAAGCATTGAAACTGTCACAATGAAAACACGCTGGATAACAATCTCCGCATCACCAAGTAAAGCCTAGCTTACCGGTGAATCCAAGAGAAGTTGGTGGTTTTTTTGGTTACAGAGGGATGAAAGGAAGTCTCGAAATGGTAAAAACCCAAAGCCAGTGTCAAACCTTTCACCTTGTGTCATCTACTAAAAAGTAATGCAGCCAAGAATGAGTTGCCGGAAAATCTTCCGTGATAACAGGGCTCCTTCCGCACTGGATCGTGGTAATATTTTAGCCCTGACGTTGCGGATATCCACCATGGAA
Source organism: Lumnitzera littorea (assembly GCA_024138015.1). NCBI lineage: Eukaryota > Viridiplantae > Streptophyta > Magnoliopsida > Myrtales > Combretaceae > Lumnitzera > Lumnitzera littorea. The sequence goes on from JAMXBB010000006.1 coordinate 935,699, forward strand.
TTCCGTATAAGAAATCGGCCAGAGCATTAGGACACCCATTTGTGCAGAAACTTACTTTTTAAGGCCCATATGACCCCCATTTAGGAATATAGTTTCTTTCCAGTCACCTATGCAATCCTGGTAATTATGAGGCTGTAAATGATGCACAGATGATAAGCCATTGGAGTCACTGTTCCCATTGGAAGACACACTTAGATCAAGCATGTCTCCAGATGAGTTCACGTTTCCAGCATTACCCGCATAATATTGTGAACTAGGCGAGTTGATGGACTGTGCTGATAGATCCATGCTGGATGCGGTAGATTTTTCTGCTGAAATGTCAGATTCCTTATTATCAAGCTTCTTGGAGTTGAGAAAACGGCCCCCAGAACCCCTTGGCCTTCTCATAGCATGCTGGTGGCGAGACTCATGGAGATATGGCTGTAGAAGACAAAAACTATGTTTATACAGTAGATCATAGTAGAAAAGATAAAAATATAGCAGTTGTAGACTCATGAGAATGGCTCCTTGTTACCTTCAACCTAAGAAGTTGCAGGCAGAAAAATTATGGGAAACTTCCTCAAAGAGATTGATTTAATGGAAAACGTGTATATTCTTCTCATTAAATGCTATAGCTATATCAAAAGAATAATATTAAAATGATACAGGATACAAAGTTCTTGACTAGCAATTGCAGTTGGATGTTTTAATACCCTGTCAGAGAACGAACAGTAATTATTTGAACATGAAGTTACCTTTCTGGTTTTGACTAACTTGTTTTCAAGTTCAGCCTTAGCTCGGGATTGTCGTCGTCTCAAAATACCACGGTACTGCTTTGCATTAACATAAACTGGCTCATCATCCATTCTAATGGGCAAGGGAATTCTACCATGATACATTCCAAATAAATTCGGTACCTAGAGTTACAAAGTAGCATGAAGTAGGTATTACTGATCACATAAATCTATTAATCCACAGATAGTATGTGGCATAGAAAAGTAAGCATAATAAACAGCGTGAAAGGGACAAAACTTCTATATGGATAATCTAGGATAAGCATCTTCCTTAAATAACAAAATTGCAAGACATACCAGAGCTTGTGATCCATAAGAAGCCAACAGACCACCATATTGCGGATCTGAATAGAGAGGTGAAGTCAGAACCTGCAATTAGACAAAACTAAGGGACAACATAGAGAAACAACAGAGGTAAACAACTTTCTTAACTATTTAGACCAAATGCTCCAATGCAAATGTAATTGTTGATTCACTTATCCATGTTATGTAATAAATATAATAATCCATACCGTATTATTAAGTTTAAACTTTTAAAAAAGATGGGTCTGCTACACTCCTAACTACACATAACATGACATCAAAGTAGGAGATACTGTATTCAGACACTTGCATTTTCAGTCAACCCTCATCTAATAAGCCATCCACTTGTTGGGCTTGGGTTAAAGTTTAGCTTATAAATGAAGGGAAATGTTATATATAATATTTCAAACCACATCTATAAGTTTAAGCAATTAAATAAGACAGTTGTGGTACTACTTGTAATAATTCAAAAGTTGACAAAAGAAGTTTGATGTGAAAAATCCTTTTAAACATAACTAGGACACAGGTTACTTTGTTACTAACATAAATTAAGTTCAGCCTAATCCTGAACAATCATTTTATATGGCTTTGGTAAAATGAATGATTCAGGAAATCTCCAATTTCTCATCTCTTCAGATTAATCTTGTTGCCATCATCAAGGAACAGAGAGATGGAACTTGCAGAGAATCCATCAAGAAGCTCGTCAAGTGAGTTCTAAGATTGCCCTTGGACAGGTCATACAGCTCCCCACTTTTTCCAGAAGCAAGTTGGAAAGCCAAGGCTCCTGTTAAGGCCCCTTTCTTTGTCTGGATGATGCTAAAGTTCTCACAAATAACTTAAAGCAACAAGGATATACAACATGCCAGATTGGCAGTTGACCATCTTTTGCTTCACAGGGAACTCAGAAAAGTAAAACTGGAAAGCTGCACCTTCTCTTTACTGGGATTGCGTTGTTGAGGTTGATGCTTTTTGCCTTTGCAATCACTAAAGCTCATCATTTCATCAAGTTTTTTCCACCATTCTTTTATCTCATTTATCTGCTTGGAAATCATGAATAATTGCACCTTCTTTTTCTCATTAATGAGATTTTGTAATTGATGGATCTTTTTCCCTTCTCTTTTTCTGTTTGTGGTTGAGGTGAATAAGCAATAAAGGAGTGAGGGAGAGAGAGTAAGAGAAGTCTTACAACTGAGTGGCCAACAAGTTCCATTTGAGAATTTCCTTCAACGTTTTCACCACTAGCATGCATCGCAGGAGAAGGAAGGACCTTAGGATGTTTAACTTCTTGCACATCACTACCATCTGATCCAATAGGAAGTTTCTTTATATTGTGTATATGCATTCAAAGAAATGGTAGTATAGGATATGTAAACATAAATTTGGAAAAACTGGGTGGTGCACAAGCCATTTCGGTAAATTATTGATGGCACACACAAATTCCTGAAAACATATTAAGGACTCTTACTGAACAATTAATTCCTAAAAAATTTTTATAGAATGTTTAGTGGCTGAGAACTTTAACCTAAATGACCTATAACAGCTTCAAAATGTTCTTATCTTTGGTAACAAGACCTGCTGGTGAAAAAACAACTAAATGAAATATTGAAGTACTTGAAAAGAAATAGAAGAAATACAATAGGACAAAGTGCTATAAAACCAGGAAGAGAAGTCTGAATAGCAACCCAATTCAATCAGAGTAAATATCCTAAAAAGAAAGCTAAAATGTTGGACAAAGTGACTCAGATTTTTCATTTTCTTTTTTTCTTTTCTTTTTCTTTTTTGATAAGCGTTGCAGAATCCAGATATTCTATACAAAACCAGTCAAGGATGGTTTTCCATTGATGCTATTGAAGACACTAGGTATTATGTAAACTGACAGACTCAGAGACATATTTTGGCACAACAAAGCATGTTACTAGCAAAAAATAGATTCATCGGAGGATTTACCATAACCCACCATGACAATCTCCTTTTCTTTTTAGGATATATGTCATCGAGGACTTTGTTCCAAGATCTGTCCACCAGATAGAAGAAATCAAGCTTGCAGAGAGCATTTCTTTTTCGAATGGTTTGGATTGAGAGGTTTTTCTGAGATGGAGCTCAGCAAGAATGAATTGAAAGATTCACATGGAACAAGTTCTGACATATGTTCCCACATCACTCGGTCAGCTCTAAGACGGTGAAGGGAAATAGAATGTAAAAGGTCTATAAAAGCAACAGTTTTATACAACTTTTGCTCATCAATGTTTCACAGATGAGAAGCTGCAGAAAAGAGAGATGATGTATATCTAGGAGGGGAAAAGTTTCATCAGGAGTATTCATCCTGAGATTATAACCTTTTTTCCCCTTTTCTGCTTGAATGTTCAGATATCTTCATTGATAATAAATATTTACAGCATGGAATTACAGGGGGTGAAAACCCATAACTGGGAAAGCTAAAGAACCATATCTACTCAGAGTGCCTAAAGAGAACACCCAACAGAAATAATGGCCAAATGATTCAGGTGTCTACAAAAGATAGAAAGAGCACTAATGTGGTCTATAATGAGTTTTAATAAATGCCTAAATATGTCCCTCATACTTTCACTTGATTCCAGTGTTTTCAATTTTGGCAACTACTTCTTTGGGATAGACCTGATCAAGAACTTAATACCTCAACTCAAATTGGCTGGAAAAGGAAGCATAGAACCAGAGCCATCCACAGAAGAGCTCAAAGACTATCAAGCACGGAAATGTAATGGGTGGAGGTCCTTGTAATCATGCCACAAGAGTCATGTACCGATGCAAATATAATGAAAGAAAGTATATAATGACTCAAAATGATAGACGGAGAAAGTCTGTCGGGACAATATCAAGAATGGCTCCAGTTCAAAGAGAGTCAGCCAACTTTAATGGAGGTTCCCTTCCTAACCACAAAAAGCCATTGCTCTGCTTTGTCACAAAAAGAATACCGAAAAGGAAAGGAACGAGTTTGACCACAAGGCGCTAATTGCAATAAGACACATACCAAGCAATATCACCCAACATGAGGTGCTAAGCTTGAACTCAAGCTCAGAATTTCGAGTTCCAGCTTGACTTAATCTAGTACTTGACAAGCTCAAGCTTGACTTTGCAAAGTTCGTTTCAGCTTGTTGTATGTGGGGAAAAGAAAAAGAAAGAAAAAAAGAAGAATATTTCTCTTCAAACTATAATAATGTTGATGCCTAACTCGATTGAAACTCAACTTATACTTAAGCTCAACTCGAGCTAATTAGGCTAGCCAGCTTAAAAGAATATAGTGAAACTCAAACTCAACCCGATTGTATTTGAATCCAACTGTAGCAAATATCTGGTCAAACTGCAGAAGCATAAGAAAAGGCCTAGTTCATTTAAACCCCTAGAGTTAACCATTTGTTACTAGTTAACCATAGTGCATGCTTGTAAAAGTGCATCCATAAAATTAGAATAATATCTCACTGAATTCTACCAATTCAGCCACATCTCCAAAAATAAATAAATAAATAATTGAACCCCCACTTCATTATTAAGTAGTGATTGAGTACCTTCAGTTGTGACCGTTAGGTTGTTTCCAACACGCCACCAAGGTTGCGAGTATCCTGTAAGATGCAACATTCCTTGTTCATGCCTATCCACATTTTCAGACAGCGCTGGCATTGTTCAGAAGCTTCAAGAAAGGGAGCACTGACCTATTTATGGTACAAACAAGGCACTGAACAATAAGAAAGGAGTAAAAAGGGACAGGGGAAACCTATCCCTTACAAAACTACTACAGGTATAAACAAGATTTTGCAACATCAATTTCATACTTTGGTGCTGTATCCCAGGGAAAAGATAAAGAAAAGGAAAAAAAAAAAGAACTAACACCTTGCATTGAGGAACAAAATATGAAGAAAACAGTCCACAACCACATATTATGTACTTATGACTATGCTTCAACTCTTTATTAAATTAGCTAGAAATGGATGCCTATTTCAAGACGACGAAGTAAGCTTTAATTTCAGAATGCTAAAGGAAATGCTACATGAGCACATCAACTCGACCTATTTCAAGCACAAGAAGGGGCAAAATGGTGGAAATCTAAGCTAGATGGACAGCCATACGAGAATGCAAAAGTTGATATCAATGACTGTCTCAATATATGCATAAATATCTGCTGTGCCTTCTCAGCTCGAATTGCATGCAGTTAATCGAAACGCTGGCCTCTGCAATTGGATGGCTTTAATTTTCATCTACGATTGCCAGCAGACTCAATGACCAAACTGGAAGATCATTAACATCCTTTTGTAATTCATGGTGAAAGGTTTCCCAGAATACTCAAGTTGTGAAATAATTGAATTACTTGAATAATCCACTACAAATATCAGAGTTTTAGTGAAATAATTGAATTACTCAAATCCAATACAAATATCAAAGTTTTAAGTGTATCCTCCTGCATGCTCATTATTGGAAGCCATAATAAAGCAGCAATCTTCAGTTTTGCTTACCATGTAACTCTACACCATTGTGCTCAAATTCAATTCTCGTATCTAAGTTACTAGCCAATACATGGCCTAGTAGCGTCAATGCCGCTTTCTTATTGGGACAAAACAGGTTCGATTCTTCTCTTTCTAAAATGTCGTTTATATGTAGTTGGTCAAGAAAATCTGTAAGTTACTAATTTTAGTATCCCCAAACCCACCAACGACTTATCAAATAATCTCTCCGAGCATTCGAACAAAGGCTCATGAAACGTTTACTAGCTATATCATTAGTGATTTATGCAATCTCACACACTAGCGAGCAAGGCAACATCTTTGGAGTCCAAAATATATTGCAAAAACACCCACAAAACAAAAACAAACAGCTGGTTACATCTTAATTAAGATGTAAACAAGTAATGAAATTTCCCATCGAATACTAGACAGTAGTAAACACAAAGTCAACTCGAATATATCCAAAATAACTTCAAACTTCATTGACCTAAATTTGACAAACTAGTTAAATTTATCTACAATGTTTAAATCTTTTTCACTTAAAAACGGCTGTAAATGAGAAAAAGAAAGAATTTTTATTCTTCCTTTTCTACTTTTAGCCAACTGGGTTTCTCAAGGCTAAAATTTTTCCAGAAGTCCAATAGGAGTAATTTAATTTTTCTTAAAAAAAAAAGAAGCCTCAAAATACATATATTAAAGGAACATAACTAAAGATACTAAGAATAGGGTTTTCTCAGGACTCACCAAGTAACAGGAGAGGATTTGGAAGTTGGAATTTCTGTCAAGTCATAACAGCAGCAGAAATGGATCCATTTGGTGTGTGTGTGAGAGTTGTGTTTAGTGATTAAAGTGGTAAGTAACCTCAAGGGAGACAGACAGAGACACACCAGCTCTTGTTGTTATTGTTGTTATTGCTGTTTGACTCTACATTGTGTATATTTATTTTTAAAATTAAATTAAAAGTACTAGCGGACACTGCATGATGATAATGTTACTTTTCAACCGTTTGCTACTTCTTTTTTTTAAATATATATATATATATATATAGACATAAAGTATAATAAGTATTTCAAATTGTGATTTTGTTTTTTAACTTTTAATACTTGAAATCAATTAAAAATTGGGTCAATTTGTGTTTAAAAATTGGGTTGAGCTGGATGGGCTTGATGAATGACTATCTGTTTTATATGTTTACGCTTATCTTCTTATTAGGCAATACGTATCTATATGTATATATAGATTTATTGTTTAATGATGTCATCTTACTTTAAAAAGAGAGAGAGAGAGAGATGGAGAAAAGAAAGAAAAGAAAAACATTTTTGTGATTTTGATTTGTAACTCACGCAAAGTGAAAGCTATTTTGTTGGGACAGGACATTCAGGTACGGACGAATAGGTTGTTGTCTCTTACGTGGACTGTGGTCTATGCCTCTATTGTCCAATGTGGCCGATAAAATCAACAATGTAGCACACTTCTTCTTCTTCTTTTTTTTAATATACTTTTCCTTACTTATCCTTTAATTCTTTTTCTTAATGCAAATGGAGGTCAATTTAATAATGTGTGACAAACAACACCAGATAAAAATTCAGTAAATTAAGCTTATTTTTTGTCTTAAAATCATACAATTTATTAATAAGACTCAGATGAATTTAGATCCTATAAAGTTATTTATTTCTCTATAGTTTTTCTAAAATCATGTGTAGTAAATAATTGAAATTTCATAAGAGAAAATAATGTTATTATAATGTTACAGGATATTCTAAATAATCTCTACTATTAATTTATAACTAAAGTAACTTTATATGATTTAGGATTCAAGCCTTATCTTACTAGTTATTAAGGAATATATGGAAAATTGTCAAAGTATAAGTTAATCTTACACATTAATGAATGATTTTTTGTCTTATGCTCACTTTTAGGATTAAATAAGTTAGACCTACAATCAATCTCTCTCTCTCTCTCTAGTTATTATTAATACATCACTTAAATCATATTAGTCCTTTTTTTATGGAAATTAAAACATATTAGTTACTTATAAGAATTAGAATCTTCAAAGCTACGCTTATTTTCAACTCCCCAAGTTATGAAGCATGAGTGCTGATATTGCAATATTTTACTGAGGCATGATTTTGTAAGAAGAATTAAGATGTTATTCGTTAAATTCCATTGAAGCAAGAAAATAAGTAACATTAAGAAATTAATCAAACTCAATATCAAGTAAACATTAATAGTTAGACTTATATATGTTGATTTTTTAGACAAATAAACATTCAATATATCAGAAACATAGAAGTCATACACTAGGAGGTCTTGATCCAGAATCAACAAACAATAAACAAAATAGATGGGATAGTAGTCCATCGACCCTAAAGCTACAACACATCCCTTTTTTACTTAGGTAACATCCAATGTGCACATACATTTGCTTCACGGTGAATAAACTTAATAGAACAACCAGAAAATAGAGATTTTAAAACACAAATATCTCAAATCACTCCAAAGATCTTCCATAAACTCCTACTTGGATCGACTATTGCCTAAACAACTTGCATATGATTCGTTTCAACCTCTATGTTATCTTAACCTCTTTTAGCAACAATCTAGAGAGCTTCCTTTACAACTATCGCTTCATTCACCTTGCTATCACTATAAGGAATTGTAATAGCTATAACTTATAACATCAGCCTTAATCACCTTTACAAACAGTTCATACTCCCCCTCTATCATGGGCTTAATTAATTCAAGCATCACACTACAGTTTAATTCTTTTTGTGTTTGGAGTAGACTAAAACCTATGTCGTTCTTGTGATTCTGTTGTCATACATTTTATGGAAGAAAAAATAGATTCGATTTGCACAAAATTTATAGTCCTATCTTGAGTTTGCCTCTCTTGACTCTATAATATTATTTTCTATCTAGTTTAGTGCACTACAGCTGTAGGCGAAGCCTCTCAATATTGAAAGCACTATGATTATGCAGTTTCCATATATACCAAATTGCTACAGCCATCTTTGACAATTCTTCTTTCATTTGCCAAAGGGACAAGCTCAGTCTTCTCAGCATCTCATCAATCCAAACCTGCACTTATGATGTATTAATATATTCATTCTACAAGTTGAACAAATCAAACTAAGCTACTTTAACCCAATCATGGTTAAATATGATATGCTCTGGAGTTTTAATATCATTACAAAAATAGCACATAGGATCTAGCCTGACATTTCTACAAAAAAGATTATTATTAGATGCCAAAGAATTCATACATAAACACTATAGTAATTGCTTATGTTTTGGGTGGCATTCTAAGTTCCAAATCACCTTTTGAACTTTCTTACTAATCTTACTTGATGTACTAACATTATTTAATTCTATTCCTTTGGCCATAATACTATGATATGAACTTTTCACGATATAATCTCCACTTCTCTCTTTAGGCTACACCATCCTATCCTCCACTATAGTATTAGTATTAGTTATAAAAATTTTAAGGATAGCTCTTTACTCTACTTTTGTTATGACATTTTCCACTATATTAAGGTTACAACACCTTTGCTACACATCAATGATATCTCTGTCAAGTAAGCATTAATTTGTCTATTTTGGAGAGTAAAACCAGGCAAAGTAAGGATCTATAGATCCTTCCAAAAACAAATTGATGTCCCACTTCCTATTTGCCATAAAATTCTTCCTCAATTGCTTCCCTTCCCCTCCAATGCACTTTACCAACCCTATGCAGCCCTACCTCCTTTCTTACTTCCAACAAGTCCTCATTTGGAAAATAAATACTCTTGAAAAGGCTTACCCATAAAGCATTTAGATTTTACACCATTCTCTTACCATTTTTCCTAAAAGGGCTAAATTAAAAGCATGTAAGTCCCTAAATCCTAACTCTCTTCTATCTTTTACCTTAGATAATTCCTTCTAACTCCTCTAGTGAATTTTATTCCCTTGCTCACTCTCTTACCACTAAAAATTTGAAATCAAACTATTAACTTCATCACACTACTTTTGTGGAGAAAAAACTAGCTCATTAAATAGGTTGATATTGCAAATGCCACAGATTTTATCAGTACTTCTTTCCCTCCTGTTGATAAGAGACTCCTCTTCCATCTTGGCAATTTCTACACCATTTTCTTCTTAACAAAAGCTAATGCCTAAGATTTTGATCTATCCCAACTCATAGGCAAACCTAAATATCTTCTTGGATTGTTGTGAGAATCTATATTAAGCACTTTGTAATAATCCTGTCTCAACTCTTCTAAGGTTAAGCTATTGAAAACTATTGAACTCATTTAATAGTTGACCTGTTGACCTTACATTCTACAATAATTTCTCAAAATAATCTTTGAATTCTACAAGTTTTGCTTATTTGCTTCTATAAAAAAGAGAGAATTGTCAACAAAGAACGAATGTGTTAAAATGGGACTAGGTTGTCTACTTATATTGCCTTTTGATACACCGTGATCCTTAGCATCCCAAATCCTCATAGACAAACCATTGGCAACTAAAATAAGTAAATATGGTAAGTATAGGTGGTCTTATCTTATTCCTCTTATAAGTTGAAAATGCCCAACCCTCCTCCCATTGACAACCGAGCTCAAAAGACATTGACCCTAACACAATTCATTATCAATCTCACCTAGACAAGCAAGAAGCTCATCTTAAAGATAACACTCTCAAGAAAAGACCGCTCTGCTCGATTGTAAGCCTTAGTCGTATCTAGCTTAATAGCACATAAGTGTTTCTTTCTTTTCTTGTTCAATTTGAGGTGATAGAAAACTTTATGAGCCATAATCATGTTGCCTTTAATGAGAGGACCAACGATAAAGCACTTTGGAAATGAAGCTATCTAAAAGAGGTTGTAATCTATTGGACAAGACCTTTGAAATTATTTTGTAGACAAAATTACATAAACTTATAGGACAGAATTATGTGATATTTTCTAAGCAAAGGAACTTCGGGAATTAACACAAAATCAATTTCATTAGACTATGGAGGAATCATACCTAACTCAAAGAAATTTCTAACCACCTCGTATATGTGAGATGAGAGACCCATATTAACACGACTAGGTTTGGTAGCCTATTTTAGGTATTCAGGAAAATAACCCAAATAGGCCAAAAACATACGAGGGTTCCATGATATTAGTCGAGGAATTTTAATAAGGTGAAATTTGAAAATATATTAAATATTAAAAATATAACTAAAATGGTAACAATTTACTATGTTATTATATTATTAGTAATTAGAGAATTAGATCTTAAAAATTAACAAATACTTAGAGATAAATTATATGAGTAAAATAATTAATATTATACATAAAATAACATATAAAAGACATGTATACATATAGGTTATAATTATTATATAAATATATGTACCTAAAATCGGTAAATTTAAGGTTCCAAAAAATATTCTCGGAATCAAATAAATTTTTACTATAAGGTCCAAAAAGTTAAAAGAAATACTTTGGTAAAGTATATTTTGTCAAATTAAGTGATCGAAATATTTAATTGAATAAAAACGTATTTTACTAGTTATAAAAAAATTAGTATCGTATATCTGAAACGCAAGATTAAATGATAGAGAGGCCTTAAAAATAAATTATCTAACTTATAAAAATAATTATTTGAAGTTGATTGAAAGTAAAGTAGTTAGTATAAGCATTTCGTATACAAGTGTATATACGAAATAGGAAAAAATAACTATATATTATATAATATACATAAAACTATATCCTAATTATTGACTACAATAAACTAAAGATTAGCATGAAACAGTTGTAGGATCCTCAAAATCAAGTAGGAGGTGTGGCATAAGACGTAGGTAACAATATTTGGACAGGAGAAGGAATAGGGGACACCTAATCAACTAAGAAAAGGAGAAAAATTAACAAATGTCCACATGAAGAGTTCTCTACCGATAAGAGGGACTCCTATATATTTTATAGCTCACTTTTGGAAATGAGTTTAAACACTCTAAGTATTAGGAAAAATACTAAGGAGCTTTAGGAATTGTTCAAAAGAATTTTTTACAAAAATTAAGAAGAAATAGAGTAATTTTTTATGAAATCTGAGTTATTAAGGAGAATCACTACCTAGGAGTAAGCCAAACCACTTGAAGACAATGGAGGTAGCACTAACTTAGAAAGACAAACCCCCATTACTAGACAGTTGCCAGAGTTGTAAGTAGCGATAAGCTTCGGTTTTGGTTATTTTTTATTCTATTTTTCTAAAAATAAGAAACAAGCTCTAAAAATTATAATTTTTGGTTTCTTTAGGTAATTTTCATGTAGAATCCAAAAAGGTAATCAGATTCTTCAAATTCCAAGTCAAAATATGTGTTCCTTAAGAATCTGATCCATAAACAAACATTAATTTTAATTTTTAACAACCTAAATGATGTTATTTTGATCCCAAAATTTATATACAAACATTTAGCATGTCTATTTTAATTCCATAAAAAGAGTTTTCAAAAATTCAGAAGTTGAATTTTTAGGTTTTCCCTAGCTAACATTGATTGAAATTATCTAAAGTGAGTGTTTAGTAAAGTAATCAGGCCTTCAAGTGTTAGTTTATCACTGTATTTGACGTTTGAAGTGCCGGGTTAAAGTATTGAAGTAAAGAAGCAGGGGGTGTAAATGCTTAAGTTGTGTGATTTGAGAATTCAAAGTATATTTAGTGCAGGTCAAAAAATAAGTCAAAAGGTATGTTAGAATGTAATCTAGTGTAAATATGGTGAATACACTAGAAATTTGATCTAAATTAGTATGTAGCTATCCTTAGACTCTACACTATTTATAGAAAATAAAATGTAAGTTGGAAACTTTGTAAATAAGAATTTAATTTAGGACAGTGGGTTAGAAACTTTATCAAAAAAAATGTTGTCTAGTATTGAATATCTTTAATCACACTAGGAGTTGAACTATAGATCAACTAATGACTTGTATATGAATTTCATACCTTTATCAGAGTCATAACACGAGTCAAAAGCCACTCAGACAATAGCTCATGCTACAAGGCTAAGTCAAAACCTAAGTCAGAAACTCAATCAGAAAATAGTTCGATGGAAGATGCAAAATGTAAAAGCAATTGGAAGTATGAAGATGGCTAATACCGAATATTAGATCATTTAGAAGTCAAAAAGTAGATCAGAAAATCACTTGAGTATACCTTCTAAAAATTTACTAAAGTCAGAACTTGGGTTAGAAACTACTAGACAGTAACTTGTATCAAGTAAGAACCTTAGTCAGAATATACCCTACTTAATTAATATCTAATAAATATCTTAGAAAACTCACCTAATACAATTGAAAACATACTTAAATGTTTACAATAAATACATATGTTATATATTGGATGAAAACTAAAGATGTCATATTAAATGTCATGCCCCAAAGTGACAAAATCGTAAAAGTCTCGTTGTGCAAATCATTTTAAGATAAAAGCTGGCCATACAACCACCATCTTAAACCTAATTTACACAAGGCATCCACAACTTACCCGCTTTGAAGTAAATAGTGTTACGCCCCGAAGTTGCGAAGTCGCAACAGTCCCGCCGTGTAAACCATTATATGATAGAAACTGGCCTCACAGTTCCTACCATAGAGATAATCTATACAAGGCGTCGACAACCACTCGCTTTGAAGTAAACAGTTCGATTAATAATTATACTACAAATATGATAATTATCTCAAATTACTACTAAACATAGATAATTATATAAATAAGTCCACAGAGCTTCCCAGGAAGATTTACAAAATCACCACAGTCTATTAATTTACAGAATAACTAACAGTCTTCAACCTTTAACTACAAGGTCAGTCTAGTTACACATTATGCTAAATAACTTGATCCTCACACCCCTGGCTTCAAAAAGACTAACCTCTGGATAATTGTAGGGCGGCATAGTACTTGAAGAGATTACAAATCAGAACCTGCAAAAGGATCTATAAGGGTATGAGCAACTACAGCTTAGTAAGTTGAATTGGAGACTCATGAATGCATACAAGCACAAACAGGGTTATCAAACAATTATTTTCATGCAATACAACAATCAAGTGTCATCGCACAACGTAGTCCGGTCCGTTGTGAAATCAGAGAAATTTCACCCGCTCCGATCCGGGTTGAAGAGTTCCATGTTATGCAGCAGCTCACAACCAAACCCAGGCTTGTGCAATGGAGACCTTGCTCCTCCCGCGACTACCTTCGAACCATTGACTTCTCCCCCACCGCGACCTCCTCTCCTGTCACTTAGTTCGATTGAGGATGAAGAAGGGACCATTTTGCAATCCTGCGCTATCCCTTTCGAAGGGGTCGATATTTGGTTGGAGAGTCCTATGATCCCCTAACGGGTTGCAATGCATGACGTTTTCGGTTAATACGGTCGACTAAGATTAAATTTCGGTTAAGGTTTTCAAACAAGTTCATATCAATTAAATCAGTCACAAAATCATTCACAGCACAAATTCCAGCACGAATTCAGATACATCAAACACATGCGCAAACTACTTACAATCACAAGCATATACAAGCCTAAGTCTCCGAGCACTACAAAACTAGTACTCTATTACAATAAGCAATAACCCAACTTACCTGAATTTGCTCAATCGCTCGATCCTCTAGTTGCGAGTTGATTTGTTTTTGGGTGTCCTATAATACAAATAGGTTCTTTTAGTACTTATATTTTATTGATTCTTATTCTAATTTATAATGTAACTCATTTTCCTCATGTATACCTACAACGTATTAATAATTCGTTGTATTCTATTTCGGAGTTCGGTTCCTAAACTAGATTCTAGTTTTTATTCCTAAGTTGTGATTAGGCTCGAATCCCAATGTAACATTAATCACCTTATGTTCGGGTATTCAAATATTCTATTGGGTCGAAATTTTGGTATTCTAAACTATTCGGTACACGCTAACCCTAATTGGGGTATCGGATTTATTCCCGATGTGTAAAAATCTTACATTTTAAGATATTTACTTAAAATTAAATATTAATTCAGATTTATTATTTTTCTGATTTCAATTATAATATTATCTAAATAACTTTATTTTTTTAAATTTAGTAATTTATATTTTCACATATTCCTAATTTCTTATATTCTTTACCTAATTTCCCTAATTAACCATAATTAGTACCTAAAAGCTAGGATTAGGGTTCCACTGCAGAGATTAACTTCCTTAATCATCTAATCAAGATCCAAATCAGTAATTAACATCCTAATCACCTAATTAATCCTAAATCACCCAATTTTACCATCATTTTAGGGCTAAAAATTAACTTAAAATTTTCGAAAATTAATTTTAAAAAAATGGCTTCATAGCACTGTTCTACATCATATGAGAATCCTACAGAAAAATTTTAAGCCCCAAACTACATCCCTAAGCCTATTTAATTTCCGGTTTAATCATGCTCGGTTTTGAACAATTTCTTAAGAACCCTATATTTCCAGACATAATTAAACTAAATCAATATTTTTCCCTAAATCTACATACAATAAAACCTCAGAATAACAAGTTTCATAATTTTCTGGGCAAAATAACTAATTTTACAAAATTATACAAAAATCGGGGTGAATAAATGACTAACCAGTTCAAAGCTTTCTGGCCGTCCAAACCCGGTCCAAGGCTGTCGGCCGGTCCAAACACTGGTCCTAGTGTAGGGTGGTGGTGGTGGTTCGGTCCCAAGTGGTGGTGGGTGGTGGTTTTAGTTCACCTTGCTAATCTGCACAGTTTTCTTTTTTTTTTTTTATTTTCTGGAATTTCTCTCGATTTTTCTTATGTTTCGATTTTTCTCAGATCACAAACTATCCAAATGACTTCTGAGAATTTTTTCCTTATTTATAGACAAATATAGTAATTAATGTGCATTAATTTGATGGGATTTTTCCCCATTTCCTTGATTTTAGGCTTTTAGTTTGTCAAATTCTTATTGGTTAATTTTTTTCTTTTCAGTCCACGACCTGATCTTGTTGCAGTTATCTTCTTCTGATTTTTTTATAATTATTTTGTATTTTTCTTTAATTATTTACTTAGTTTTCGACCTATTTTAGCAATTACGCGTATTTTTATCTACATGTAAATACATGTAGGGTACATGTGAACATTCCTAAATATTATTTTGGTCATTCTAAAATTTTTAGTATACATATAATCTATCTCTACTAATTTATTAGTTATTATATTACACTTTTTGCCTTTTCAGTAATTAGCAGTTATTATGCTTAAAATTTGAAAATTTTATAGTCTCCTATTTTACTACTCATTTTCTTAAATTTAAGTTTACAGGGTTATTTTTACTGGTATTTTGTTAAATAGTTTATAATTTGGGTTTGATCGGATCCTTTAGCCGATCGCCCTAAACCTTGGGTTTTAAGCTCAAACCTATGGTTACTTGGCTTGGCTTGGCTTTAGGGTTTACAAATAGCTTATAAATTAAATAAATTATTTACCTAAGAAATTATGAAAATATGTATATACACTAGATTTTAAATATTATAATTAATGTTTAAAAAGTTTCATCATACTAAATTTCCTAAGTAATACATTATTCGAAAATAGAAGTTTTTAAAACAAAAGCTAAAACCTTAATAATATATTTGTTTTTTAGATATATTTCCTCACTCCTCAAGATCCAGCAGTTACTAATTTCAAGGTAAATATAGGCCGTTTCCTAACTGGCACCTGTAACAATGCTTATAGGGATGTGAGTAACTATAGGTCAGCAAGTTGGGACAGAGATTTAAAACTATAACACAAATAGAGTTATCAACCAAACTAATTAAATGTAATGTATGTTCAAACAAATGCCATCGCATGATATTATCTAGCCCATCATGAGATTAGAAAAATTGTAACCACTTTAATCCAGGTCGAATAGTTTCCATTTAATGCAACAGCTTACAACCAAACTCAAGCTTGTGCAATGGAGACACCACTCCTCTTGCAACAATCTTCAAACCATTGACTTCACCTTTATCACAACCTCTTCACCTATCACTTAGTTCCACAAAGAATGAAAAAGGAACCAATTATGCTATCCAGCACTATCCCTTTTAAAAGAGTCGGTATTTGCCCCGAAAACCCTAAGTTTCCCCTAATGGGTTTTTATGCATGTCCGATTTAGAATTACAAGTCACATATTTAATTAAATCTAGTTTAAGGTGTTCAATCATTTCAACAAATCACATAAATACAAACTAAAGCAATAAACTAGAATCACATCATCAACTCAAAATCAAGCACATGCGCATAGCTAACTATCTAACAAACACAATCAAGTATAATTTCAAGCCTCTGAGTACTATAAATTTGTACTCTGAAATACAGGAACGTATGCTTGAGGTATAACTTGTACTAGCCATTGCCAAAAATCTTTATAATATAAATATTGTTTCAATTTTCTACATAACTATTATAGATTGATTTTATCTTATAATGCTTATTGTTATCTTCGGTTTAGGGTTCAATATACCCAATTATTTAGGTTTTCAAGTCTTTTACAATTATTCTTGATTTAGCCTAAGTTTCAATTTAGTTTCCGAATTAATTTCTAAATTGGGTTCTAGTTTTATATACGAACTCTAAAAACTCATTTCGACTTATAAGGTGAAATTAATCATATTATTTCCAAGTATCCTAAAGATCATATTTAACCCTTAAATAGTATTTTAATTCATACGATATACCTATTATCCTAACTTAACTATCGAATTTACTCCCGATGTGAGAAAATTTTATATATTTCATACAAATACCTAAATTTGAGTCTCCTACCAGATTTTGTATATATTCCTATTATTATTATAATATTAATTTTAACCTAATATTTTCCTATTCATTAATTTCTTTGACTTACATATTATATATTATCACCTAATATGTACATAATATATACATTTAATATTTCTATCACTTCAAATATCATCTCCTAATATCAACTAACATCTCAAAATATCTAAATTCCTCCCAAATCATAATTTACACCTAATTATCACAAATTACAAAATTAACTTAAATTTACCATTTTTACTTATTATATATATACTACATAAAACCCTAATAATTACATTGAACACCCTAAATACTACAAATATCATACTTCATCAGATTTCAACATCCTAAGACATATAATTATGTACTAGATCAGTAATCATCTATTTAATTACCTAATTAAGCTCAAAATTATCCATTTTATGTATCATTTTAAAGCCTAAAAATTATCTAAAAATTTTAAAAATTTATTTTTGAGAAAGGACTTCATAGTACTGCTTTATAACCTTAAGTAGTCTACACAAAAATGTTGAGCCTAAAACTATACTCCGTAGGTCATTTATTTATAATTCAAACAAAGTTCAAGTTTATGGAATTTCTTAAAGATAGTATATTCCTAGACATAAATTCATCAAAATATTTTTTTTCCTAAATCTATATACTAAAATATCCTAGAATAACAAGATCCTTAATTTTCCAAATATTTTTCATATTTTTAACAATTTAAACAAAATTAAAAGAGAATTGGAACTTACCGGTGTTAGCTTCTCCGGCCACCAAGGCTTTATCAACCGGCTTAGGTACTACCACCACAGTGTGATGGTGGTGGCCATTCACTACCAGGTTGCCTTCGAGTATTGGTTCACCTTATAACCCCTATTTGCATAAATTTTTATGTAATTTTTTTGGAAAAATCCAAATGTTTGTTTTTGTTTTTTGTGCTCTCAATTTTTTTCATAATCCAACCAACCAAATGAGCTTCTGATTTAATTTGGGTATTTATAGAGCTGCCTAGATTTTTTTTTCATTAATTTGAAGTGACATTTGCCTTATCTCTTCTTTCAATTTCTTTTTCTTTGACAAAATTTTATTGGTTGATTTTTCTTTTTTAATTTTCTAATAGCCACACCTCCCATGTTTCCATATTTTTCATGATTTTTCATTAATTATTTTGTGGATTTTCTTTAATTAATTAGCACTATTTCGGCATATTTCTACCTATATGTAAATTCATATATGGTATAAATAAATACTTATAAATATTATTTAAATTATTTTATGATTTTTAATATGTATATAATTCATCTCTACCAATTCATTAGTTATCGAAACTCATTTTACGCATTTTCGATAAATAACGAGAAATTTACATATAATTCAATATTATAATAATTAATTATTTTATTCTTTATTTTCCTAAATCCAAACTCACGGGATCACTTTTACTGATATTACTAACTTTTTTATAAAAATTTGGGCTAGATCGGATAATTTTGCTTAATCACCCTAAATTATATGAATTGAACCTTAAATACCTGATTGTAGGTTTTACATGAAATTTAGGAATAATAAAGGAAAACTCGAGCGATGTATGAGGAGAATGAGCATTAGTATCTAAGTAAATGTGATCAGTGTTTCACCAGACTTCAAAGTATTATTTAAGAATACTTGAAGACCTTAGTATATATTTTATTTACGGTTGTAAGTTAGTTACCTGTGTGCATGCAGCGTGTGTGCTTGAATACTATTATGTTATTTGAATACTAGATTGATGTGTTGATTGCTTCATAATATTACATGTTTTAGACTGTTTGAATTTACTTAATCNAAACTCATTTTACGCATTTTCGATAAATAACGAGAAATTTACATATAATTCAATATTATAATAATTAATTATTTTATTCTTTATTTTCCTAAATCCAAACTCACGGGATCACTTTTACTGATATTACTAACTTTTTTATAAAAATTTGGGCTAGATCGGATAATTTTGCTTAATCACCCTAAATTATATGAATTGAACCTTAAATACCTGATTGTAGGTTTTACATGAAATTTAGGAATAATAAAGGAAAACTCGAGCGATGTATGAGGAGAATGAGCATTAGTATCTAAGTAAATGTGATCAGTGTTTCACCAGACTTCAAAGTATTATTTAAGAATACTTGAAGACCTTAGTATATATTTTATTTACGGTTGTAAGTTAGTTACCTGTGTGCATGCAGCGTGTGTGCTTGAATACTATTATGTTATTTGAATACTAGATTGATGTGTTGATTGCTTCATAATATTACATGTTTTAGACTGTTTGAATTTACTTAATCATTCCAAAAGCAATCTAACATAAATTTGGCTTAACTACTTAAAACAATTAGGAGGTGTAGGTTAAACTCGGACCTTTTTATTGAGGATATCAGAAATAGTCATCTCCCCACCTTAAGTTGAATTAACTGATAGGAGAGGAAGTTACAACTAAGTTAGGGTCTGTAATTCGAAGATAGTCTGAGGTGGAGCATGTTTTTTATTGCACAAGCCCCAGTTTAGTGACCAAATTTATGAGTGCGCAGTGTTAAACTCCTTGAAACTTAGATTAAAGAAAGTGTAATTTCTCTTATCTCATGACAACTAATGAACATCTTGCAAATAGCATTCGTTTAATTATGCATTGCATCTAACTAAATTTGCTTGATAATCTTGATTGCTCTATGTTAGATATGTACTCTTGTCTTCGTCCCACTTATTGAGCAAGTTATCTCTTGTTCCCCCATAGCTATTTTGCAAGTTTCCTAGTAAATTCACTAATACTATCTCAAGCTTCAAAATTTTTGAGAATAGAGTCGGAGAGTAAAATTCAAGACTACTCAACTAGACTTCTATTTGATTTATTAACCTCTAGGAAAACTAATAAAGTCTTATCAAGTGACTCCTAGTTTTTAACTAATGGAATTTATTCTATGCTTTACAAACTTGTGATTTTTAGTAAAAGTTTCGTAGGTATTATATCTTTTCGTAACAATGTAAGCTCTTGAAATTTTTAGTCGATACAAGGTTAGATTCTTCATACGAGTTATAAAACTTGATTTTCTTCTAAATTTAAACTATAAAAATTACTTTCAATAGTTACTTTGAAAGATTATACCACGGGTTAATTCTTACCAGATACTGAATGAGATGCTTTCAAGCAATAAAGTGGTAAACACCTTGTGTAAGTTATATCTACATTAGTGGCTAAGACGGCTAGCTTTTAGCATAGGTTGGTTTACATAACGGGGTTATTACAATTATTTGGTTTAGGCATGGCATGAAATCTAACTAGTTAACTCTATTGAAACTGCCGAAACCTAGAGACTTTGTAGTACTCAATTGGAATGTTGCCTCTTGCACCTCCTCCACCTTAACTGATCATGCTAGTTATAAGCCCCACAATTAGGTGTTCAATGTTCGATCCATTAAATTTACGATGATCGAGTAAGTTGTTCAATTAAATCCAATTACAGCGAAGTTAAGAATATTAGTAAAAGTAATCCCGTGAGCTTAGATTTAGGAAAATAAATAATTAAATAATATATTATTGAATTATATGTATATTATCCATTATTTATCGAAAATGCGTAAAATAAGTTCCGATAACTAATTGATAGACAGAAATAAATTATATGCACACTAAAAATTATAAAATAACTAAAATGATATTTAGAAATACTTATTTATATCATATATGTATTTATGTGTAGGTAAAAATACGCGAAATTACTTAAAATATTCAAAATATACTAAATTAATACTAAATAATTAAAGAAAATTCATAAATAATTAATGAAAAATCAGAAAAATTGTAGAAATGTCTAGAATTGGAGTGTAGCAATATGAAAATTAAAAAAAGGAAATCAACTAATAATAATTAGCTAAATAGAAAGTTAAATTAGAAGAAGCTAAGGAGCACTTGTCAAGCAAAAAATTAAAGAAAAATACCTAACCACCCTATAAATTCAACAAGCTTCATCCAAAAATCATTTTGACAAGTTAAGAGTTCAAGAAAATTAGAGAGAGGTTAGAAAGAGAGAGAAGGATATTTTTACAAAAATTAGTAAAAATAGTATGCAAATAGGGCATATAAGGAGAGTGCATACCCGATAATCACTTAGGAGTAGATAGCTACCACCACCAAACAGTGGTTGTAACACTTAGACCTACCGACAAGGATATGGTGGCTGGAGCTAGCGACACCAGTAAATTTCGATTTCCTCTCGATTTCGTTTAATTTGTTAAAAATATCAAATAGATGTGGAAATTATGAAATTTGGTATTCTGAAATATTTTTGCAAATAGATTTAAGGAAAATTTTTAGTTTGATGAATTTATGTTTAGAAATATACTGTCTTTAAGAAATCCCACAAACTCGAGTTTTATTTGATTTAGAAATAATTGACCTTAAGAGTGTAGTTTTGACTTCAAAATTTTTATGTAGACTATTTAGGATACATATTACAATGCTATTAAGAGTTTTTTCTAAAATTAATTTTCTAAATTTTTATTTAATTTTAGGTCCCAAAATCATGCATAAAAGGTAATTAGTAAGCTTAATTTTGTGATTTAAGATTAATTTATTGAAAATTATGATTTAGTATGTTATTAGACATCCTTAGATGTTAATTACTGATGTAGGAGGATATTTGGGAGTTGGAGTGATAATTGTTTGTATTATGCATATTAGATAATAATAAATTAACAATGAGTAAAAATGTTTGGTAATTATATGAAAAATGTAAATTTTTCTCACATAAAGAGTTAATCCAGTAATTAAATTAAGAATATGGTGTATCATAGGGATCAAAATACTAGTTAGGAGCTAAATACTACAATTATGATACTTAAGTGTAACGTGATTAATGTCACATAATGGTTCATAATGAGTTTCTAGGGTTTTTGTATAAAACCCGTAATCGAAAACTAAATTAGAACCTAATTTAGAAGCCAATTCGAAAACGGAATCAAAACCCCACCTAAGTTAGGAATAACTGTGAGAGACTTAAAAATCTAAATAAATAGGTATATTAAAACCATAACTAAAGATAATAATAAGTGTTAAGGATAAAACCAATCTATAATAATTATATACATACTAAAACAATATTCATATTATAAGGATTATCAACAATGGCCTATGCAAGTTGTACATTAAGTGAGCAAGCGAGGAGCCTAGATAAGTTGGGATAAATATATTATTGTATTTTGAAGTACTAATTTATAATATTTGGAGGTTTGAGATTATATTTGATTGTGATTGTAGATAATTGATCATGCGTATGCCTGTATGTGCTTGTTTATGAGGTTGATGATATGATTCTAATTTACCATTCTGGCTTGTATTAGTGTGATAAGTTTAAAATGATTGAATACCTTAAACCAGATCTAATTAAATATATAACTTGAAATTCTAAATTGAACCTATATAACAAACTATTAAGGGAAACCTTAGAGTTCTCTAGCCAAATACCAATCATTTCGAAAGGGATAGCGTTAGATAGTATAATGGATCCATTTTTCATCCTTAGTCGAACTAAGTAACGAGTGACGAGGTTACGACAAGAGCGAAGTCAATGATTCAAAGGTAGTCGTAAGAGGAGCGGTATCTTCGTTGCACAAGCCTAGGTTTGGTCGTAAACTGTTACATTAAATGGAAACTCCTTAACCTGAATTAGAGTGGGTGTAATTTCTCTAATCTCACAACGGGCCAAACAACGTCGTGCGATGGCATTTACTTAAATATGTATTGCATTTAATTAATTTAGTTGATAACCCTGTAGTTACTCACATACCTATAAATGTTGTTACAGGTGCTAGCTAAGAAGCAAACATGTAACTACTTTAAAGCTAACAATTACTAGATCTTAAGGAGTGGAGATATAAAACTAAGAATCAAATATACTCTCAAGTTTGGATTCTATCTTTAAAGTTTTTAGTATTAATTAATGTATTACTCAAGTAGCTTATAATTAGGCTATTAAATATTATAAACATACTCAGATTATTTAGTGTAAATATGTATTTTTTTTATAATTATATAGTTAAATAACATATGTAATCTATGAATTGTTTACTTCAAAATAAATTAGTTGTAGATGCCTTATGTAAATCAGGTCTAAAATTTTGACTATAAGGTCAACTTTTATCTTAAAATGGTTTATACAGTGGGATTGTTATGAATCTGCTGTTTTAGGGCATGACACCAACCATTCGTTTTCTTCCTTTGTAACAACTTAGCCAATCTGGTTAGGCACTATTCTACCTACTTCTTCCGTATCTGATGTACAAAGCTTTGATAAAAACTCAAAGAAAGCCTTATATACCAAGTGTTCATCTTTTAGCCAACACTTAATGTAATTCTTTATCTTAAAAATTTTATTCCTCACCTCCTATTAAGAGTAGTATGGTAAAAAAACTCAGTATGCCTATCCCCGTAATTTAGCTACTAATTTTGCAACCTCTAATGCCAAAAAATTTCCTTTTACTATTGTACAAAATACAATTGTCAGAGCAACATCATTTCTTCCTCCAACAATGCATCATCTACCTCTTTCCCTTGCATCTCAACAAGCTGTACATGCAACTCCTCAATTTTCTTCACATTATTACCAAATGCTATGTTTCTCTGCTTAATTAAAGCACTTCAATAAGCCTTCAACTTTCTCATAAGTCCTAATAAATCTTGAGGCTCACATGTCTCTTGTAATATCTTTTGAACGATCTCTTGATAGCCATGCACGTTTATCTACCCTTAATCAAAATGAAACATTTTTCACCCTTTAATATCAACAATCCTTAATTCAAATAACACTGGTTAACGAATGGTCTATTAAACCTAGTTTCATTAAGATCAACTAAAGTAATATAAAAGTACTATATTGTTGAACGTAATCTTTTCTTGTAGAATTAGATTTTGAGACAAATGTTAGTTTGGTCACTCAACTAAGCTTAGCAGTAGGTAATTCACTCTAAAATGGAAAATTAATAAATAGACTTATCATAAAAAGAAAAGAAATGTAAAAGATGCTACTAGTGGCAACTAAATTCAATGAATGGTCAATTAGACCCTTTGAATGATTAAGTTCAACTGTTTTTAGTGGGTTCAATAGACAAAAATATGTACCGTAGCTAATTAAAGCCTTGTATAAATTTATAAGTTTTGTAGATGACTAAGATGAGTTCCAATATTTAGGTAACTCTTATTTAATGGGATTAAGGGCTAAAAATTTAAGGTTGAATGCACCAAGCATATACTAAACTCTCTTTACATGTATGATACTATGTGTTAGTTATTTAGTTGCCTAGTTATATACTTGTGTGAACTAGCTAAATCTATGAACCTAACGACGCAATCTTTTATATGTGACTATTGTTTGAAATTAGCGGTGCTTGAGTAGAGATTATGGGTTAGGATGTTGAAGTGCAATGATTTTGTCAAGACTTTCTTAATGTGGAGATAGGTATGCAAAACTTGGATCAATCACCGAGAGTTAGGATAATTCGACCAATGAATGGACACCTTAGTTAGCACATCAAAACAAAACAGCTTTCACCAAATATTACTTCTAATGTCAAATGTTGGGTAAGGTACAATAGTCATTTGATTGATAATCAAAAGTGAGATAAGGATTTGATCTCTAAACAAATGAGTGGAAAGAGTAGAGAAACAAAAGTAAAGTGGTTCCATTAAGAGCTGGCTCTTTATCCGAAGTATGATAGATGAATCGTGGATTGACAATTCGAAGTTAAGATGATAAATGGAACCTTAAGCCATTGTCCATGAAATGCAAGATTATATTTTGTAATAGTTTAGAATAATTGAGTTCGTGAATATAATAGATTATTAATGACTAATAGCCTAGTTCAAAAATTAGAGGAAAGAGGTTATGATATATCAAAGTGCTTAATCTTAACATGGAGTAGGGCTACAAACAACATTAAGTCAAGTACGAATCAAAGAAATCAAGATGATTGAATTTGTGGACAATAGGATTGGATTAAGGAAGATAAATATGCTAAAATACTAGAATAACTAGGTAAAGTCTTGCATAATAGGTGGATGTTGGTTTAGAGTATTAGCAAAAAGTGATAAATTTACTTCAAAAATATGACGTTGATATATTAATAATATATGTGCTAACATACTACTTTGGGCTAGCCCTAAGCCTAATTTGAGTAGAGGCCCTTTAAGGCCGGTTAACAATCGAGCAGCCAAACACCTCGACTTGCCTAAACACTTTGAAGCCCCTCCTCTACAGGCACCTACCCTAAGCCCTCCCTTCCCGTAGAGGTTAGCCCACAGCTTATAGTCCAATTAGGACTTTCTCTCCTCCTTTCGAGTTTGTTTATCCTTTGCATCCCCTCTTCTCCTTTACTCATTTATTGCTACTTGATATCCACGGTATAGTTAACACATTTGACATCCTTTAAGACTATTAGAGCCCTTGGCTTCAAACATGGCCACCAATGTGTTCATGGTCGATCAATACCCAGAGCCAACCTATCAACCCTACAACACATGTTTCCTACAAGTAACTAACATAGCCAAACCCTAAGCCGACATTTGTTTTTAGTAGGTAAGCTCCCTACATTATAAATATCACAAGGAGCCAAAAG
The DNA here is from genome assembly GCA_024138015.1 of Lumnitzera littorea. Classification (NCBI taxonomy): domain Eukaryota; kingdom Viridiplantae; phylum Streptophyta; class Magnoliopsida; order Myrtales; family Combretaceae; genus Lumnitzera; species Lumnitzera littorea. The sequence goes on from JAMXBB010000006.1 coordinate 961,670, forward strand.
ATAAGGAGATTTAGACCCTTGAAGCCTTAAACTCTGCATCTTTGGCTCTCTATCAATCATTCATATCACACAACTCAAGTACCTTCTCCCTTAAGCAAATAATGCTCAAACACTTCCCAGTATTCTCTTCTTCTTCCTTCCTTATTAACTTAAGTGTCGAAGGGCTCCCGTAAAACAACCTACTAGGGGCTTTTTGCAGGTGCCCAAGAGCAAGGAGTTCACTTAACACTAAAGCCTAACAACACACTCTCTTGATAGATCTAAGCGCTTTTCCACCTATTGTACTTAATTGATTCCTCACAATCAACAATTTGATTATACAATTTTTAAATATATAGTAAATAATATTATCTATTTAAATAAAAAAACCATATATGGTAAATAATATAGTGAAAACCAATTGATTTTCCATGATATGATGCCTTGTTTAAAAAGAGCTATAATATTTCAAAATATAAATGCAAAACGTTGTGAGTGCTAAAGCTTTGTTGCTTTATATTGAATTATGCTAATGATGCGACTATCTGAAAGATATATCTCTTTAACCAAAACTTCAAAAATTATATATAAAAAAAACATGTTGGCCTATTTAATAAAGTTACTTAAAACATTGTTTCAATCAACTTGTTAACCATGGATATGGATATTTATAAATTGTTAAAATAGATGGTAAATATGAATGGAACATGTAAACTATAAACTCAAATGTTATAAATAAAAATGACAGTGAATAAACCATTTTAGGGAGAGAGCATTGACAATGAAAGGTCAACTAAGACATGTAAGGTTAAATATCATGCCCAGCAAGTTGAAACCATGACAAAAACAGAACATAAAAGATTTCTTGCTAAATTATAGTACACATCTATAGACACCGATATATGGGCGGCTTTATCGACTTCAAGAACTCATGATTTTATATTACCACATATGAAAACATCATCCCCCAAAAGTAAAAGCGAAACGTAAAACTCCAAAAAAAAAAAAAAATGATACATCTTATAATCATTATGGTTCAGTGAAACCCATTTATTCTTCAACATATCAATAGTTGCATAATTTACTGGAGAACAAAATCAAAACATCTTTTGAACTCCAATTAGGGAAGAAGTTACAGAACTAAAATGTTGTGGTCAAAAGTGTGTTTAATAAGGCGAAGATAAAATTGAAGGGAAAGGGAGAGAGGAAAAATGAGAATGAGAGATAAAAAGAGAGAGTCATTTGATAAGTTTGTAGTGAGTTTAGGAATAGTGGTACCCATTAGAAAACACTGAGAAGGCACTGTTATAGAAAAGATTCGAAAATTTTTCAATTAATATCGAAAAGGTACTATGGATTGGTCCAACCTTCTTTTTTAACTTTAATTTATATTTATTTAGATTTATCTCGTTGTATAAATTATATTTTTAATAATCGAAATGCAATGAATATTAAATTAAAAGTGTAATAAATAGTTAAATTGATCCTGCTAAAATTGAGAATAGGATATAGAGTTAGATGAATATTTGGCCGAGTGGACGCAGCATGGAAAACTCGGACAATTTTGAGGTTTGAGAGATGGCCAGCGGATTTAATGGACTCATGGCCGACAATAAACTAATATTAGCGACAAGTGGCATTTTAATTTTTGCCAATTTGTGGAAGGAAATTATATCGAGAAGGGAGGGGAAAGAAGGATAATTTTAAAAAAGAAAAAAAAAAGGGCCTATTGACATTCTCACGAGAAAAGAAGAAATCAAATATGCAAGTGCTAATAAAAATAAATATATACATTGCAAAGTGGAATTTTCCTTTTTTTTTTTTTTTAATGTGCAAGATGGCTCTAATATTAGGACTAAATTAATGCTATATACTTTTGCGCGCTTAGTCAATCGGATGACGTACAAACACACTTGCGAGTGATAGTGGATGTCCTTACCAACCATACTTTTATATTAAAGTAGAGATTTATTTATATCCTAAAACATGCAAGTATTCACACTTTGACTTTGTCTTTCAATAGCTTCCCAGTCTCATCTGCAAAATCATTTTTTATTTTTTCCCCCAAAACGGATATGTGCAATCTTTTATGCTAAAGTTGATAAAGCTCTTGTATTATTTGAACTTGGATCTTTTTTACTTTTTTATTTTCTGGCCAATCATTGTCATAGTACAACTTTGGAGCAACAAGGAATTAAATCAAAATTCAATATATGCTTATAAATTGAATACAAAAAAATGATTTGATACTTCCATATGAAGAATTTTTTTTACTAACCAATCTTTGCACATCAAATTCAACTATTAAGGTTTGATTTGATTTCGAATGTCTTGTGTCACGCTCTAAATTCAAAGGTTAATATTTCTATAAGTTGCCTAGTTTGAAATGCGACAATTGTTCTATTTCTATAATTATAAAGGCTCGAACTTGACTCATAGCATACTAAATGTCGTATTAAAAAATAAATAAATATAAACATGTGTTTATAAAAAAAAATCATGGAGCATACATTTCTTGTATGAATCTTCAGAACTGCAGAGAGTCGGAATTCCCCATCAAATGATAAAATGGGTAGTAAAAGTAATTCTAAAGCTAGCTTTCTTCTCATAACCTACATCCACATCCTAGCATAGGTCCTTCTATTGGATTTGCAGAAACTCTCGTACACTCAAGATCCTAGCCCATCCCACGGTTTAACTTCATTAACCTGCAAAACACTATAGGGGAATGAGCTAAAGAAACATAGGCTAAGTAAGGAGCAAGAGAAAAAAAAAGCATATACAAGCTAAGCAAAACAAACAAATTATCGATCAATTGTTACGTGTAATGCATGAACAAATAATGTGTCATTCGCATGACATTATCCGATCAATTGTAAAATTAGAGAAATTACATCTATTTTAACTCGAATTAAAGAGTTACAATATGATGGCCACAATGCCAATCATAAAGGCCACGTGTTACGCCCTAAAATCATAAAGTCGTAACAGTCTCGCCGTATAAACCAACTTATAACAATAATTAACCTTACAGTACTTATCATAAATATGATCTACACAAGGCATTTACGACTCATCGCTTTGAAGTAAATATTTCAATTAAAAATTTAATTAAAATTTATAATAAAAGTTAAAACCTTAAGTTATACATATATTTACATTCACATTATCGTAGAATTTTCAGGAGATTCTACATATTACAACAGTCTGCTAACTTATATATCATATATCAATTCATAATCTTAGAAATACTAACAAAACCTTAGAAACTTGATCATTTTGCCTGTTGATCTTCACTCCCCCATAGCTTTAAAAGAGAACTAACCTCCAGATAATTATATCGCGACATAGTAATCAGAAGTCAGAACCTGCAAGATAATTTATATAGGTATGAGTAACTACGGTACAGTAAGTTAAGTTAGAGACTTATGAAAGTATAACAAACACAACCAAGGTTATCAAACAATTAATTATATACAATGCAACAAGCAAATGCCATCACACAACGTGCAAGTGCTATCACAAAACGTAATCTGGTCCATGATGAAATCAAAGTAATTTCACTCATTTTAATCCAAGTTGAGGAGTTTTCATTAATGTAACAGCCCATAACTAAACTCAGGTTTATGCAATGGAGACATCACTTCCTTCAAGACTATCCTTGGAACCAATACCCTCATCCTCACCACGACCTCCTTTCCTATCACTTAATTCGACTAAAGATAAAGAAAAGACTATTATGCTATCCAACGTTATCTTTTTCAAAGGTGTCGATGTTTGGTTGAAGAACCCTAGCGATCCCTTAAAAGGTTGTAATACATGTCAAATTAAGGAACCTAAGTCGATTATAATTAGGTACGGTTTAAGGTGATCAAATAATTTCACACCATTCTATTCATATCAATCATCTAACACAACACAGAATACAACACAAAATCATATACCCAAGCACATGTGTACATAACTACTTATAAACATAATCAAATACAATCCTAAGTCTCTGAGTTCTCTAAAATAGTACTCCAAAAATACAATGAAGTATTAAACCCAACTTACTTGGAATCCTTGATGACTCACTCAACTAGTGATAAGTTGACTCATTTCTGTGTGTCCTATAATATAAATACACTCTTTAGTATTTATATCTTGATGGTATATATATATATATATATATATATATTAAGTTATGATTTAACTTAATTTTTTATATATACATATTATTTATTATTTATTATCGATTCATCATAAGTTAGTTTAAGGTTCGATTTTCGAATCCAATTCTAATTTAGGTTCTAAAGTAGTTCTAATTACGAGTATTATACGTAAAGCCTAAAAATGCGATCCGAACCCTAATGTGAAAATAATCACATTAGGTTCGAGTATCATAAATATCACGTTTAGTCTTAAATCAGTATTCTAAACTACTCGATACACTTAAATCGTTATTAGTGTTCCAAATTTACTCTCGATATGAGAAAATTTTACATTTTTCATAAAATTTCTTAAATTTATGTTTTGCACCAAATTTAATACATATTAATATTATTATTATATTATCCAATTTAACCTAATATTTTATATTTACCATAATTCCAATTCCACATATTATCAAATTATCAATATTTATTACATAATACCCCTAATAATCACATCTAACACCCTAAACATCACAATGATCATATCACATCAGATATGAATATCTTAAAATCCCTAATTATATACTAAATCAGTAATTGTTCAATTAATCATTAATTAACTCAAAAAATCCTTAATTATATACATATTTTAAGAGCCTAAAAATCACTTAAAATTTTCAAAAATTAATTTCTGAAAAAGACTTTTGTCACACTGTTCTATATTACCCAAGTAGTATATACAAAAACTTTGAGTCCAAAACTATACTCTTAAGCCAATTTATTTCTAAATTGAAACATGTGCAGTTTTGTTCGGTTTCTTAAGCACCTTATATTTCCAAACGTAATTAAATATAACCAATATTTTTTCCTAAATATACATATAATAAAATGTCAAAATAATAAAATTCATAATTTTCTAGATACAATTAATAATTTTAATAAATTTTACAAAATCGGTTGAAATCTAGACTAACCTGACTATTGGACTTTTGGTTACCGCCAGTGGTCCAAGGTGTATTGGCTAATCCAAGCGTTGGGTGTAGAGCGTGGTGGTGGTGATTCGTGGGTTCAGTCCAATTGCCCCCATTGCACAGAATTTTTGTAAACTTTTGAAAAATCGTAATTCTCTCTAATTTTCTCACTTCACCAACTGCCCAAATGAGTTCCTAAATAAATTTGAGTAATTATAGAGCTTTAGGGAAATTATATTGCATTAATTAGACTTAACAATTGCATTATCTACTTCCCATTTTCCTTTCTAAGTAGATGAATTTAATTGGCTAAATTTTTTTCTTTCTTTCTTCCTTAACCTACCACGAATCAATTCTAGACAATTCCTCACTTCTCTATTTTTTTTTTCTATAATTTTATTTAATTATTTAGCATTTTTCAAGCATTTTAAGTAATTACGCATATTTTTACCTACATGTAAACATATATGAAGTATAAATAAATACTCCTAAATATTATTTATGTTATTCTATGATTTTTCATGTGCATATAATTTATCTTTAGCGACTTGTTAGTTATCGAAATTTATTTTACGTATTTCGAATAAATAACGGATAATATACTTAAAATTTGATATTATAATATTCTACTATTTATTACTTATTTTTCTAGATTCAAACTTATAGGATTACTTTTACTAATATTTCTAATTTTAGTTTATGTTACGCCCTAAAGCTGCAAAGTCGTAACAGTTTTACCATACAAACCATTCTAAGATAAAAGTTGATCGTACAACCGCCATCTTAGACCTGATTTATACAAAGCGTCCATGACTAACCCGTTTTGAAATAAACAATTCATAAATTAAATAAATTGCTTACTTATGAATTTAAGAAAAATAAATATTCACATTAAATTAATCTTTGTGTATTTACAAGATTTAGCAATCTAATCACAATCTAATCGAGTAATTTGTAAACTAATGGTAAAAGCTTTAGAATAAATTTAACTAGAGAATGAATTTGGTATTTTGTTTACTGTCATGCCCCGAAGCGGCCCCGAAGCGGCAGAGTTGTAACAACTTCGCCGTGCAAACTATTCTAAGATAAAAGTTGACTATACAGTTGCCATTTTAGACTTAATTTATACAAGGCGTTCACAACTAACCTACTTTGAAGTAAACAATTCATAAATTAAGTATATTGTTTACTTATGAATTTAAAAGAATAAATATTCACATTAAATTAATCTGAGTGTATTTACAAGTTTTAGCAATCTAATCACAATCTAATTGGGTAATTTATAAACTAAAGCTAAAAGCTTTAAAATAAATCTACCTAGAGAATGAATATAGTCTTCTGTTTACATCTTTACTCCCTAGGATCGTACAGTTACTAGTGTCAAGGTGATTATAGGCCGCTTCATCGCTAACACCTACAACAACGGCTATAGAGATATGAGCAACCACATAAGTTATGATGGAGACTTAAAACTATACCACAAACATAAATAAGGTCATCAACCAAATTATTAGGTACAATGCATGTTCAAACAAATATCATCGCATGATGTTGTTCGACCCATCATGAGATTAAAGAAATTGCACTCGCTCTAATCCGGATTGAGGAGTTGCCGTTAATGCAACAGCTCACGACTAAACTCAAACTTGTGCAATGGAAACATTGCTTCTCCTGCGACTACCTTCAAACCATTGACTTCACCCATACCACGATTTCTTCACCTGTCACTTAGTTTGACTAAGGATGAAGAAGGGACCCATTATGCTATCCAACGTTATCCCTTTCGAAAGGGTCGATATTTGGCCGGAGAATCCTAAGTTTCCCCTAATAGGTTACTATGTAGGTTTGATTTATGATTACAGATTGTATATTTGATTAGATTCAGTTTAAGATGATCAATCATTTCATACAAATCATACAATACAAGCCAAGCATTAAATCAAAATTATATCATCAGCTCAAAATAAGCACAATCAAGTATAATTTCAAACCTCCAAAATACAACACTGTATTAATCCCAACTTACCTAGACTCATCACTCGCTCACTTGAGGTACAACTTGCTCAAGTCATCGCCAATCATACCTATAATACAAATGTGGTTTCAGTTTTCCATATAACTATTATAGGTTGGTTTTATCCTATAACATTTATTGTTATCTTTTGTTTAGGATTTAATATACCTAATTATCTAGGTTTTAAGTCTTTTACAATTTTTCTTGAATTATATTAAGTTTTATTTCAGTTTTCGCATCGATTTTTAAATTAGGTTTTTAACTCAATATTTGATTAGAAATTTATATGTACACCCTAAAAAATCATTCCGACCCATAATATGAAATTAATCACATTATCTTCAGATATCCTAAATATCATTTTTAGTCTCTAACTAGTGTTTTAGTCCATGCGATACACTCGAATCTTAATTTAATTACCGAATTTACCCCCGTTATGAGAAAATCTTATATTTTTCATATAATTACCCTAATTTAAGTTCCCTATTATATTTATTATATATTCCTATTATTATCATAATATCAATTCTAACCAATATTTTCCTAACTATTAATTTCTCATAATTACATATTACACATTATCACTTAAAGTGTACAAAATGTACACATTTAATATTCCCATCACTTCAAATATCATCTCCCAACATCAAATAACATTCCAAATATCTAAAATCAGCCAAAATCAAATTTTGAATCTAATTACCCTAAATTACCAAATTAACTCAAAATTTCTCATTTTTATCTATTACATATTTACTACATATTATCCAAATAATTACATCTAACACTCCAAATGCTACAAATAGTATACTCCATTAGATTTCAACATCCTAAAACATATAATTGTGCATTAAATCAATAATTACCCATTTAATTACTTAATTAACCCCTAATTACTCATTTTATGAATCATTTTAAGGCCTAAAAATTATCTAAAAATTTTGAAAATTAATTTTTGAGAAAGGGATTCGTAACATTATTCTATAACCTCTAAGTAGTCGACATAAAAATTTTGGGCTCAAAACTACACTCTTAAGATCATTTATTTCTAAACCAAAACATGTCCGGTTTTGCGTGATTTCTTAAAGATCATATATCATGGGACATATTTTTATCGAAATAATATTTTTTATAAAAGCTAAATACAAAAATATTCCAAAATAACAAGTTCACAATTTTCTAACTAATTGTGATAATTTTAACAATTTAAGAAAAATCGAGTAGAAATCGGAACTCACCAGAATTGGTAGCTCTGGCCACCGTCAGTGGCCATGGGTGTATCAACCCATTTAAGCGCTACCACCACCGTGTGGTGGTGGGGGTCGTCCATTCCTAGCTGTTAGTCGGGTTTAGGTTCTCCTTAGAAGCCCCAACTGTATAGTTTTTTGTAATTTTTTGTAAAAACCCTAATTTCCTCTCAATTTCACCTCTCTATAATTTTCTACAACTCCAGACATCCAAAATGAGCTTCTAAAAAATTTAGGGTATTTATAGAGGTCTTAAGAATTATTATGTATTAATTTGATTAGACAATTGTCTTATTTTCTTCCAATTTTCCTTTTTAGTTGTTCTAATTTAATTGGCTGAATTTTTTCTTATTTTTTCCAATTTCCACGACCCAAGTCTAGATCATTTATTTTTTATTTTTATATATTTTTTCTTAATTAATTATGAATTTTCTTTAATTATTTAGCATTATTTTAGCACATTTCGCATATTTTAAGTAATTACGTGTATTTCTACGTACATGTAAATTTATATATAGTATAAATAAATATTTATAAATATTATTTAGGTTGTTTTATGATTTTTAGTATACATATAATTTATCTATAGTGATTCATTAATTATCAAAATATATTTTACGCATTTTTGATAAATAACAAGTAATATATTTAAAATTTGAAAATTTTATATTCTTTTATTTTATTACTTATTTTCTTAAATTCGAACTTACAGAATCGCTTTTACTAATATTTCTAGCTTTATTTTATCATTTAGGCTCGATCGAATCCTTTAGCCAATCAGAACCTTAAATAGCTAGTTATGAGGCTTAAATTTACATCTTTACTCCCTAAGATCCCGCAATTGCTAGCATCAAGGTGATTATAGGCCACTTTATTGTTAGCACCTGCAACAACAGCTATAGGGATGTGAGCAACCACAGTTTAATAAGTCAGGATGGAGGACTTAAAACTATATCATAAGCACAAATAAGGTTATCAACCAAATTATTAAGTGCAGTGCATATTTAAGCAAATGTCATCGCACGACATTATTCGGCCCGTCATGAGATTAGAAAAATTACACCCGCTCTAATCTGGGTTGAGGAGTTACCATTAGTGCAACAGCTCACAACCAAACCCAAGCTTGTGTAATAGAGACACCATTCATCCCGTGACTACCTTCAAACTATTGACTTCACCTTTATTGCTACCTCCTCACTTGTCACTTAGTTCGATTAAGAATGAAGAAAGGACCAATTATGCTATCTAACGCTATCCCTTTCGAAGGGGTCGATATTTGCCTGGAGAATCTTAAGTTTCCCTTAATGAGTTGCTATGCAGGTCCGATTTATGTTTATAGGTTATATATTTGATTAAGTCCAATTTAGGGTAATCAATCATTTCATACAATACAAGCCAAGTAGCAAATCAAAATCATATCATCAGCTTAGAACAAACATAATCAAGCATAATTTCAAGTCTCCAAAATACAACACTGTATTAATCCCAATTTACCTCGACTTCTCGCTTGCTCACTCAAGGTAAGACTCGTTTAGTCCATCGCTAATGATCCCTATATTACCAATGTTGTCTCAGTTTTCATATAATTGTCATAGGTTTGTTTTATCTTATAACACTTATTGTTATCGTTGGTTTAGGATTTAATATATCCAATTATCTAGGTTATCAAATCTTTTATAATTATTCTCAATTTAGGGCTAAGTTCTAGTTCAATTTCCACATCGATTTCTAAATTAAATTCTAGTTCAGTTTATAAGTACAATTTTATATACGAACCTTAAAACTCATTTCGACCCCATAACGTGAAATTAATCACATTATTTTCGAGTCTCCTAAATATCATATTTACCCTTAATCAGTATGTTAATTCATTTAGTATACCTCTTATCTTATTTAACTACCAAATTTACCCTCGATGTGAGAAAATTTTACATTTTTCATATAATTACTTAAAGTTAAGCCTTCTACCAGATTTTATATATTTTCCTATTATTAATAAAATATCAATTTTTATTCTAATATTTTCTATTTATTATATTCTCAACTTTTGCATATTATGCATTATTACCTATTATGTATATAATACACATTTAATTTTTCTATCACTCCAATTATCATCTTCCAACATCAATTAATATCTCAAAATATATAAATTCATCATAAATCAGATTTTACTCCTAGTTATCCTAAATTACAAAATTAACTTAAAATATACTATTTTTATCTATTACATATATACTATATAATACCCTAATAATTACATCTAATACCTTAAATGTTACAAATATCATACTTCAGCAGATTTCAATATTCTAAAACATATAATTATTCACTAAATCAATAATTAACTATTTAATTACTTAATTAATAAAAAATAACCCATTTTATGTATCATTTTCAAGCCTAAAAATTTCAAAAATTCATTTTTGAAAAGAGCTTTTTGAAAAGGGTTTCATGGCACTGTTCTACATCACCTAAGTAGTTTACACAAAAATTTTGAGTCTAAAACTATTCTCTTAAGTCTATTTATTTGTAATTCTAAATATGCTCCGTTTTGTTCAATTTTTTAAGCACCTTATATTTACAAATGTGATTAAAATTAATCACTATTTTCTCCTAAATCTACATACAATAAAACATTAAAATAACAAATTTCATAATTTTCTAGGCAAAATTAATAATTTTAATAAATTTTACAAAATTAGGTTGGAATTGGACTCACCCAACCGTTGGGATTCTAGCCACCAACAGCAGCCCTAAGAGTGTTGATCAAGTTGGGCGATGGTGGTGGAGTGGTGTGGTGGTAGCTGTTCGCTTTCAGGTGGCCGTCGGATTTGGGTTTCCTTCTAAAGTCCTAATTGCACAAATTTTTTGTAACTTTTTGTAAAACCCTAATTTCCTTTCAATTTTGTCTCTCTCTAATTTTCTACAATTCCAGACATCTAAAATGAACTTTTAAAAAATTTAGGTTATTTATAGAAGTCTTAAGGAATTATTGTGCATTAATTTGATTAGATAATTACTTTTTCTTACTTTCTATTTGTTGCAATCTAATCGGTTGCTTTTATTCAATCACTCCTAATCTGCCACGCCTCAATTCTAGAGATTTCTTCATTTTTCCTTAATTATTCATACATTTTCTTTAATTATTTAACATTATTTTAGCCTATTTTATGTGTTTTAAGTAATTACGCATATTTTTACCTATATATAAATTCATATATAGTACAAATAAATAGTCCTAAATATTATTTAAGTTACTTTATGATTTTTAGTATCTATATAATTTATCTCTAGCGACTCATTAATTATCAGTATGCACTTTACACATTTTCGATAAATAATAAGTAATATACTTAAAATTTGAAAATTTTATATTCTTTTATTTTATTACTTATTTTCTTAAATTCAAACTTACGGAATCATTTTTACTGATATTTCTAGCTTTACTTTATAATTTCGGCTTGATCAGATCCTTTAGCCGATCATCTTAAATTCTACGAGTCAAACTTCAAGTAATTGATTATAGGTTTTACATTTTATAATTTAGACTTGATTGGATCCTTTGACCGATCGTTCTAAACTTTACGTACTAAGTTCGATTCTACAGTTATAAGACTTACACCACAATGCCCTCTCATGTCTAATTTCGAGCTTGTGTAATGGAGACCCTTACTCCTCTTGTGACTATCTTTAATCCGACGTCCTTAATCTCACCATGACATCCTGACCTATTGCTTAGTTTGATTCAGAGTAGGGAAAGGTCAATTCACCACAACCTCGTTAAAGGCATCAGAATTTAGATAGAAAAACCTAATCATCCCCTAATGGGATGCAATGCATACAGTCAAGGGTGATCGACCATTTCATAACATACCAAATAAGGTCAATCAACACAGTAAAACATATAACTCAGCTACCAATTAGCATCCTAATAACCAAGCATAGGTGTAACATGTACACAAACAATTATTTACAACTACAAGTAAGCAGATACTCTAGTCTCCACAAATCTCAATTACCTGGAATTTCTACTACCTACCTACTCATACAAATTTGCTATTCTCAAAATCCTTGTCGCTTGTAACTCCTACATAATAGAATGGAAGTTAAGGATTTGTATAGTTTTCATCGATGCTATAATTTATTTAATTATATTTGTTTTATGGCTACATGGTCATCATCAAGCGATATCTAGCTATACATGGTCCAAAATACCTTGAAGTATACATAACTATAAGATTTATAGTATATAACATTTACGTACACATATAGAAAAATTACAAACTAGACAATAATTACATATGACATATTATAGCCAAAACATGCCTTACATTTAAATATATATATTTATATATAGTAGTTATATTACTAAACCTATATTTAATAAAGTAAAATATATTAATATAAGAAGCATATATATAATTTATAGCACCCAGCAACACACACATAGAAGAAGTAGTTAGACATTACCCATTCTCTAAATGTAATAGGGTAGTAGAATCAATAGGGATATAGATCCATAGATGGTTAAGTATCTTCCTTAAATTTTGCTTTAACTTTCCCATTTTCTCAGCTAACTAGGTGTCTCGTGTTTAACTAGAGTTTTTGTTTTTACCTTTATGTTGATCCCATATACTTGTACCCATGTGCATTGATCAGGCTAAACAATTACATTTTCTTTTGAGTTAAATAAAATGTGATCAATTTTTTTTTTCAAAGGTAGTTTTACCAATAATTAATACCCATAATACAAGTCTATATTTTTTATTAAATTTCTAATGCACAAATGGAATCTCATTTATTCACATTATGATCCTAATAATAGAATGTAACATTTGATCATGAAAGAGAATCTATGATCCTAATAATAGAATGTAGCATTTGATCATGAAAGAGAATCTATTACTCATAAAACCGAAGGTTCCATATTGTTTGTTTACAAGCATGAGATATAAATACCGGGTTAATAACTTATCACATGTCATGGTAAGTCAAATAAGTTCTACTTTTCCATAAAATCAAATTTTGAACCAATGTTATGTTTCAATTAGAATCACATTCGAATATTTTATTTATAAAGCTAGATCAAAGTGCCAAATTAATTTGATGAAGCATAAATACAATAACAGCCTAAGAAGTTGGAAATAAAGACTAGTTTGTTTTCTACATGTCATGATAAAATATATATTGACTTTTTATAGCCATTTCTATTCTTATTTAGTCTCTTTCAATTTTTTATATTACTATTTTGATCATATAATATATCTTAAGTATTACTTATCAGCTTTATTGCCACTATTGTTATTTTAATTACCTTGTTTTTATGATTATGTTTTTCTTTATCTAATGCTTAACAATTGGATGAGCAAGATAATTTTATAAAGGTAAAATTGGATATGAAGTTGGGTTGAGAAGATCATGTAGTACATATATCCATATATATGTATGTTACTTTTATGTATTTATTGGTGTAACATATTTATCTTTTGTGAATATTAAAAGTTGATAAATATATTTGTACATGGTATTTACAAAGAACTATTACTATATACATACTAGTCTAATATATTATAATAAAGATCCCCATAGTAAAAATTATTAAAAGTCATTATTTTATTTTTTATTATGGATATATCTTCTTTAATACTATTGAAAGTAAGAGAAAAAAAAAGCACATACAAATTATAAAATTACCTGGAATTGTTGAATACAAAAACTTGATTGAATTATTAAACTTGGATTCTTCTTTTTCTTCTTACCCTTTTTTTTCTTTTATTGACTTTGTGTATGTGTGTGTGTGTAATCTTATTACCTATATGGAATGGCTCCCAACAGCCTGCTATATAATCATCTTTCACCGCCTCAACTGTGGTGGTTAGTGTTTATATTTATCTATATTTATATTTTTTAATACACACATTATATAACTACGTATATATATTTATATATATATACATATTAATACACATCCTAACACAATTCCTTTTATATATATAGGTAGTTATACATAATAAAGTGTGTGTTTGTGTATATATTTAGACATATATAAATAGGTAATTGATAAGATATTATATAGTTATCTCTTATTTATCTGTATGGATGTATAAATATAGATATTTTTGTTCTTAGTACAATCATTTGAGTAGTCAAAACATAGATTCGTATAGAATATATCTATTTTATGATTCCATAAGATAATGAGCAAAAAAATATATTTAACCATTTAATTACATTGTACTTTATTAATCCATTTCTGAAATCTAATTTTTGAAGTCACTTCAATTAATTTTTATGAATTGTCATAAACTTTGATCTACATTTAGGTATTAGTGGCTTGAATGCCACTTTGTGGGGGTTACTTTTTTTTTTCCTTTTAATTTTTTCTTTTATTTTTTGTTCTTACCATTTATTTATTTATTTTTTCTCCAGTAAAGGAGTGAGCAAGATGCTATTATCAATTTACAGTAGTTACATTTTGTTCATTTGATCTAGGTTTACACAAGCTTTGTTGACAGCGGTCCAACATAATTAAGGCAAGTATCTATTAAGAGTCATTTTGATTTCCACTAACGCTTATGCCCTTATTTTATCAAAGGACAGATTTTTTGGGCAATTCATTTGCTGCCACCCCTTGATTCAATGTGTAATTAATTTTATAATTATAGCAATTTAAGATATCTTTTGTACTTATTATTTGGCAACTACATAGATATGCACATGTCATGGTCTGTGTTTTGGAGGGACGTGGGGTGGTTTAACTTGGAACTTAATGAGAAACAAATGGCATCAACTGATGGCTTGTTCGTGGGATTGAATAGTCTCTCAAAGCGAAATTAGCTTCCCATAAGCAAATTGGTCGGGAGCTAATGTCGCTCTTCTAATAATGGTCATGGTAGGCTAAAAACAATTAAGAAGTTTGACATCCCCTATCATATGGAGGATAGTGACAATACCAGGCGACACTCCTAAGGCAAGAAGGGCTTGAAATAATATTGGGAAGACAAAAAGGGAAAGGCTGACTTACCCTCCCTAATCAAAGAAATACATAAGACAAAGGAAGATCAAGCATGCACTTATGAGGGGATTAAACCTCTTGTCCCATGACATAAACATATATACATTTATATATAAAATGTTTTTTCAATGAAATTTTTTTTGTACTTTAGTTATATTTTTATTTATTCTTATAAGTTGAATAAGTTATTTTTAACATTACTAGTAGACATTATCCTTTCTGGTGAGAATACATAGATTAGATTTTTACTCATTTATAATTATGATACAAACAAATTGTAATATAGATAAGTGTGTGTATATATATATTGATACATAATACCATAGTTTCATTTTAATAAAACTATTTTAAGTACTCCATTAGGTATTTTTCTTACCTATAATTATAGACTATCTCTAAGTGTTATGTCGTATCCTAAAGTTTGAAGTTTAAGTTTGCAATAGATAACATATTACTTCATTCCATAACCCTAAGTTTATATGATATAGATAATAACTTAATCTATTTAAATAAAATAAATTTACAACACTGCTTCATGTAATTTATAGCGATGCACCAAAGGGTTCGTGTTATCTCAAAGTAATATTTTTTCATCCAACTCATTTTAAAAATATATATTTCTCATAATTGGTATTAATTAGGGAACCTTTTTCTTTTTCTCCTCCTTTCCCCATTTTTTATAATTTCGAGAAAAAGTCTTAGATATACTTTTGTTAATATTTTTACTTTAAAATGTATTTGAAATTTTTTTAAATTTGTGGAGTTAAATGTATCTTGCTTTTGGTAGATTCAAAAAGATCACTAGTCTAAACTGTAATGTATTACACCTTGTATCGTTTTATTCCTATTATTCATATTTTACGTATATTTAATTTGTTTTGTTTCCTATTCTTATTTCTTTTTTCCATCTCTTTTAAATTTATATTGTATATGTTATATTTATTTGAATCTCAATTGACATTATTTTGCTACCATCAACTACTATAAGAAAATGCAACTATTTTTTTAAATCAATATAGGAAAAGAAATCTACATCAAAAAGTATAAATATTGGAATTTCTAAAGTTACAATAGTTTTGAATAAATAGAGATAAAATAAAATAAACAAGTACAAAGAAAATCAAGGTTATAAGAAATATGGTAAACGGTCTCTAACACAAATTAAAATTTTTCTTATTCTTTCTAAAAACGGTATGATTAAAATCAATTTAAAATGGTACAGTTTAGTTTAAAATAATATGGAATAGCACAATGTATTAAAAGAGAAAAATAAAGAGAGGGATTTGCAATTTATCTTTTTTAATCAACTATGTTATAAATTGAAGGATGAGGGATTCAAACCTCAATACATTCTAATGAAAAACTAATATTTTCATAAGAGATTTGTGATTCAACTTGGTTAGGTATATAATTGAAATGGATACCCTATGCTCTCCAGGGTTAAAGGATTGGGTGCCAAAGCCGATGTTTGTGGTTGGGGAGTAGCAATCGGATGGAGAGCCTTTTTCTTTTTTGTTTGGAAAGAGCGAAATAAGTCAAGTCAGTGTCTTTGTTGCAGTTGAAATGTAACTTGCAATATATCTGCAAAGCACCAATCAACCATTGTTTTTTGCACGTCTCATGATTAATTTTTGGTGGATAAAAAGGCCCTACATTTACTTTACTTGTGTGTGTCATGTAAGCTACTCTAGCTTTTTCTACCTGCCGCCAATCCCATTAATCCTAATTATTAACAACCCAAGTTAAGTTTCTTTGTTTGTAAATTTTCTTCACTTTTAGGTGACAATACTCTTGGCAGCTCAAATCGTCACGGAAGGACATTTAACTCTTTTTTGAATCCTTCCTCATCATGATGATGCGCCCAACATATATAAATATTCAACACTACTACTTCCATTCTTCTCTAAAGAAATTTGTTAATTATGCTGGAATGAACACGTAATCTTATTATACAAGATATCCACTTATGTCTTATTCCATTAAATAAGTTTGAAGTGAGTAAGGATCACATAAAAGATTTCTAATACAAATATTTTCATAACCTAATCTCATAAAATAAGGCATAGATATGATATCTTCCATCCATATACTCTCCTTGATATCTTTATTCTAAAATATAAAGGCTATAAATTCCAAAATCCCTGTATATGCCCTTTAAATATTATAAAATAATATTAATAAACGAATAACAAATGATATTATTATATTTTTCGACTAATAAATAATAATAACTCTAAACATGTTTCTCTTACTTTATATTTTCCATTTTCTTTTTTTTTACGTAATCTCCCCATTCTCCTCCCTAACTTCATGTTTTCTATTTTTTTTCCCATATTCTTTCTCATTTGGTAAGTAATAAGACCACATAAACTTAAAATAAAAAAAGCACACAAAAATCATATTTCCTTAATTTCACATATTTTGCAACTGGTTCCACATATTTTATACATAAAGAACTTGTAATATCACATATAAATTACTTTTTTTGATAATAAATAAACTTGAAATTTGTAAAATACATATAATTTATAAATTTTATAAAATATCATATATTCTATAAGTTTTACAAAATATAAATTTCAAGGTATTATAAGATAAGTCTAAGAACATGTAACTCGCATAATAAAGTACAAATAGAGTCCTATATCGTATCCATCTATATACTATAATTCAAAATTTACATTAAAAATTACTTATATTATAAAATAAATAATTTTTTACAATATTTAATAAAAATAATATTAATTAACTCAATATTATAACATGAAAAAATATTTTTATTTTTATCTGATGAATTTTATTTTTATATCACAATATAAATGCGATGAAATTAAAGATTTTTATCCCATCACTAAGCAAAATTATAAATTAAATATAAAATAAAAATTTTTTGTTTAATTTAATGTCACAAAAATTGCGCCAAACACTACCAAAGTGTCGAAGATGAACACATTACGCGTCGGCGAACCACTGCATTCCATTCTCATTACTTCAGATGTTTATAATTGATCCGAACCCTTTTAATCAGCATTAACGATATTATATTTCCATCCTCGTTGCAGGTTGGTCCATTATGCTACAATATTAATGCAAAATGAACTTAAAACAATCAACAAAAATGTTTGTAAGAGTTACAAACAAAACATCCTCTGACAATACCACTGCAGTAAATTTCAGACAATGCACTCAACACAACATAAACTTAAAACTAGTTTGAACTCCAATTCAGAGGTCACTTTAGGACTTTGAGGAAGCAGTACGTGGAGCCGGCACATGACATCGGCAAAGGCAATATTAGACCCTCTCACTACCTGCCAAAGCCAGCCGGGCAGGCGGCTGCTGTCTGTAGCATCGCCCTTTCTGTCAAAGTGCAAAAATGAACATCGAGTTCAAGACAACCTTTCTAGTTTCTATCTCCTAAAAGTTATATTATATTGTTGCTGCAGCTGGCATATTAAATTATGACTGTTGCTTTGTACTCTTTTTGTATAATTATTGCTTCCAAGTTGTGTCATCCAAAAATTATATGGTACTAGTGACGTGAGTAATGTGGTATTATCGTTTAAACTATGTACTTCTAAGATGCTGCTGCTTCCCATTAGTCATCAGTGTGATGTGAGTAATACTCCAAACGCAATTGTCTCCCCTTTTGTAAAGCGCAGAAAACTATCAGACAAAGATGGGCTTTCAAAGAAGAAAAAATAATAAAAAAGAAGACACCCATCATCTACTGACTTCATGGAAACATTTCCTTAAGAAATTCATCAAAATTCTCTTCATCACCATCGCCATCACCATCCCTATCATGCTTAACACTCGAATGCGAGGCCCTTTTTCCTGGAAAAGTTAAAAAAGAAAGAGAAGATTGAGGAATATAACGATAAGCAAAATGTGAATTACACGACCAAGATTGAGCTAAAGAATATGTGCTCACTAATTGCCCTATCTTATACAATTGTATGAAAAATCTGAGTCCTGTTAATAACATTGCTTCCTCGCCCAAACTAAAAATTTTGCATCTATCCTTGCAATAAATATAAAGACTTGCCAGTCTTTCCAAGTGACTTTCGGAATTATTATGAGGTAAGTTGTAAGAACAAGGGCATAGGGCAACAAATATTAAAGGAAATAGCAAGAAACATAGTGACAAACGTTTTGGTTAAATGTTTCCGTCTAATTCACATTAATGTCATAATTCTCCCATGCAAAGAAATTTTCCATACCTAATAATACAAACCCATCTATGTATTCAAATATCACTAAAATCAAAACCCATACTATTTTTTATTCACCCTAAACTATTGTACAGTTCTCAACTATTATACCAATAACTCATCTCACAGATATACTGGAGCAGCATCGAGGACTAAAGATTTTGCATCTACTACTACTAAACACAGTTCTCCAGCCATGCATGAATGTATAGGTGAACATGTACCATTACATTGCTCAATTTTTCTTCTCTTCTCTCTGTCTCTCTCTCTCTTTTTTTTTTTTTGGGCCAAATTACTTTGTTCATTCAAAGGGTGGTACTAATCCCATTTTAGTAGAAATGAATTTCAATCTACAAGATACATACACACATGCATAAAAATTAAAAAGCATGCATACATATATGTGAATGCTCATTACCAGAACAGCGGTTCAAGTCACCAACTTGAAAGTAAAAATAAGAAGTCAATACCTGCTCTTTTACTATCTTTGCTCTCTTCATATCCACTGTCTGGATCAGTATCACTTCCGTAATCCCTAATGATTTTATCAGCTTAGCCAGATACAGGACAAATCAAAACCAAATTACATAATGCCTTGAGTGGAACCGTACCTCTTTCTTTTGGACTCTTTCATCTGCTTCCCTAGCTGTTCTTTCTCCCTCTTTTCAAACTTTTCCTTCTCCTTTTGCTTCTTGTAATGAAGCTTGTTAGCACAGCTGCCATCAGAAAAGGATAAATGAAGGAATGCATCAGAAGATTTCCAAAATCCTATACTAATTCCAACAACTAATTAAACAAGAAAGCGAGAAATAGTTCTATTTCCAAAAACTTCATGAAAAAAGAATATGAATAAAGCGATAAAACAACCATTCAGATTATGAATTGATAAACACAAGCCACATCATCATTACAAAAGGGGGAAATAGCAGGAAAAAAAAGGAGTTACACAGAAAGAGCAATGTTCATTAGATTAATAGCAGAATTCAAGAACTAAGCCATATGCAAAAAATTACATACCTCTCGCAAGCTACCAATTTTACTAATGCTTGCTTGTTTTCTCCAGCTTCAAAGTAAGAGAAGTTCACCTGCAGTGAAGACAGCCAAATAAAGTTCGGTCAACAATTCATTCCAAAATAGAACTGTCACTAGCAACATCACAAGATTCCACACAAAATTAAGACTAAAAAAAAACACTTCAGTTCTTGAGATGAATTTTTTTTTTTTTTTTTTTTTAAGATGGTTCAATAGCCTATAGCATCTTTTTCTTATTTTAAGGGCATAGTGATAGGTTTCTCTCATTAAAAGACCATTTGGCCGAAGAATTTACAACTATAATGAAAGTCTAACCCGCTTTTTGAGGTATAAAATTGCCCTTTCAGAAAACAAAATAACCTTTTTCTATAAATATAGTTGTCGACTAGGAAAAGCATGCTTCAATGGGGAAATCACCAACATAAGTGGTGACAGGCACGAAGAAAAAAGGAATTACTCAGAAAGTCTGTTGTATCAAGTGTCAAAAAGCCTGTCACTGTGTGGTTTGGCCATTTTCTTTTTTGATTTCAACCATTACCAATGTGGAACTATCTCAAGACAACTCTTCCAGAGGAACCTTAGTTTTCTAGTCAAAGAAAATACAAGAGGCAACTCAGACTTAGAATATTTGAGCACACTGCTCATCAGAAAGCAATTAGTCCAAACTCTCCACATATTAAACGATGACACAAAGAATCATACAAACTTATGGATATTAAAGGCTTGTAAGAATTGAAGTGAATGAATCAGGTTCTCATGAAGCACAAAGTTTAATACCCATTCTTTTTCTACTTGTAAACAAGGCAACATAACAAACCAAATGAAGTTCATAAATATAATGAAAGTTGCAAAAGATGATTCTTAGTAAAGCTTTTTGTCCCATCAAATGCAAATATAGGCAAGAGTCTTCCGGGTAGTAACTTGAACAAGTTTTTTATATCATTCTGTTACCAATAGGTATTAATTTGCTTGGCATTATAATTGCCTCGTAGGTGGAAGAAAGTAATAATGTCCACCCCTATGTTCTATTAAAATAACTATATACATTCAATCTCACTAACTTAAACCCTCATATGCGGCCATCTTTCTTCACTCTAGTTTTGTTGTCTCTCCTGCAAGCCTCCTTTTTCACTTGTGTCAAAGTATGTATTGTTTAGCAGGTTCATCAGGCAGACAAGAGAAGGTTCTCTCCACTATCCAACCATACTAATCCAGAGCTGATAAGTTGAAGAGAAAAACAATTACCTCATAGCTTGCAAGGCCATTTTTCTCATCACAATGTTTGTTACCACATACATACTGCCCTGGAAAAGTCCACTGTTACCCAATAATACAGATATAAAACACAAGAATACAATGATGAACTAATCTTTCTCAATGGCACACCATACTTACCTTACTACTGTTTTTCAGAGATCAATAAGTATTTGCTTTTGGCCACCTGGCCCCCCAGCCCCACCAAACCACACCCCCCACACACCCCCACCCCCCAAAAACAAAAACCCAAAACCGAAAAAAGAAAAAAAACCCCTCTTGAGACCTCAGCAAAAGAAAAGGCATTTGCTAAGAGATGAAGACATTTATCACCATGATATAATTAAGATAAAAGAACAACAGATACCTTTGCCAGAAATGACTTCTTTTTCAGTTCGCCACCTTAGACCAATCTGAATGATAATAAAAACAATAGTACACGAAGGAGATGATTGGAAAAGAAAATAACTAAAAGGTAAAAGGAGCATGCAAATGGAGGGCATAATAAGTATGAAGAAAGCAAATTAGAAAGTTTACAAAATCGAGACAAAAAATCTAACCACTTAGAGAGCCTTGCCAAAGAAGGTAGTCCAAGAAGGCTGACCGAGTGCATATATATATATATATATGTATGTATGTATGTATGTATATATGTATGTGTATTGTCTATATTATATAGACATAAAAAACCTAAACACATAAAGAACTTGCCAAAGCAGATAGTCCAAGGAGGCTTACTGAGTGCATCTAGGTTAGGCTCACTCCCCATGCGCCCCAAATACATAAATAGAATATGTTTTGATATCTGTGTCCTCAACATTCTGACAAGTAGATTGTAGTTTATTTTTTAGCAGTTAACTTCCACCTTCACAATCATTTGTGCTTATCGGTTTTTGGAACTCTTTTCTTATCTGAATCTTAAGAAAAGGACTCTACCCTACTCTATTCTCTTATATTCTATTCTCGAAACTTCTGCCAAGCTTGAGAGATACGCTACTTCTAATTTTCATATAAGAATGCACATCCTCACATCCCACTAAGCAAAATATAAACCAAATATATAAAGTGAGAAAAACACTCAAAAGGGAACAAAAATTATTTCCAAGAGCAGCACAGATGAATTCCAATCAGAGTCACACAAAAAACACTAAACAAAAATTGTAGTGAAGCAAGCAATCACTCACCTTGCCACCTTTATACTTTGTCATGTCAGCTATGCAGTATCTTTAAAAACGTTAAGGTAAGAATCAGTAAATTTTATTGGTGTGGATCATCTCTTCAAAGCAATGACCAATGGACTCAAAAGAACATACGACACTACAAGAAATTGCAATATTGCCACACAGGAAAATGAACTCTGATCAGACGAGTATCCAATGTACTCTCTGATGTGATGATGCAATCTTTACTATGGCGTATTAGGTGACTCATTTGGCATTGGAAAATGAATCGGATGAACATCCAATCTACTCTTTGATGTGGTGACGATCATTACCATAGTGGTTTTGGTGACTCTTTTGGCACTGTCATACCCAACTTATTGTGCAAACAACTATAAGAGATCCTACTTGCTGACTAGATCAGTTAAAGAAATCCAAGCAAGGAAATAATATGAGAAAGATTCAATAAGCTTCAGGAAACTGAGTCAAGCAACATCCGTCCCTTAGGTTGATCGTGTAGATTCATGTTAATGAGAAAAATGATACAGTTTTACCTGATAAGAAAAAGTATACAATTTATCATTTTTCTTTTGATAATAAAGTACAATTTGGGTGAGCATTGGAGTTTGTGGGACCTTGAAATTTGTTGGACCTTCATGCCCAGGTAGAGGAGGAAAAGATCCTACATGTAAGGTTCCAGCATGGAAGAAAAATTGAAATCCATTGGTCTTTCCTATTTCAAGTAAGGAAACATCAAATAAACCTATATGTTCAAACTGAAGCTATGACAACGATGAAGAAATGCTCAAATCAAAATATCTAGCACAATTCTATACCACTTGAAAGTCAAGCAAACATTGGTTAATACATTGCCATGCAGATAAATCAACGATATCTTAGAAGGATACTCCTTGAATATCTAGCACAATTCTATACCACTTGAAAGTCAAGCAAACATTGGTTAATACATTGCCATGCAGATAAATCAACAATATCTTAGAAGGATACTCCTTGAATAGTTTGTCATAATAACGCTTCACTAATCTTTGCTCCCAAGAGGAATCCATGTCATCTTCCTCAGACCGAATAAACCTTTACAAGGAGACATTGTAACCAGTGTGTTAATATTATAAGAACTTGCATACATATCTGATCATAATTGAATCCCACAATAAAGTTAACACTCCAAAATGCAAATTCATGGTATTATTGATGCCAGAACCAACCATCAGATCTCCCCATCTCTAATGTTTCTACAATGAGGTAAGGATCAATATATATATAAGGAGATTTCTTTATTTGATTCTTCATTTTATTATGACCTCCATTTCCATAAAGCTAGCTCAGGCAATATAACTTGAAACTTCATTTTGACTCTATCACAAATAAAGGTATTGGAAATCTAGGGGTGTTTTGGTAGAAGAACCCAACTTGTCATCATACTTAAGTAGTATTTGGATGGCAGAACAAGACCTCAAGGACAGAGAGAGAGAGACGGAGAGAGAGAGAGGAGTACAATACAATCCCATTTGGTACATGTAACAAAGGGTAAAGTCTTCCATGTTTGTCGTTTGTTATTGTTGTTTGTGAAGAGAATAGAATAATTTATTTCATATATCTTCAAGTAATATGATACATGTATACATTGAAGTCTAGACAATCTAAAATAGGAAAGTAAATAAATACATAGGTAATTATTTGACACTTTCTATATTACAATCTATAACACTCCCTCTCAAGCTGGAACATACATATATCTTTAAGTAATATGATACATGTATACATAGAAGTCTAGACAATCTAAAATAGATAAGTAAATAAATACATTGATAATTATTTGATACTTTCTATATTACAATCTATAACACTCCCTCTCAAGCTACAGTATAGATATTAATTATGCACAACTTGTTACAAAAATGATCAACTCGAGCCTCATTCAAAACCTTTATAAAGAGGTCTATCAATTATTATCCAATCTTCACAAACCCTGTACAAACTAATTTTTACTGAATTTTCTCACGAACAAAATGACAATTTATTTCAATGTGTTTTGTTCATTCATGGAATATTAGATTCGATGCAATATGAAGAGCAACCTAGTTATCGCACCATAATTTTGCAAATAATGAGGTTTTTAGGCCTACTTCAGTTAAAAGTTGATGTATTCACATTAATTCACGTATTGATTGTGTCATAAATCTATACTCTAATTCAGCACTCAATCGTGATACAATATTCTACTTATTACTCTTCCATAAGATCAGATTATCTGCAACAAAAACACAATATCTAAAAGTAAATCTCTTGTCTTCCTTAGATCCTGCTCAATCAACATCTATAAAACATTCAATGTTAGTATAACCATTATTCTTGTACAGAATACCTCGTCTGGATGCTCCTTTCTTTTAAATAGCATAGGATTTGTTGCACAGCTACCCAATGATTAACTATAGGAGAAGACATGTATTACTGACTGAATATACAATATCTATATGAGTAACTATAACCAATCTCCTATATCTCTCTGGATCCTTAAACAACTCACTTTCCTTCATGAGTTGCAAATTAGAGATCATTTAAGTACTACATAGTTTAGCCCCCAATTTTCCCGTCTCAGATAATAAGTTAAGCACATATTTTCTTTAAGAAAGAAAAGTTCCTCTCTTACTTCTCATTACCTCAACACCCAGAAAGCATTTTAATATTTCTAAATCCTTAGTTTGAAATTAACCTTAAAGAAAGGATTTAAGGATTAAAATACCCATAGTGTCATTGCCCATAATGGCAACATCATCCACATATACCACTAGCAAAATAATACCAACCTCAATCTGTTTGTAAAAGACAGAACAATCAGGTTTGCTTTTTTACATCCCGAATCTCTCAATTGCTTGACTAAACTTTCCAAACCAAGCCCTAAGGCTTTATTTTAAGCCATATAAGGATTTATGAAAATGACAAACTCTTCTCGATTCCCCCTAACCCACAAATCCTGGAGATTACTCCATATAAACTTCTTTTTTAAGATCACCATGCAAAAAGGCATTCTTAATATCTAACTGATACAGAGGTCAATTATGAACAACTGCTATAAAAATAAACAACCTGCTAAATATTAACTTAACAACAAGAGAAAACGTGTTAGAATAATCCACTCCATAAGTATGGACATACCCTTGATTGTAAAAACCTATTTATACCTAATAGCTTTCTTTCCAGCAAGAAAATTTACCAAATTCCCAAGTACCATTTTTCTCTAAAGCATTCATCTCCGTTATCATTGCATTTCGCCATCCAAGATGGGCTAATGTTTCATGAACAGTTTTAGGAATAGAGATGGGATCAATAGACACTATAAAAGAATATGTACACTAATGCTTGCCTTTGTGAAGGGCAATGGGAAGATTAAGATCATCATTCGAGGTTAGATCTAATAACAAAGCAGCTAGTTCAGGACATGCATCATGAGCTGGAGTAGAGGTGCATCGTCTACGAGAATAAACCTGAAGGGGAGGTTTAGGTGTAGAAACAGAAAACGTAACAGTATAAATTAGCAAGTCATCATCCTCTCCTTGACCTACATAACTGGAACATGAAGAGAAAGGTGTATCCTTAAGAAAAGTGATATCAAGTGATACAAGATATCTATCAAGACTAGGACAATAGCATCTATATCCCATTTAAACACAAGAATATCTAAGAAAAACAAATTTCAATGATTTTGAATCAAGTTTGGTAACATGAGGGCAAACATCCCGAATAAAACAAGTACAATGAAATATTTTGAGTTCAATAAGTAACAAAGTTATATTGGGAAAAAGTATATGACAAAGAGTCTCACCATTAGAGGCATTCGGTTAATTAAAAAACAAGTTGTAGACACCGCATCAACCCAAATGTCTATTCTCCCTTAACAACCTCATTTTGGGATGGTGTATTGACATAAGAGATTTGGTGAATAATGTCATTTTTAACCATATAAGATTGAAAAGATTCAAATATGTACTCTAGCATTATCACTACACAATATTTATATCGAGACATTAAATTGCATTTTAACCTCAGCACAAAAAGCACAAAAATGAGAGAATAACTTAGATTGATTATTCATTAAATACAATCAAGTCATATGAGAGTGATCGTCAACAAAAGTAACAAAATACTTAAATCTAAGTTTAGAGATAACCGGATAAGGAGCCCATTCATCTGAATGAACTAACTCAAAGGAAGCATGTGCTTACTTATCAACTTGAGGACTCAAATTAAAATGATAATGTTTGGCATATTAACAATAATAACACTTCAACGAATTTATTTATGCTATGAAATTTAGGACACATTTTCTTTAACAAAGAAAGATACAGATAACCCAATCAACAATGTGCTTCAAAGGGGGAAAAAACTCTAGGGCAAGCAATAGACTTTGGCACCTTTGTGTCAAGAAGGTAGAGACCCCCCAGATTCATCTCATTTACCAATAATCTGCTTCATCGTAAAATCCTAGAACAAACATTGATTGGGAAAAAATAAGTTTAAGTGTACCGAGTAAATTTGTTAACAGGCATTAAATTAAAGGACAAATTACGCAAACTTAAAATTGATGACACATGAATTAGCAGAGTTAGGTTAACAATATTAGATCTAAAAATACAAGATTTCGACCCGTCAACTAATACAACAAGAAAAGAAGATTGATGCGATTGATAAATAAAAAATATACTAGAATTACTTATCATATGATCTGTAGTACCAAAATCAATGACCTATTTGGACAATAAAGAAACAAAACACGTATTTAGTTTACCTGACTTAACAATAGTAGATACTGAAATGAATAAAGACTCTAGTTATTCTTGATACTTAGAGAATTTGGCATATTCATCTGCAAATACCATAATGGATTTTTCATATGCATCACTATACAAGGTAATATGTGCTAATGCTCTCAATTGAGTTCCTTGATTTCTCATCTACAATTCCCTACAATCATGTATCATATGTCCTGGCTTATTACAATAATGGCACATAACTACTCCAGAATTCTGTTCTTAAGTGTCAACTCCTCTACCACCACCTCTGTATTGCTATCTTCTAGTCTCAAAGTCATTATACTGACTCACAAAAGCAGTGCTAAGCTGAACAGATTGAGAGTATTCAACTAAATATATCCTACAAGGAAGTGATTTTAGAACTAAAGAGAATGCGTTATTTAGTGGTTCCAAATTCAAAAGGAAGACTAACTAAAAAACACATAACAGCCATTTATTCTCTCTAAGCTTGTTGAATCTTTATATCAGGACTAAAAGGTAATAACATGTTGAGCTCTTCATAAGTTTTCTTCAAATCCATGAAGTAGCTCGTAAGTGATCTATCATGTTTCTCCGCACGATAAAAAGCCTTACATATCTCATAAATGAGAGAAATATTCCCTTTCCCAGAATACAAAAAATATAAATACTCCATCAATTCCTTAACATATTCATGATGATTGATTAAACCAATTACCTCATTATCAATGAAATTTGTTATCTGCAAAAATAATCGAGCATCCTCTCTCAACCATGTCTACCTTAAATCATCACTAGATGGATCTTTAGTCGAATGATCATCCTTATTAATACTTCGTAAGTAAAGCCTGATAGTTTTAGTCCAATCTAAGTAATTAAATTTATTAAGTTTATGTTTTGTAATCTTTGATATCATAAGAACTACATCGGATACAACTACAAATTTTTGCTCTTCACCCATATTAACTAAGCCAAGAAATATCCCAACAAAAACAGAAATCTGATCTCAACTTGAGAATTACACTAGCCAAATAAACCAAACAACAATAAAATAATTTTAACAGTAATGAGGTAACATGACCAGATCAAGGAAATCAAGTACATACGAAAAGCCTAATTTAAATTGATGTAAGGACCCAACTCAGAGAAAAAACACCACTAACCCAAATCAACTATGTTGATGAACAAAGCACTTAATAAGGATGATAGGAAACCTAACTCTGCCAAACAACTCTTGAATCACGAGAGAATATATACGTTAATCGAATGGCTACAAGGCACGAACAAATGCAAACCCAAATTGTTGCACGCACTTCAAGTGGCACTTAAACTTCACACGCTAGTTAGATGATCGCCAGAGTCCAGTGGCCAACCGATCCTGGTGTGCTCTTCCCTTTCAAGGTGGTAGTGAGAAAAATCCAACCTAGAGGAGAGCTTTGATTGAACTAGCAAGAAAATCTTGAGTTTTACTATGTAGTACAATTTTTTTTTTAAATTACTACTACATTATATTCTACTCCGATACTATATTGTTTGTGAGGAGAATAAAATACTTTTATTCCATATATCTTTTAAGTAATATGATATATGTATATATACAAATCTAAACAATCTAAAACAGGAAAGTAAAGAGATACATAGATAACTATTTAATACTTTATATATTACAACTTATAACAGTCACATACAGTATTACAATGGACAATTATATTTGAAGTTATACATTGTATATGCTTATTTAACAACATCTTTTTACATTTTGAAAAAATTGCAATTTGATAAGACATTTTGACTTGCATCAAAATGCATTATTGATACTCTTAATTTAAAATACACTTCACATAGTAATTTTACACCATTTCCCTTGTAGTTATAGCTTTTTTTTAAGAAATTAGTACTTAATTGAGTAAAATTGTAATTTCAGAGTTTGAACACATTTTCAAATTAAAAACTAAAAAAAAGAATTAAGTTTCATTCAATTTAGAACTCAAACAAAGAAATTATGAAGTGTTAAAGCAAGACATGACCCATACACATGGTTATGTCCAACTAGAAGGTGCATTTTCAAAAGAAAACAAGGCTAATAACCAGAAAATTACACAACCTGAGAACACAACCGTGTCCTACGTTATATCCACCCATTAAGATAAAAATTTTAATTTTTAGTTAGTAAATTACATAACTTAGAAACACAACCGTATCCACCCAAAGACAAATTTTGGCACCACTAGGACATAGATATGTCTTAGGTCGTGTCTAATGCCGAATTCTACAGTTTCCTTTTTTACTTTAAAAGAACATGCGAGGGTTTTGAGGTTCAATTTTTTTATCCAAATTATAAAAGACTTAACAGGGAGAGAAAGGCACAAGCAGAAGTATCACCAAACTTTAAGATCGAGAGAATTTCTCACCACAAAAAGAGGTTTTTCACGAATTATTTTCTAGTTTTACTACAATTCTCTATTTCTTATCATATTTGCTTAAGTTCTTGTATTTAAGATTGTAGAACCTAACGTTTACATGTGATTATTAAATTAATAGTTAATTTTCAATAAAGTTTCTAGATTTCTTGATTCAATTATATGTTTGCATTACTAATTGATATTTCTAGGACATCAATTCTTGATTTTATGTATGAAGATTGGGAAATTGCATATATATTAAGATCTTAACATAATTGAAAATAATTACATATACAATTAAAGATATGGTGCATAATTCTTCTGGAAAGTTACTATTTTTATATGGAAATTCATTGTACGTAATGCAATCCTAAATTATTTTACTAAGCAAAGAAATTCCGATAAATAATTTAGAATTAAGGTTAATATACTTGAAAAATGTGTTAAACTTTAATTACGAATTCCTCTAATTAAGAACGCTAGAAATGGAATTGGATAAAATTTAGGTGGTCATATATTAAACTTTAGGAGAAACACATCCTAAATACGTTATTTTTAATTCTTTTAATACACATTCAAATTCATCACAATTTTCTAGTAAAGCTAAGGTTAGTATTAGTATTGAGGTTTCTAAAGGATAAACTCGAACTCACATTTACTATATTAAAATTTGATTATGCTTACCTTACATCAATTATATATAATATTGAATTAAAATAAAAACATAGATTTGCTACATAATTAAATGAATTAATTATAATAAAAATATTACTTAGCTTGTTGATGTGCATATTATAACAATTTGCTACATATTATCATATGTTACAATAATTTAGCTTAAGATTTAATAACTACATTGTAAATTAAAAGAATATTCTTCAGGAAACTAATATCACAATAAAAACAAGTTTCGATATCCTTAAATGACTTTCATAAAAATAGTTACATACTAAAAAGCCTTAATGATGCATCAACTATGCTGCATGCAAACAAGATTGGCATTCATACGTAATAGGCAAATTATGGTGCTCCCAAAAGAGTCAACCATAAACATCACAAGAAAAGTAACTGATGTAAAATAAGTTTGCCTAAAAAAACATCATCCTAATAAAAAAAATGTACCAACAAATGGACATAAAAGAATCTAAATATTTTTTAATATCAACCCACAAGACGCTCAGTCATTTGCATGATCCTATGCGTATTGATTCGTGTAGTTAGGTGGTTATTGTACTTTACATATATTGTGGAAGGCTATAGTGAAAGGCTCATGAGTATGTGTGCTATTACGTGTAGTGTGTATAGCGTTGTGATGTCATGATGTGTTGTGTGTTGAGTAGTGAGTAGTAATGGCATAGTTATTAATATGGTGGAGTGAGTCAATACAAATAGCAAATTAGTAAGTGTTAGTTAGTTAGTCAAAAAAATGGCTAGTGAGATTGCAAACCCTAGCAAAGATACTTTCTCATCTAAAAATATTCATCTCTATTGCAATTCACCACTCAGAGATTCTCCTAAGGATTAATACATCCATTTGTTCTTCTAATTCATTTGTTTCCTTATTAACATGGTGTCGTCTTCTAATTCATTCCCAACAAAATGAGAATGGAGAAGAAAGTAGATCTAAAAGTTGCGACTCTCAAATGCAATTTGAAGGATGTACATAAGGAAATTCTCCTAAGGATTAATACATCCATTTGTTCTTCTAATTCATTTGTTTTCTTATTAACATGGTGACGTTTTCTAATTCATTCCCAACAAAATGAGAATGCAGAAGAAAGTAGATCTGAAAGTTGCGACTCTCAAATGCAATTCAAAGGATGTACATGACGAATGAAGAGAGAGCTTAGCCAAATTACGACAAGAGTATTCAAGGTCATGTTCACGTTTAGCAACTATAGCAAATTCATTAGATGAAATGCAAGACGTACACCAGGAAATGTAGAGTGCTCAAAGAGAGCAAAGATTTGATCGATGAGACAATGGAGACAAGTAAGGCGCATAAGGTAATCAATGATGTGCTTGAACCAAAGAAGCAAAGTGGAAAGAAAGCCAGATCAAAGGCAACGCATGGAGTCTAATGATTGGACAAACAAGATCAAAATATTGGAGAATGATCTCCATGGATTGATTGGAAATGGAGAATGTCCATGGAAGTCAATTGGTGACTGGCGAGAGGAGAGTAAGGCCAGAGATCCGAAAATGTTGGTCGAAGAGTAGATTCCACTAAGTTGCAACGAGCTGAGAATGCTGATTAGAGGCTAGTAATTGACGTGATGACATCAGTTGGAAAACATAGGTGGACAAGTGGGAGATGACAATCGGTATCTAGAGAATGAATTGCTAACATCATGTGGAGGTTAGCAATTGGAGGAAAGCATTCAAACAGGTGAAGGAATTAAAGTTGGCTGCATTCCAATTCACCACACTATTGGTTCTATCGGCAGCATCTCCAACGAATTTTCTGACAATTCTTCCAATAAGAAATCTAGAGTTTCTTCACAGTTTCATGATGATATTCATGCAAGCAATGGCTTTGTTCTTCATTTCTTTAGTAACAGATTTGATAGTTGCATGCCAGGTGTTCGACGTAATGTTCAAGTCAGAGATCGGCATGTTGACCACCATGTTGCTAACATTATAAAAGATCCTAATGACATTCGCAGCTCTTCTGCTAGCTCTGTTGCAGTTATAGATAAAGCCAAGGACAACTATAGTTCGATTGAGGTTAAATTTTCAGCTTCAACAGCAGTTTCTACTTCCAAATCAGATGTTATACACTCCATTGAGCAAGATCGTGCAGTTAATGCTAGGGTACTGACAAGAAAATGTCTTATGCAGTGTTGGAAGGTTCTGTGTTGATTCCTAGTACTAAGCAAGCTGTTGTTGCAATGGGCAGCGACTCGATGACTAAAGGTGATAGTATGATCAAGCGAAGAAAGTTGACAGTAGACATTGTGGACAAATTTCTAGGCCTTGCTTGTTTGGAGAAGTGGCACTCCTTTATCTTGTTCAAGGTGGAAACTATTGATACATATAAACACACCATGGAGAAAAAGGAACCGCAAGCAAAATTAATTTTAGCACTACCCATTATGTTTGTGTAGATGTAATTTATTTCAGACTTTAATACAAACAAAAACAATACTAAGAGTGGCTTAGCTTTACTTGTACAATTGCAAATCTTCTAAAAGATGATCGAATCTAAGAATTAAGAACTCTAAGATTAACTAGATATGAAGGGTTGAATATCCTCATGCAAATGATTACAAATTCACAGTATGAAAAGCTTTTTTGGAAGCTTGAAGGAGAACAAAGACTACTATCTTTTAGCTTCTCATAGGTTGATTTGGCAATGTTCTCCCCCCCCTAGGCAAACTTATTTTTCATTAGACATTATTTTTGTGATGGTGTTTATGGTTGGCTTTATTATGAGCACCGTGATGTAAATTTAAGCCAAAAAAATTTGTAATTCATAATATATGTGTGTACACACACACACATATATATAAAAACTTCTCATAATATGCATATTAATAACCTAGCATTAGTCCTAAGTAATATTTTTATTATAATTAATTTATTTAATTATGAAGCACATAAATGGTTTTATCCTAATACAATATATAATGCTTTTAATTATATAGTTCAAATAAGGAAACTTTAAAGACTGAAAGACAATACAACCCAAACAAAGCCTAATACCTTATGGCCAACTAAATGAAATCCTTACTCATCCTTCTTTGCCACGATTTGACTGCCGGCAGCATTGTTCACTTCAAGAGGTGTCTGATACAGATTCCATATCCAAACCCATGTCATGGAGCAGCAACATGAGTACATGTATGGAAGATTTAGTGGAGGTAACAAAGGATAGGATCGTAGTTCAATTTTGTATCTTATCTAGGGGCTTGCAAAGGATGGACTCAACTACTTCTGGCTGTTAAATCCCAATATTTTTATAGTATAAGTATTTTATCAGTGCAGCCTCATGGTGTTTCCTGTTTGGGGTTTTGCACATAAAATCTTAACATTTTTATTTTCTTTATTATTATTATTTTTTTTTTTTTTGGTATTTATTTGTGAACTTAGCACTGAGAAGAGGTTAAATATACAATTACATAAGCAATACTTTCCCAACAACTTGTAATACAGTAAATGCACTAGTGCAAACAACTTTGGTAAGTGTAAAACAGTTTGACAATGAAGAACAAAGTGAACAATGTATTGAAAGTGTATATATGAATATATAAAATTTGTTAAGGCAACAAAACTAAAAACAAAATTAGAATTACATACAATAACCTGAACATATGGAGAGATACTGGATACATGCACAATGTCAAAAGATGAAGGAGTGACAAGAGGAACAAACCTATATCCTTCCCTCAAGGTATCATGATCAGTCTTGATAGGAAAAGCCACTTGCTTAGATTTTTCTTTGCCATAGAAGTCAACTGCAAAACAAACAAGATTACGCTCAGGTAATGTTCCCATCAGATCAGTAGAATTTATATTTAACCATATGTAGCTTAGCTGAAAAGCTGTGTGTTATACATGTACGGTTGATTGTAATCCAGTTCCTTCTTCACAAACCAAATTGTTCATCAACCATTCAATATAGGACATCATGAACATGCAAGTAAAATGCTTTTACATTTGCGCTCCTTCTTGAGTCCATGATAACATAGCAAGCAGCAACAAAAGAATAAATTCCTCTAACACATAATTACAGAAAGACAACCATATAAATTCAGGCAACCACACTGCAATAAACAACAAAACATCTGTCTTCTAGTCTCCCATTCACCCTGCTTCCTCCATGACAAAAAGTGGGCAGGGGACACATCTATCTATTATAAGTGAGGCTCTCCCATTCCATTACAGATATTAATCACTCTATCTTTCTTCCACCAGAGTAACCTATCCTGTTCATATTAAGTTGTATTTAAATTGAAAGAGAGCAACCTCAGTAAGTACATCGTATATGAACTTGACGGTTAAAAGCTTAACAAACCCTAGAAAGTGGCATCAACACTTCTGCTGAATTATATGATGCTGTGACTTGGCTATGTCAAATAGACCTGGATGGGTAGATTCCATAACCCTATAAGATTCATTGGTGAAGGTGAAATTCTCATAGAAAGAGAAAATCAATAGGTTTGGATGTATGGACGATTGTAGCCTCCATCAGTGTCGTTGGAGGGGACTGTTCATCATCCTTTCGATGTAGGACGCCATGGAATCACACATAAAGACATTATTATGTGTGTTTGTACGTGCCGTCCAACGGTAAAAATCCAGAAATAATAAATCTTATGTTATACTTGATATGTACGAATGATCTAAAATGGAGTGGAATAGAATTAAAACCATAATGATAAATCCACTCCTATATTTGGAAGGTCTATAGAATGTTGATTCCATTTGAATTTTTTATTCGGTTGTAAAGGAAATGGCTCCTTCAAAGTATTTTAGATAAAATTATAAATCCAATGGTTGTAAAAGTATTATGATAATCATTCATAAACTTTCTCAGACATCAGTTAAACAATACCACATGCATCTTAACCGAGAGCAATCTTTTCTCCGCACATAAACAAAGAAACATCTACTATATATTACTTTCAAATCCACAAGACAGAAAAAATCAGTGGACAGCAATCCATGTCCATATGGCCATTACTAACCCGACAACAGAATCATCATCATAAAAGACACTACAAAGCTCAGATAAAGATCGCAACAGATCATGTTTCACTCCTACAGAAAGATAATATAGATATATCTGAGATTATTCGATCTCATTTAAGCATGCATTAAAGAAAAACAAAAATCAATCTTAACTATTTTTCTTGCAATTGAAAACATAAAAAAAATCATACTTTATTAGCCAGCTGGAACAAAGCATAAAATTCCTTCTCATTGTATCGCGCGACATATAACGAACCAAAGATAATGATAAATTAATAGTAAGGACAAGAACCGTAATCTTTGAGGAATTTCTTGTGGCGATCATAGGCATTGAGTCCTCGAATATGAGCCTGGTATTGTCTGCAAAGATCAAGGATACAGGATCAAATTATTAATTGAATAAAATGCAAATAAATTCATGAAAACTTTCGGAAAAATATATGATTATGGATATAAGTACTGTTTTTTCTCTTCTCTGTCGAAAATATGGGACTTGAGAGACCTAAAGGACGCCATGCTCTTTTTTTTTCTTTTTTAAATAAAGGAAACCCTAATTTCCAGGATGTCTTCCCTAAATCAGCTCGAGACTGAAGACGAAGAGTGAGGACTGGAAGGTGCGGTGTCGAGCCGCGAAGGCTCGGATTTTCCAGTATCGGTTCGGGGCTTAAAGTTTGTGAACCGCGGGCACGCTTCCCGAGCTGAACCGTTTTGTAACGGTAACTGCTCTTTTCGCTAACCGGAACGGTAAAATGAGGTGTTTGAAATTTGTTTGCAAATAATAATAATAAGAAGAAGAATAAAAATAAAAATAAACAAAAAAAATGAAATGCAAACAATGAAGAATCGCTATGATTCGGTTTGATTTGGTTTAATTAAGTTTCATTCCATTATTCCAACCAAATTCAACATTATCTCTAGGATGGAAAATAAAAGAAAATTGAATTTTCAATTTACTTTCATACCACTTATGATTTAAGGTAAAATACTAATTTAGGTTAATGGCTTGTATGGTGGAAATTGGAGAAAATAATTTTTAAGGTCATATTTAGTATGCAGAAATGAAGCTAAATCATGTAGATTTCATTCCTTTTTCTTATATTTGGAAGCATGTTTAAAAATTAAAATGGCGATTCCATACAATCGATGGTTTGATTTCAAGGAGTAATTCGATTTAGCCACTAAGAAGGATGAATCGCAATTCTATTAATCCACGTTAATTATTATTAATCAAATTATTTATTTAGCATTTAATTTAATAATGTCATTTAGTAATTAAGGTATTTTTTATAATTATTACTGTATATATGTATTTAATTTCGTTACATTGCATTCAATGGATATGTCTAAAAATAGGAAAAATTTTACCATTTTGCTTTCCATTTAATTTCATTTCATTTCTATCCACTTAATTCTAGCCCATTATTATATATCAAACATGATATAAGTGAAAAAATCGATGTCTAAATTGTTATTAATCTTTAGATTTTCTTCTAACAGCATAAGCGATCAAAGATGAAGGATTAAACATTTTAGATTGCATTTTATGTGTTCAAGTGTATGGTGTTTATGTTATTGGAAAACAAACGAAGTATGTTGGAATTGTTAATCCATTGTTACTCATGTGATTATTTTGGATCATGTAAATAAAAAACATACAATTGTTATTAGAACCCTTTATTTTCAAGGAACCTCTTGTGATAGAATAGAGAGTAAATGGAAAGATTGTAAATAGAATATTGATGAGTTATAATTGAATTATGAAAGTGGATATTGAAATTTCTTAAAAAGTTATGGAATTGGAACTTTGTGCAAGGGTTGTTGTTTAAAATGTATGATTTATGATGCATCAACTAGGATACTTGATCGAAGGAACATATCAAATTGGGGGAAAGCATGTGGATTTGTCCTAATCAAAAAGGTAGAAATCATTAAACTAATAGTTCAGTGTTGATTTTGATGAGAATAAAATTGAGTTACTTAAAGCAATTAAACCAATTGTAAAGTGAATATTAAATTGCAAAATCTTAAAATCACCATTAACTCTTTATCAATTTGAAATCTTTAATCTGTTGAGTAAATTGTTCATTGTTGATACTTGGTGCTTGATGGTTTTTCCAAGTGTTTGTATGTAAAGTTTTTATTTAAGAAAAAGGTAAATGTAGGAGCTTTGAGAGAGCTAGCTTACTGATAGCATTAAGGACCAACCAATAGGTAAAAGAAATCAAGCCAGTATGCTAATGTTAAACTCCAAATTTCAACATTCTATTCTCCAAACCGTTCAAGTAACCATTTAAGATGGTGTTGAAGCTAGTAATCTTTTAAGGCTACTGTTGTAGCAATATTACCTAAAGTTGTCTTGCGAATAAAAGTGAAAAACTAGCAGTAAAAGCATCCAATACTCTATAACAAAAGAAATTTAAGAAGGTATATATATACTCCACCTACTAGTCAAAGAGTATAACTTTTTAAATTTGTAAATGTAATATTCTTTTACTCTCTTTCTTGTAAACCCTTTAAATATAGAATTGGATTCAGTATATAAAGTATAGGATGATTGGTTAAAAAATTTCATAAGTTTAAATTTGAGAAAATAAATAATAAAATAATAGAATATTATAATATCAAATTTTAAGTATATTACTTGTTATTTATCGGAAACGCATAAAATGAGTTTCGATAACTAACGAATCGCTATAAATAAATTATATACACACTAAAAATCATAGAATATCATAAATAATATTTAAGAGTATTTATTTGTATTCTATAAGTATTTACGTGTAAGTAAAAATACGCAAAATTACCTAAAATGTTAGAAAAATGCTAAATAATGAAAGAAAATTATAAAAAAATCAAGGAAAAATAAGAAAAAAATAAAAAAAGTGGGGAATGATCCAGATGAAGGTCGTGACAGGTTGGGGCAAGAAAGAAAAAATTGGACCAATTAAATTAACCCACTTAAAAAGTCAAAATTGGAAGAGATAAGCTTACATATCAACTCAATTTAATGCACAAAAATCCCTTAGAGATTTATAAATAGTCAAATTTTTTTCAAAAGCTCATTTGAGCAATTGGTAGAGTAAAGAAAATAGAGAGGATCGAAACAAGAGAGTTAAGATTTGTTTTTCAAAAATTACAAAAAAAAAAACTATGTAATTATGGCAATTGGACCAAACCTACAACTCACTACCAACTGAAACCGAACCACCACCACCACCATATCGCACACCTACCGCTTGGACCAGCCGACACTCCTAGGACCGCCGCTAGTGGCCAAAAGTCCAGCGGCGATATAAGTCCGATTCTAGCCTAATTTTATGTAATTTATTAAATTATTAATTTTATCCAGAAAATTATGAATTTTATTATTCTAATATTTTATTATATGTAAATTTAGGAAAAAATATTGGTTAGATTTAATCATATCTAAAAATATATGCTGCTTAAGAAACCGTACAAAATCAAGCATGTTTTGATTTAAAATTAAATAGCATTAGGAGTATAATTTTGAACTCAATTTTTTTTTAAATAAATTACTTAGGTGATATAAAACAGTACCATAAAGCCCTTTTTTAGAAATTAATTTTTGAAATTTTTAAGTGATTTTTTAGGCCTTTAAAATATGTATATAATTAGGGATTTAGGGGTTTAATTAATAGTTAATTGAATAATTACTGATTTAGTATATAATTAGGTGTTTTAAGGTATTCAAATCTAATGTGATATGATAATTATGGTATTTAAAGTGTTAGATGTGATTATTAGTGGTATTATGTAGTCAAATATATAATTTTAAGAAGATGTGAAATTGGAATTATAATAACTATAAAATAATAGGTTAAAATGGATAATATAATAATAATAGTAAAATATATTAAATATGGTACAAAACAAAAATTTAGGTAATTATATGAAAAATATAAAATTTCTTACATTGGTAGTAAATTCAGCATACTAATAAGAATTAAAATGTATCGAGTAGAATAGAATACTAATTTAAGACCAGAAATGATAACTAAGATACTCGAGCCTAATGTAATTAATTTCACGTTAGATTTTGGATAGCATTTTTAGGATTTATGTATGATACTCGTAGTTAGAATTGATTTAATACCTGAATCGGAATCAAATTCAAAAACCAAATCCAAAACTAACCTAAAATGAATTAGTAATAAATAATATGTATATATAAAGAATTGAGCTAAATCATAACCTCGAGTCATCAAGATATAAATATTAAAAACATATTTATATTATATATTATAGGACACGGAGATGAGTCGACCTGCGATAGATGATTGAGCGAACAAAAGATACTAAGTAAGTTAGGTTTAATACTTCATCGTATTTTAAAGTACTATCTTAAAGTATTTAGAAACATAGGATTGTATTTGACTATATTTATAAGTAGCTATATATGCATATGCTTGGGTATATGATTTCATGTTGTATTACGTGTTGTGTTTGGTGATTGATGTGAATGGAATAGTGTGAAATTATTTGATCATCGTAAACCGTACCTAATCATAATTGACTTGAATACCCTAATTTGACAAGTATTGCAACCCTTTAAAGAATCATTAAGGTTCTCCAACCGAACATCGATATTTTCGAAAAAGATAGCAATGGATAGTATAATGATATTTTCCTCGTTCTTAACTGAACTAAGTGACATGAGAGGAGGTTATAGCGAAGAAGAGAGCATTAGTTCAAAAGATAGTTTTAAGGGGAATGGCAATTCTATTATACAAACCTGGGTTTGGTTGTAAGTTGTTGCATAAACGTGAAAACTCCTTGTTCCGAATTAGAACGAGTAAAATTACTCTAATTTTATAACGAACCAAATCACGTTGTATGATGGCACTTGCTTGTTGCATTACATATAATTAATTGTTTGATAATCTCGTTTGTGTTTATTATACATTCATAAGTCTCTAATTCAACTTATTGAGCCATGGTTGTTCATACCTATATAGATTCTCTTGTAGGTTCTAACTTCAGATTAATACGCTACATTATAAATATCCCAATGTTAGTTCTCTTTTGAAGCTATGAGGAGTGAGGATTAACCAGCTAAATGATCGAGTTCTTTAAGGTTTTGTTAGTATTTTTAGGTTATGAACTAATACATGATACGTAAGTTAGCAGACTGTTGTAATATGTAAAATCTCCTTGGAATTCTACGATAATGTGAATGTAGATATATATATGTATAACTTAAGGTTCTAAATTTTATGTAAATTCTAGCTTAATTCTTTATTGAGTTGTTTACTTCAAAGCGAGGAGTCGTAAATGTCTTGTGTAAATCATATCTATGATAGGGACTGTGAACTCGATTACTATCATAGGTTGGTTTACATGGCAAGATTGTTGCAACTCAACGACTTCGGAGCGTAACATTACTCAAACATTCTCTTTGTCTTTTTATAATTAAATTTGTAATTACCTTAAGAAATTTATAGCACAGTGATAGGGATCAAGGGCCAATTACACTTTCCCGAGGTTAAGGTCTCTCTCAAGTGGTTTGCCGAGCTATCTAAGGTGAATTAAGCGCCGAAGAGTAGTGCTTACTCCAGTCTAATCTACTGAGCTACATTGCTCTCCATGTCATCCAAGATGTTGCCGAGGTGATCAACCAACGTGTCTAGTTAAACCCTCCACTAAACCGTAGTTCAAGCACCAAATCTGAATGCAGCAATCTCCACTGTGCCAATGTTACACAAAATTGTCAGGAGTTGACCATCCAAAGCTAACCCTAATGCGAGCTATCCTTAAACCAACCACAGTCCAGCCCCTTCTGATGCCAAACAAGCCTGAACAGAGGCTCACCCCTTCTCGGACCACAATACTGTTAGAATCACAATAAAAACACATGCGCACTGTCCTTTTATTGAATCTGTACTATCCTTTCTAACAAAGGACGTTCACGTTCCTTCTTTTTCATGATTTCATATTTTCCTTGTAAATTATTCTTTTTTGTTTTTAGCAAATAAGGACTATTCTTTTGTAATTTCTATAACTTAGGATTTGCCCTAATAAGGATGATATAAATACCATTATACTGTAAAAGTTGAGAACATAATACAGAGAACATACTAAACTTTTCACTCTCTTGAGCTAAGTGTCCCTCTTTCTCTTGAGCTAAGTGTCCCTTCTGAGCGTGAATTAGTGGTAAGTGACCTTCGGCCATACTCGTGCGTTAATATCAAGTGTA
Organism: Lumnitzera littorea; assembly: GCA_024138015.1. Taxonomy (NCBI): domain Eukaryota; kingdom Viridiplantae; phylum Streptophyta; class Magnoliopsida; order Myrtales; family Combretaceae; genus Lumnitzera; species Lumnitzera littorea. Next base: position 1,003,795 of record JAMXBB010000006.1, read on the forward strand.
ATCTGAGCTTGTGTGAGGTATTGGTACATCATATCCTTCGTCGGTGCACGGGAATCCCCTACTCAACCTTTAACTATCATTTACTTTTCAAGCCATCTTGTAGCTTGGACCCACCCTTTTGGTTACGCGTGATATCGGATTCGTATGTTTATCCACGAGTCCGTATCATCTTAGTATCAAAGCTTGGCTACGTTCGGAGCTAGATTCTACTACTATGTTATTGTAATAGTTTGTCACTGCTCTTGTGTAATAGTGGTTCTATTGTTAACTTTAAAGTTTAGCAGTGAGAAGTGTCTTGTACTTTATTTTCCCCTATTTTCAATATGCCAAGACAGAATTTGGTTGACTTTGTGTTTGTTGAGAAATTGTCATTGTGAAGTAAACATCAATGTTAAATTCAAGTGTGGAAAAAACTTTGGGAAACCAAGAAAGTGGTACTTGACATGGTCAAGAACAGGGAGGAAGCTTCTCACCTTAGTCAATAGGTGACCGCTTAGATAGGCTTACCTACTTAGTAGCTAGTTTGGTGATCGTTATATAAGAAGATAGACAACAAGTTAAAAATAGCCTCATTAGGGAACGTGAGCAACAACAATGAGGCAATGGTCAATTTAGCTAAGCTAATGCCCCAAGTCGACCATCTCAAGCTGAAGGAGTTGGTAGGGATGCTAGACATAGGTTAGCGCTTGAAGAGATTAAGGAAGAAGTGGAAGGAGACGATGATGTAGAAGAGTACAACGAAGCTAAAGAAAGAAATGTGCGAGCCCCTAGAGTCGAAGGACTCAGGATGCGTATCTCAAGATTTTCTAAAAGTTGTGATGCCAAAGACTATCTATATTAGGTAGACAAGATTAAAAAGCAGTTTAAATGCCATAATATGCCTAAAAATGCAAAGGTTAGGCTAGTTGTATTGGAGTTCACTAATTATGCCGCCTTATGGTGGAAGAACTTGCAAGCCACTGGAAGAACTTGCAAGCCATTGGAAGAAGGGAAAGAGAATAAGAGATTAGGAGTTAGGATGATACAAAGAAAGTTATGTGAAGAAGGTTTGTACCGAGCTATTATCTGTAAGATGCCTTCAAGAGACTGCAAGAACCGAGACAAAGAGCATTGAATGTGGACGCTTATGTTAAAGAATTCCAGACGCTAATGATTCGATACAAAGTCGTAGAGTTAGAAGGTCAAACCGTATCTTGATTCATTAGTGGATTAAAGTATGAGATTGGGGATGTCTTAGAAACCCCGGATTTTAGAATGCTCGACGATGCAATCCGAGCCGCCTAGAGGATAGAAAGGCGTTAAATAGGAAGATTCCGACCATCGGTCAACCGTCTTAGTAGTAGCCGACCTTTTTAGCAGACTTGTGAGAACGGAACCAGGCAAGGTCACCGAAACCCGACCTATTCAAACTACAAGAGCAGAGGAGAAGGAACCTCCGAGGAAGTTTGAGAAGTGCTAGAGTTTGGGGAAGAAGACGAATGAGATCAAGTGTTTAAAATGCCAAGGATTTAAACACATGGCCACTTAGTGTCCGAATAAGTAAACAATGTTGATCGGAGGCGAGGTGCCGACTGTAAAGGTTGATAGTACAAATGAAGAAATAGAAGAGCTGAAAAAGGATGGACAAGCCAAGCTGTTTGATAAGGAAGTCATCTATAACAAAGAAGGCAACTTCATGCCGACCGCTCTAGTATTGAGGAGGACGATGAGTATCAGTCCTATACCCGAAGACGAACAGAAAGAAAATCTCTTCCATATTAGGTGCAAAGTGAATGAATCACTATGCGCGCTGATTGTAGACAGTAGGAGCTGCACCAATGTAGTCTCTGCATTTGATAGGATTTCGAGTACCGACTTGACGACATACCAAGCTTTGGACTACATAAGAGGCTTGCTCATGAGCTTTGCATGAATGGAAGACCTATTTATGTGCTTTATCATTACTAAATGGCCTGCCCTACTCTGTTGGGTCTCTCCTGCTATGCTGAATACGGCCCACTTTACCCTAACCAAGCCCTCCCACAGACTTATCTATGAGCTATGGCAATATTAGAAGACCCAATGTGCTCTGCACGTTATATCCGAGCCTACTATTTGTACCCTGCTTTGCTAAGTCTTCCTTACTATACTTGATCCATTCAACCTTACCGTGGTTGGCTCTATTATATTCTATTAGGTCTACTCGAATAAGCTATTCAGGACTGTCCTACCTTGCCCATCTGCTATACTTTACCGAGGTCGATTTGCTCAACCGAGTCTGTTCGGCCAAGATCTGCTTAGTCATGACGAGGCTACTTAACTATTCCATATCAGCTCGGCAGCACCGGTACATATCAAACAGGTCGGCCATTGTCATATCAGCTCGACCATTGCCCATAAGAGGTCGACCCTAGTTAAGTCAGGTTGGCCCAAGACATATCAGGTCGATCACGGTCATATCAGGTCGGCACCAGACAAAGACAAGTTATCTAAAATCAGGTCTACTTAGATTACAGCTCAGAGTCCCCAACAACTCTTTGGAATCAAAGTATCAGCCCTTACTCAAAGATCTCACTTAGCTATCTATTTTACTTATGTATTCGGATTCTCTATTTCTTGTATTTTACTTGTAATTAGCCTCATGTCTATCTTATACTTATAAAATTGCCACTAGGGCATTCTTAGTCATTTTATAGGGTTTTTGACAGACTTTAACATTTTAATGAAAAACCCTTAAGACTTTTCTCTTAAAAAACTCTCCTCTACCCACACTTATTAATCCCTTTAGTAAGGATTGTGGCGAACAACTCTATCACTCGGACCGATGCATTACATCTGGCGAGTCTTAGGTCCGTATGTAGTTCTACGATGCGTCATATCCATATAGTTAGTGCATGGGATTTGCTAAACCTTCGACTATTGTTTACTTTTCGAGCCATCTCGCGGCTTAGACCCATCCCTTTGCTTTTCGTGTGATACTAGGTTCATGTGTTCACCAGCGAATCTGTATTAGCATTTATGGTCCAACAGCTAAAATTGCTGACCTTACCCCACCTGAAACCTTACAAGCTTTATTAGCTTAGTGATAAGGAAGCCCCATAAGTGAGTAAATAAGTGTCCGTATCGATTTGCATTGGCAAGTATCGAGATGAAGTGCTCTATGATGTACTGCCCATGAGTGCATCCCACATTCTACATGGATAACCATGGATGTTTGATTGAGCAGTTATATATGACGGCATGAGAAACACATGTTCTGTGGAGCATGAAGGAAGAAGGGTGAAATTGAGTCCTATGACTACCGAGCAAGTAAAAGTCATGCAGTCCCAGCTTAGCCGAACCCTGAAATAGGAGGCTTTGATATTGACTCGAGCCAAACTAAAAAGAGAAATAGAGCTAGAGGAATCGACCTATTTGCTTGTTAGGAGACTTATGGAGATGAGACCCGTGGAGGAAAAGTTGCCAATCGAGGTAAAAACCCTACTAAAGGACTTTGCCGACCTATTTCTAGAGGAGCTATCGAAGGGTCTACCCCCAATTCGAGGCATCGAACATGCGATTGACCTACAGTTAGGAGCTACCCTCTCGAACAAGCTTGCTTATAGATTGAACTTGAATAGGCTACCGAGCTGTATGTGCATGAGTCCTTGAGCCCCTATGTTGTACCGGCCCTATTAATGCAAAGAAAGATAGTTCTTAGAAGATCTATGTAGATAGCCGAGCCATCAATCGAATCACTATCAAGTACAAGTATCCCATACCCAAGCTTGATGATATATTAGAAGAGTTAAGCAGAGCAAGAGTATTCTCCAAGATTGATCTCAAATCTAGATACCATCAGATCCGAATACGTGAAGGAGATGAATGGGAAACCGCATTTAAGATACGATATGGTTTATATGAGTAGCTTATATTGTCATTTGGGTTGTCCAATGCATTAAGCATATTCATGCAACTTATAATTCATGTGCTCCGAGAATTACTAGGAAGATTTGTCATGGTTTATTTTGATGACATTCTAGTATACAGTCCCGACTTGGAGACTCATCGAAAACATCTCCAGCAAGTGCCTGCAAAACTCTAAGCTGAACAGCTCTACGCCAATCTAAAGAAGTGTGACTTTTGCCGTTCCGAGGTGATCTTCTTAAGATTTGTTATGAGCGGAGGTGGCATCCAAATCAATGAAGAGAAGATAAGAGTGATCATAGAATGGCCTAAGCTGACTTATTCTGCTGATGTGAGAAGTTCCAAGGCCTAGTATCGTTCTATCGCCAAGTCATCAGGAACTTCAGTACGATTATAGCCCCAATCACTAAACTCTCAAAGAAGAATGTTGAATTCAGATGAGGTGAGAAAGAGAAGAGGATTTTTGAGGAAGTGAAAGAGAGGCTGATTATAGCCCCCGTCTCAGCTCTGCCGAACTTCAACAAGATATTTAAAGTAGAGTGTGATGCGTCCAGACTAGGCATAGGTGCTATGCTGATGAAAGAAGGCCGACCTATCACTTACTTCGGCGAGAAACTTTGATGAGCCACACTCAACTATTCCATCTACAACAAGGAGTTCTACTCCTTAATCCGAGCCTTAATAGTGTGGCAACACTACTTGCAGCCCAAGGAATTCGTAATCTACACCGATCATGAATCCTTGAGATATCTAAAGAGCCAGCCAAAGTTATCCTTGAGACAGGTCAAGTGGGTTGAGTTCATGAAGAGTTTTTCTTATGTTGTTAAATACAAGAACGAAAATAACAATGCCATGGCCAATGCCCTATCAAGACAACATATCCTCTTGACCGAACTATAGACGAGGCTACTTGGTTTTTCAACCATCAAGAATTTGTATGCTGAGGACCCACACTTTGGTCCTATCTACGTCCGTTGTAAGGAAGGATGAATGCTAGACGACTATTACAGGGAGGATGGATGCTTATTCAAGAAGAGGAAGCTATATATCTCGACTTGTTCTACGTAAAAACTACTAGTGTACGGGCGCATGGAAGGGGATTGACATGACACTTTGTTTAGCACCGAACTTTAAGGTATTATCCTCCAGATTCATTTGGCCAAGGATAAAGAGAGATGTCCAATCTATGCTAGAAAAATGTACAACTTGTCGAAAAGCGAAGAGTCGAACAAGGACACTACCAGCCCTTGCCAATCCCGATGAAACCATGGTCTAAGTTGAGTATGGACTTTATGTTAAGATTACCAAGGAAGTCTTGAGGGAAGGATTCCATCATGTTTGTTATGGATCGATTTAGCAAAATGGCACATTTTGTGCCCTGTTCCAAGACTAACAGTGCTTTAGCTATCTCTTTTCTTTTTTTGCAGGAAGTGATTAAGCTTCACGGTGTGCTTAGAACTATAGTTTCGAATCGAGACCCCAAGTTCAAGAGCCACTTTTAGAGGACACTTTGGAGGCCACTAGAAACCAAGTTATTATACAGCACGTCCTACTATCCACAAATCGATGGGTAAACCGAAGTTGTCAATCGAATTGTAGGAACTTTGTTACGGGTCGCTGTTGGACGAAACATGGCTGATTGGCATCTATATCTGGCAATCATCGAATTTGCTTATAATCGGAATGCCTACAGTATTACAAGCATGTCTCCACTTGAAGTCGCTTACGGGTTCAACCTCAAGCTCCCATTGGACCAATCACCACAACCGACAATTGATGATGATGATCGACCAACCGTCGAGAAAGTTAAAGCCATTAAAACTATGTACCAGAAGGTTATAGAGCAACTGGGTTGAGCTATTATTAAGCTTAAGAAGCGAAGCCAAGGATAAAGGAAGAGAGAATTTCGACTAAGCGATTTGGTCTGGATACACCTTAGCAATGAATGATTCCTAAACTTGAGGAAGAGTAAGTTGTCTCTTAGAGCCAATGGACCTTTCAGAGTGCTTGAAAAGATTAATCCTAAAGCCTATAGGATTGAATTACTTGAAGGATATGGAGTTTTAGACTCTTTCAACATTGCCAACCTCCAACCTTACATTCCCGAAGATGAGCAAATTAGACCTAAACTAGATTTGATCCCGAATCTTAAACAACTCGAAGGGGATGGTAGGGATCAAAGGTCGATTATACGCTTTCGAGCCTAAGGTTTCTCTCAAGTGGTCCGCCAAGTTGTTTGAGGTAAGTTAAGTGCTGAGGAGCAGTTGTTACCCTAGTCTGATTTGTCGAGCTACTTTACTCTCCATACTATCTAAGATGTTACCGAGGTGATTAAACAGCGTGCTGAATTGAACTCTCTACTAAATCGTAGTCTAAGCGCCAAATCTGAATGCAACAATCTCCACTGTACCGATGCCGAGCAGAACTATTAGGAGCCAACCATCCAAAGCCAACCGTAATGTGAGCTATCCCTAAACCAACCACAGTCTAGCCCTTTTTTACGCCGAACAGGCCTGAACAGAGGCCCACCCCTACTCGAACCACAATACTATCAGAATCATAGTAAAAATGCATGTGCACTGTCCTTTTACTGACATTTGTACTGTTATTTCTTGTAAGCCTCACAACCAATCACTCAAGGTTTCGATCGGCTAAAAAATCCGATCAAGCTTAAATTATAAACTATTGAGAGAAATATTAGTAAAAATAACCCCGTAAACTTGAATTTAAGAAAATAAGTAATAAAATAGGAGACTATAAAATTTTCAAATTTTAAGCATAATAATTGCTAATTACCGAAAAGGCAAAAAGTGTAATCTAATAACTAATAAATTACTAGAGATAGATTATATGTATACTAAAAATTTTAGAATGACCAAAATAATAATTAGGAATGTTCACATGTACCCCACATGTATTTACGTGTAGATAAAAATACGCGAAATTACTTAAATTGGCCAAAAACTCAGTAAATAATTAAAGAAAATTATAAATTAATTGTGGAAAAATCAGAAAAAAATCAGAAGAGTGTGGAATGATGCAAATTTGGTCATGGCAAGTCAGAATCTGAAAAAGAAAAATTAACCAATTAAATTAAGACAACACAAAAGCCAAAAATTAAGAGATAAGGCAATTGTCTTGTCTAATTTAATGCACAATAAATCACCTAAATCTCTATAAATAGCAATAAAAATCATAGAGCTCATTTAGGCAGTTTGGAAAGTGAGAAAAATAGAGAGAGGCAAAAATTGAGAGAAAAATTAGGAAAAACTGTGCAATTAGGGCCTTTAAAGAGAACCCTCACCAGACGAGCAGCTGGAAGTGGACGGCCATCACCACCATACAGTGGTGGCAGCGCTCAAGCCTACCGACAAGGCCACAGCGGCCGAAGCCACCCAGATCGGTGAGTTTGATTTCCAGCCCGATTCTTATGTAATTTTGTAAAAATAGTAAATATTATTAGAAAATTATGAATTTTGTTATTCTGGAATATTTTTGTATGTAGTTTGTAGGAAAAATATTATTTTGATGAAAATATATCCCGTAATATATAGTCCTTAAGAAATCGTGCAAAACCAAGCATATTTCGGTTTAGAAATAAATGACCTTAGGAGTGTAGTTTCGAGCCTAAAATTTTTGTGTAGATTACTTAGATGACATATAACAGTGCTATGAAGCTCGTTTTCAAAATTTAATTTTTAGATAATTTTTAGGCCTTAAAATGAGGCATAAAATGAGTAATTTAAGGTTAATTAAGTAATTAAATTATTAATTACTGATTTAGTGAATAAGTATATGTTTTAGGATGTTGAAATCTGATAGAGTATGATACTTGTAGCATTTAGGGTGTTAGATGTAATTATTAGGTTAATTATGTAGTAAATGAGTAATAGGGAAAAATAGTAAATTTTAAGCTAATTTTGTAAATTAGGGTAATTAGTAGTAAAATCTAATTTAGGATGAATCTAGACATTTTGAAATGATAATTGATGTTTAGAGATGATAATTAGAGTAATAGAAATATTAGAAGTGTATTATATACAAAAAAGGTAATAATACATAATATGTAATTTTTAGAAATATAATAAATAGGAAATATTATAATAAAAATTGATATTTTGATAATAATAAAAAGTACAATAAATCTGATAGGAAACTTGAATTTATGGAATTATATGGAAAATGTAAAAATTTCTCACATCAGGAGTGAATTCGGTACACTAATACGGATTTAAGTGTACCAAGTAAAATAAATACTGACTAGGGGTAATGATGGTATTTTGGAGATTGGGAAGTAATGTGATTAATTTCACATTATGGGTTGAAATGAATTTCTAGGGTTGGAATATAAAACATTACTTAGAAATCGAATTAGAACCTAATTTAGAAATTTATGCGAAAACCGAACCCAAACCTGAACCTAACCCCAAACATAGAATAATTATAAAAGACTTAAGACCTAAATAATTAGGCATATAAAACCCTAAACAAAACCTAACAATAAGTGTTATAGGATAAAATGAACCTATAATAATTATGTGAAAAACTGAAACTACGTTTGTGTTATAGGGATGATCGGCGATGGCCTGAGCAAGTCGGACCTCTAGTGAGTGAGTAAGGAGTCGAGGTAAGTTGGGATTTATACGATGCTGTATTTTGGAGGCTTAAGATTATGCTTAGTTGTGCTTGTTAGATAGTTGGATGTCTGCATGTGCTTGATTATGGGTGATGCTATGATTCTGCTTGTTGCTCTGGCATGTATTGTATGATTTGTATGAAATGATTGATCACCCTAAACTGGACTTAATCAAATATACGACCAGTAATCATAATCGGACATGCATGGCAATCCATTAAGGAAACTCAGGACTCTCCAGCTAAATACCGACCCCTTCGAAAGGGATAGCGCAGGATTGCAAAATGGTCCTTTCTTCATCCTTAGCCGAACTAAGTGACAGGAGAGGAGGTCGCGACGAGAGTGAAGTCAATGGTTCAAAGGTAGTCGCGAGGGGAGCAAGCTCTCCATTGCACAAGCCTGGGTTTAGTCGTGAGCTGTTGCATTAACGACAACTCCTCAACCCGGATTAGAGCGGACGTAATTTCTCTAATCTCACGACGGGCCAGACAACGTCGTGTGATGGCATTTGCTTGCACATACATGGCACCTAATAAGTGATTGAAGACCTTGTTGTGTGTATGGTATAGTTTTAAGTCCTCCATCTTAACTTACTGGGCTGTGGTTGCTCACATCCCCATAAACGTTGTGCAGGTGCTCGCTAAGAAGCGGCAAACAACTACTCTGAAGCTAGCAACTGCTGGATCCTGGGGAGTAAGGAAAAACATTGAAGAATAAACACATATTTTTAAGGTCTAAAGTTTTTATTTTAGAATTATTTTTCATTTCTGAATAATGTAATAATTAGGAAATATATTACAGAAGAATATTGTAAACTTTAACTACATAGTGTATATACATATTTCCTCACTTTCTTAGGTAAATGATCTATTTGAATTACAAACTGTTTACTTCAAAGCGGGTTAGTCGTAGACGCCTTGTGTAAATCAGGTCTAAGATAGTAGTTGTAAAGCCAACTTCTATCTTATGGTGGTTTACATGGCGGGGCTGTTACGACTCTGCCGCTTCGGGGTGTAACTTTCTAACAAAAGACGTCCGCGTTCCTTCTTTTGCATGATTTCATATTTTTCTTATAAATTATTCTCTTTTGTTTTTAGTAAATAAGAACCATTCTTTTGTAATTTTTGTAATTTAGGATTTGCCCTAACAAAGATGATATAAATACCATCATACTGTAAAAGTTGAAAACATAATACAGAGAACATACTAAACATTTTACTCTCTTGAGCTAAATGTCTCTTTTACTCTTAAGCTACTTTTGTCTAGCCCTTCTGAGCGTGAACCTGTGGTGAATAACCTTCGGCCATACTTGTGCGTCATATCAAGTATGATCTGAGCTTGTGTGAGGCGTTAGTGTGTCATATTATTCGTCGATGCGCGGGAACCCCCTGCTTAACCTTTAACTATCATTTACTTTTCAAGCCATCTTGCAACTTGGACCCACCCCTTTAGTTACGTGTAATATCGAGTTCATGTGTTCATCCACGAGTCCATGTCATACAGTATTTATATAGTTTAGTTATAAAACATCTTAAGAGATAAAGCATTACACTTAAGCCTTAAGAGTTGTATTATATTGTGAACCTTGTGTGATTGATTATTGGAACTAATCTTATGTGTAGCTTGTAAAGCATTGTAATTTGGTAATTAATAAAAGTAGTGTATGAAGTCCTCCATTAAAGGCGTAAAGACTAGTTAGCAATACTAACTCTACACTAAATCCAGACTTAATCTTCTTTATCCCTATCTTTTTACTCTCTATTATGCTCCGAAGGGCTGAAATCACAATAGTCTCACTATATAAACTATCATAAGGTAGAAGTTGACCTTACAACTACTACTGTAGACTAAGTCTACACCAGACGTACCCAACTTAACCATTTTGAAGCATTAAATTTGATACCTAATTAATATGAACCTGTGGTATAGCCTTATGAAATAATTGCTAAAACAAATTTGTTACTTGATTTCTTAGAAGAGTAGTTGTAAAACCTACAGATTTATGTTACTTAATATACAAACTTGAAAAATAAAAAACTAATGGGCCGCCCAAGGAGACCCAAGTAATTTTCTTTAAAGTTAGAAAAGTTGACAATAAGAATGGAATTCCAACTAATTTATCTCGATCCTTACTCCCTGACCCCGTTAGCCAATAATTTAGTTTTAGGTATTGTACTTATACATCCATTCTAAACTTACAAAACAACTATAGAGAAACGAGCAACAACCTGCTTAATGAGTGGAACAGAAATAGAAACAGAAGTATGTTTTTAACACGAAGTAATCAAAGTTTTAAAGCAAGTTTAATTAGATGTAATGCATGTTCAATTAAGTGTCATCACATTACGTTATATAATCTATCGTAAAATTAAAGAAATTGTGTCCGCTCTAATTCAGTTTGAAGAGTTTGATGTCTTATACACAAATCGAAACTAAACTGGGGCTTATACATTGGAGAACACCCTTTACCCAATACTACCTTCGAATCACTATCCTCAAACTTGTTGTAACTTCCTCTTCTGTCACTTAGTTCGATTAAAGATGGAGAAAGGATTATTTTAGCTATTCTTATCAAAGTGTCCATGTTTAGCCCAAGAATCGTAGTTGTCTAGTGGGTTATGATACATATCAGGTTAAACGTTAGACTGAGTTCAAGTTAGTTTACTTTTAGGGTGATTAAACAAACTCGAACAATTTAAGCAAAATAATATTCATAGAGTAAGGATAACATGGAATTTAGCTCTTACTACAGCAAAACAAATCTTAAACACATGCACCGCATCACACAAACAGCTAACTATAATCATAAGCAAGTATATACCAAAGTCTCAAAGTATTTTACAATAATACTCCAAAAATGTTATGAAGCATTGATCCCACTTACCTAAACTTTAATGGTTCACAACTTTTAACAGTTGCTCTTTTAATTTCCAATTATCCTTATACATATACAATAGATTAGTTTCAATCCATGTTCAAGCCTTGAATTAATAGCAGTTAATTCTATTTATATGAATTAAGTTGCTTCGATGTTATTTTTACGAATTTACTTCACTAACATATAAGGATTTCTAAATCGATTCACTAGTTTTTATAAGTTATTTTAGTCTATAAGATCATTTGCATAGAGTTGCAAACAAGTCGAGCTTCTAAAGGCTTAGGCTTAGCTTGTTTAAAAATTATCTAGTTCGAGCCGAGCTTTTTTATCAAGCTTGAAATTGAGACTTGAGCTCAGCTTATTTAAATAAACGAGTTTTATCTTGAGCTTAAACTTAACTTGTTTATTAATCGAACTCGAGATCGGTACGCTTTAAGTACGAATCGAGTTATGCTGAACCTAAAATGAGTCGATCTCAAGCCTACTCACAAGCTTAGGTATATAAAATGAAAAAATATATTAATAAATAGATTAATAAATAATGAACAAAGATTATGTTATACATTATGTGTTACCATATAACATGTTATATCTTTATATATATTATATAGATATTAGCCTTTGAATTTTAAAAATATAATATATAATATTTGTAAATTATAAAAAACTTAAAAGCTTGTTCTTAAGACTAAATGAGCCAATTCATGAGCCTAAATGAGTTGGTTCATAAACTTAAACTTGAGCTCTAGTTCGGTTCATTTAGATAAATAAGTTTCATCTTTAACTTGAGCTCTAGTTAAGCCGAGTTCAAACAACTTGGCTCATTTGCAGCCCTATCTCTAAGTTAGGTCTTGAGTTATTTCATAGTAAGTTTCTCAAGCCAAAATCCTCCCAATTGCTCTATGAGCTATATAAGGGTCATTTATTAAGGTAATTTTACCTTCTTAATTGTTGTATGAGTTTACTTCATTTTAAGTCCCTTGATGAGATACCCTCTGAATTACCCTTTAAGTTCAACTAACTTCATAGTTTTTAGAAATTTACCCCCTGACTTAGCTTTTGAGCTCCCTTATAATTAAAATTCACACATATGTTTCCCTCTAACTTAACTTATGAGTATATTCATAACGTGATTTTCACTTACCATTCACTTAAGTTATCATTTGCCCTGGTTCAAATTACCTATAACTAATTGATTTATCTACTTTTCTACTAAATTCCAATTACAGAGACCTACTTAATACTTCATTAAGCTCTTCTCAACTTTATTACTTCCTACAAGTCACATTCAATATATCATCATTCACAAATCCTCAAATTCACCTGTTACTAAAATACTTACACAAGTGACATAATCACGATATATGTAACTTCTACCCTTAAAACCTAATCCAACAACATTGATATGCCACAAATGTATTGCTAGTCAGTTTAACTCAAAATTCAAGTGAAGTTATTAAAGAAGATTCATTAATTTTTACTAAAAATGTTATTTTAGCTATAATTTAGGGCTTGAAAATTCGTGAAAAATATAGAAAATAGTTTTGTTGAAAAACTCTTCATAGAACTTTATTATAAGTATTGAATAACTTATAGAAAAATCTTAAGCTTGAAATTACATCGTTAAGGTAATTTGAATCAACATCAAAATCAACTCGATTTTGTTGATTTCTTAAGGATGTTATATATATTTACTAAATTTAAAAAATAATATTTTATTGGATTCTACACATAGAAATACCTAATAATATATTTTTCTAAAATTTTATAAGAAAAATTAATATTTTTAATAAATTTTTAAAAATCATCAAGTTTTATAGACTTACCAACTTTGTACTTTCCGGCCACTAACAGTTACTCCAAGTGTGTTGGCTGGCCTATGCTGTGGATTTCCTATTATCTAGTGGTGGTGGTTGGTCTCTAACTACTATCTAGATTCATGATCTCCAAACAACCTAGAATTGCTCTAATTTTTCTATAATGTTCCCAGATTTTTTTCTTAAATCTTCTCAACCATTACTTATTTTCCCCAAATCCTTGATTGCATGTAGTGTACCATGGAAAGGATTCTAAAATTTTTAGAGCTTTTAGAGAGGCAAAAATGAAAATTTTTTCCCTTTCTTCATGCCAACTCTACTTATATACTAACCTTCAAATGTCTTAGGACAATATGTTATATACTTACAACTGTCCTATTCCCTTGCCACGCCTTATCTAAGTTCATTCTAGCTACTACATTGATTTTATTTTATTTTTTTATTTTCATTTATTTATTTTCGCTTCATTTGGGCTTAGTCGGGTATTTTAGATAATTACGTGCACATATTTTCGCATCAAAATTACACATGATGTTTATATATATATATATATATATATATACTCTATATGTTATTTTATATCATTTGATAGTTTTATTACATATATAATTTATTTTTAAAAATTCATTAACTATCGAAACTTATACCACATAATCATGATAATTATTAAATAATATAGTAAAAATTTACTATTTTAGCTCTATTTTTATTATATTATTATATTTTTGAGATCCCAGCTCATGGATACTCATTTACTAAAGTTCCAAGTCCATTCATAAATTTCTAACTTAGTCGAGTTAATTTTATAAATGCCTTAAATTGCTTACTTGAAACCTAAATGCGAAAGTACAGATTTTACATTTAATAGGATATACTTGCCTTGTTACTGCACTCCATTAGCATAGTGTGCTCAAAATTATTGTTTCCTTAGATTAGCAAGCTATTGCTAACATCTCATTATGTATTAGGACTTAATATGGGTGTGCACTAATAAATAACGATTTGAATATCACTTTGTAATTTATAATTAAATTTCTTCTTTTTATTATTTGTTTGATGAAATGAATTTCATAAGGTTGTTTTTTATTAATTTTTATGATCAATCCTTATAGTATTTTATATATTCACGATACTAAAATATTTGTGTTTTTAATAATTTACTAACTACTACTAATTTCATGCTACTCACAAAAAACCACATACATTTTATAATAAGCATACTCCTTAACTCTATATTATTATTTTATTAATATAATTTCTTGATCTTATGTCACGTATTATTTTATCTAATATCTATGACCCTATCACTAAAATCTAGCTTAATTAAACAATTCACAAGAATGCTCTAAGTTGATTGTTCGAAACCTAGTTGCTAAAATTATAAGGCCTCACACTCTCTATACTTGTTATTATTATTTGATCATCTTACTTATTTAATTATTTACATTCATCGATTAAAATCAAGAAATTGGTTAAAAATTCTTGTAAACTCAATTCCCCCCTTTCTCCAATTAAGTTTAGGCTTAGAATTTCAATAATATACATTATATAAGAAAATAACTAAAAGAATAGAAATTCAAAAAGAAATTAAAAAACTTAATTAAAAAAGCCAAAATCTAGCTACCAAAGGCAACAGTTGTCTTGATCTCTCTTTTTTTTTACTGTTTTTGTTTTTTAATTAATTTATTATATTATATACACATATATAACATTTTCTTGCTTATATTATGGATTTTTATTAGTTTTTCTATTTTGTTTATTATTTTTTAAAAATTTGCTTTCATTTTTTATTACTATATTTATTTTTCAACATTTTGTTATGTTATTTTACTTGATAAAAATATATGAACCGATATGATGGTGTCGGGTATCACAACTAATGGAAAAACTAATGACAAGCTAACAACAGACTTGATTGTAAATATTTGCGAACATAGATGATTGAAATAAAACAAATTAAATGTTTAGAATTGAAATAGAAAAATGGGTAACTATTAAAACTAAATATGTACTTTAAATATATAATACTGATAGAATAAATCAAAGGAGATAGAGATTTTGTACAAGAGCCATATTTTCACGGTTCAATTTAGAGTAGGTAATTTAGAACGTATGCAAAGGTAGTCTAATCTCGACAATACTTCACAGGTAAGTTTTAGGAGTTAGTTGATGATAACCCATAGGTTTGAGATATATAAATATAATAAAATAGTAATATGATAATTAAAAATAATTAATTTCACTATATGAAAATATAGTATGCTGTATGTATCAGAATTGTGCTAAATAGGTTGTAGTAGCTAACAAATTTTTAGAGACAAATTAAATAAGTAATAAAGATACAAAATAACATAAAATAATATGTAGAAAACATATATACACATTTGATATAATTTTTCTGTATAAATAAATACTCATAATTAAGTGAAATACTCAAAAATATGGGGGAATAAGATAAAATAAATAAGGAAAAAATGATAAAAAAAAATGAAAAAAGAAAAGAAGGTAGCTAGATTTAGTTTGGGTTTGGTGAGGCAAAGGTTTGAATAGTTGTTAGGGAGTTGATTAAAGGGAGGACACTTTGTTTCCATGCAAATTAAAAGGGAAAAAGATCAATTTGGGGTGAGAAAATACTCCAATTGCAACTATCTCGCTCTAAAAATTTGAAAGACATTTCCACAAGCTCCTTCATGTAGATTATGAATGTAGGAATATGCGAGTGTGAAGAAACTAATAAAGAAATTGAAGTAAAATTATAAAAAAAAGGGTGTAAATAAGGGTTGAAGGGAGTTATGTAACTTAAAGTAACAACTAGAGGCTAACCACCACTGCCGCCTGAAGCAATACGTTGCACCTAGCATTTTTGACAAGGTGGTGGGCACTATTTGTGTTCATAGCTTCAACTTTCGCTGAGTATCCTAAATTAGCCCAATTTTCAAAAATTTATTAAAAATTATTAATTTCACTAAGAAAATTATGAAAAAAAATTATTTTTAGTATTGTTATGTATAGAATTCAAAAAAATATTATTTTATATAAATTTTGTAGATATATTACATGTCCTTAAGAAAACGGCAAAACTAGGCTATTTTTGTTATTAAATTAAATTATCTAAATGATGTAATTTTGACCCCTAAATTTTTTTGTAAATTTTCCTATATTTATATTAGAATGTTATAAAAATATTTCTTACAAAACTATTTTTTATATTTTTATTGAATTTTTTTATCCCTAAATTGTGAATAAAATGGTAATTTTAGTATAAATTAACATATTTCCCCCACAGACCTCACTTAGAATATGTAGTAAGCTAATTATTATTGTAAATTATTATCTAATGATGTTGTTGGATTACATTTTCAAGGTAGCAACTACATGGATCATAGTTATGCTACTTATAAGGGTATGCTAGTAGTATGTGAAGTTGAGGATTTGCAAATAATGTTGAAAGAAATTTCTAGAGAGTAAATAAGTGTTGAAGTGTTAAATAAAGTGTTGGATTGATTTCTCCAACTGAAACTTAGGGGAAAAATGAATAACTCGATTAGTTATGGAAGTTGGTAAAATGCAGACAATAACTCAAATGATTTTTTGTGAGCATTACACTAGGGAATATACTAAGAAGTTGGGTTAGAGGCAAATTTATGAAGGAATTGTAAACAGCGGAATCTTAGAAACTAAGTTAGAAGGTATATTCTTAACAACTTTGAAGTTTATTAATGTTAGATGATAGTTTAAAGGGTAAATTTCTTGAAATTATGAAGTTAATTGAACTTAGAAAATAACTCAGAGAGTCTTCTGTTAATAGACTTAAATTCTAGTAAACTCAACAACTCATTTCGAATGGTAACTCAAAGAGAGTATTTAGAGTAATTATAGATATGTGAACACTCAAAAGCTGTATCAGAGGGTGTCCTTTAAAAAACCTTAGATATTTACCAAACTTAGAGGTTAAACCTATTGTGAGCTTCAACACCCATATGGTTTATAAAGTAGCTTAGAAGCTTCTCCAGTTAAATACTTTGAGGGTACCTTGACTCAAGGAATAACTCAGAAGGTAATAAAGGTAAAATAAAGTTATATCATCATTTTAAACTTCCAATACCTAAGGCATAAGATAATAAACCAGAGACTAACTAACTTAATTCTTATATAGACGAGTAAATTAGCAATATTTTATAATTTATATGTAAAATAAAGTACTAAGTCGGGATAAACATTTAGAGATCACCAACAAGGACTAATTAGTAAGCAACTAAGTTCCAGGTAAATGGAATTAATGCTTAACTTTACCCATTTTGAAATATTATTTCACAATACTTAGGGACTTTAGTATATACTTGCTTGTGAACAGAGTTAGTTGTTTATGCATATACGATAGATGTGTTTGAATTTGATTTGCTATGGTGGGAACTAAGCACCATATTATGTTTGCTTTGTGACTTATTGTCCTGCTTGAGTTATATGAGCTTAGTTGATCATCTTAATAACAAACTAATTTGAACTTTGTTTAACGTCTAACCTGACATACATTGTAACCCACTAAGGGTATCAGCTAGGATTCATGGGCTAAATACAAAATTCTTCGATGAAGATAGCTAAAATAGTCATTTCCTCACTCTTAATAGAACTAAGTGAAATGAGAAGAGGTCGCAGTAAGATTAGGGGCCATTGTTCGAAGGCAATCTTGGGGTGGAGGATATTCTCCATTGCACAAGCCCCGACTTAGTTCCATTCGTGAGTGTGCGACATCAAACTCCTCAACCTAGATTAGAGCAAGCGTAATTTCTTTAATCTTGCAATAGACCGGATAATATTATGTGATGGCATTTGCTTAAATATGCATTACATCTAACTAAAACTACTTGAAAACCCTAGTTACTCTGTGTTAAATATATAATTATGTCTTCATCCTACTTACTGAGTTAGTTGACGCTTGTTCTCCTGTAACTTATTTTGTAGGTTCATAATGGATTTATAGCAACCACACCAAAAACAGAGTATTAGTAAATGGGGTTAGGCAGTGAGATTCAAGAAGAAATGGTTGGATTCCTATTCTTTACATTCCTTTTCCTAACTTTTCAGAAAACTACATGGGTCTCCTAGGGTGGCCTAGCAGTTACTGATCTTTCGATCTGTAAACTAATTAACATGTATATGTGGGTTTTACAACTACTCTTTTGAAAAGTCAAACTGTAAGTTTTTTTTACACTATTTTTCCAAAGGATTATTTCACATGTTTACAACTAATATGCAATGAATTAGATGCTTTAAAGCGGTTAAGTTAGGTGCGCCTGATGTGGATTAGGTTTATGATAGTAGTTATGAGACTAGCTTCTATTTTAGAATAGTTCAAATAACAGAACTGTTACAACTTTACCATTTCGGGGTGTAACATTTTGCTTACACTTTATCTCATGAAAATAAATAACCTTACTTTAGAGAAAATTGTTATAAAAGCATGCAACGAACTCTGTGATTCTTGTTGAGAAAAACACATGAAAACCATTGAAAAATCTAAGTTAAGATGTTTGTTAAAAGGTAAGGCAAATTGGCACAAGTGGTATTATTAGGCTATCCATAATATTAAGGAACCCATTTCGGGTTCATAGATATCATGTCAACATTCTAAGATCTCTAAGTTACAAGAAGCTTTACATTTTATTCCTAAGGATTTAAAAAACAACTACTAAAATTTTTTTATATCATCCATAGGACCTGTAATAATAAGAATTTTTTTAAAAATAAAAGAAGTAGCCATTAAATTTCACATGGTTGGGATTTTATAATGTTTATAACAAAGCACTATTTTTTCTCTTCTTTTTTAGTCAATTTCTTCTAGAGTCAAACGTTTATGAAGTTTTAAGGGAAGTTGAGTAGTTGTTTGTGGCTTAGTGGTAGGTTAGTTAGGATAATTTGATTTAGGTAATGTAACGAGTCTTAGGTATGAACTAGAGCCTAGTTGATAATTACTGCAATTTAGGTAAACGTGTTTGGTTGATTTGGGAAATTGTTTAATGGCTTGAAGGTTAGCTTCATGTAATTTGGCTAAGAGATAATCTTGTTGTAATGTTTAGAGTTGAAACATTTGGATAAGATATTGCATTTTAGGTTTTACACTAGCAAGAAACATGTTGATTTGGTGATGTTCAGGTAATTAGACTAGTGGATTTAGGTGTTCAAACTCATCAATGGAGTCTTGTAAGGGTCTTTCTTGGTATAATTCCTTAAGGTCGTACATTTGGTCATCGAATATTCATTGAAGTGCCAACCATATTCTCCAACAACTCTTCCCATGTCAATTTTGTGTTTATAGCCCTATTCTTAAGAAATTTCTGATACCACTCAAAAGCCTTTCCCTCAAAATGCATAGCCATAAGACATGCTTTAATTAATGGTGGAGTTTTATCTACCTCAAAATAGTATTCTACTTTATAAACCCAATTTTTTTTTTTAAGTTTTCTCCCCCAAAATGTATGAAATTCCATTTTTGTTGACCTGGTAGGTAGTCAATAGGGAGCAAAGTGGGAAGGAATTTATGTTAGTGATAGGGGTGGATGCGGTTGGTTTAGTACAATTTGCTCTCTTATTGAACAGAACCTAATATAACGATTTATTTAAAAATAAAATAAAATAAAATTGAACCAAACTATACGATTTAGTTCATAAAATTTTCGAACTTGATTAAACACCGGTTCGGTTCGGTTCGAACCATTTATGTTAAATTTTAGTTAAACATTTTTATCTCCAATAATTTTTTTTTTCTATTGAATTTTCATATGTTTATAATTAATTTCTCATATATTAATCATGGTAATGATACTTAGTAAAAGTTATACAAGATCTTAATAAACTTAACTTGATTGAACGATGATAAAAGACTATTCTAACAAATAAACAACAAGGAGGGAGAAATAGAGCTGTCCATCAAAAAGTAATATGAAGAAAATAAAAGAGATACATTCAAGATTGCAAAAGAAATAAGAGATACGTAAAAAGAACCAAGGTGAGACTCTTGATTTGAAAATATATAAGAAAATGATAATTTAGAAAAGAAAAATTTCTAAATGTGAAATTTCAGATAGAACTCACTCGACTCAATCTTAATAATTTACCCAAAAATAAGACAAAGGATAAGAAGATATGAAAAATTTGATAAAATGTATAAAGACTGATGAAAAAAATAAAAATTAGCAAAACAATTGCATAAAATTATTTTTGTTTAACCAAATGGTTTGGTTTGGTTGTTTTTCTAAATTGAACCACGAATCATTTATATATAACTAAACCAAACCGTGATAAAACGTTTCATAAAATAAGCTGTTTTGTTTTTTAGTTTGGTTTGATTCAATTCTTAGTTTGCTCTTTTTTTGCCCAACCTTAGCTAGTGGTGTGAATGCTTACTTAAGTGGTAGTATCATGGAATCTTTTGCTTTCTAAACTTTAACATTAGTAGTTGAAGTTTTAGGTGAAATACTCACTCCTTGCACTTGGGGTTTTAATTTAGTAATAGATTGGGAATGCTGATATATTACCATATTAGCCTTCTTAAGTGCTTCATTCACTGACCTAATTAAGGCCTTGTGTTTTCATTTTGTTGATGCGGGAAAGACTTCAAAATTACTATGTTCCTTTCATGTTGCTCCTTTAAAGTAGCTTACAAGGTCTCTTCAAGCTCAGTTATAGCTCACGTAAACCGCCTCTATCATCACTTATGGTGGTGCTCATAAATTTTAGTTAGAAAAAGAAAGAAAATTATCTCCTAATGTAGAGATTGAAGCTAAAGTCAAACATGACTCAATATTGGGATAATATTTTTATATTTTCCATTGATTTTTGAGTTATTCCTTACAGCATGTATATAGGAATCAAATTTGGTTGCAACAAATCTCACACATACATAGTGTTGAACTTAGGGTTTATTATTTGATTTTGATGAGAACAAAACAAAAAGTGCATATCTAAACATGTTGTTTTTGAAGAAAACAAAACAAGTAGATATTTAAACTAAGTATTATTTGATTATATTGAGATAATTGAATAAGATCAATTAGCTTGCCTAATGATTAAATATATCAATTATCTCTACAAGAAATTTAATCTTTTGAGTGGTGATCAAATGATCTTGAAGTTAGAATGTAAAAGGTATTTTTTTGTTGTGTATGAAAAGAATTTTCAAGTAATATTTAGCCTACCGAATTGATAGTTCAAGATAGAACCAGGCTGACGATATAAAGCCTTGAAAAACACAAAGAAAAGCTCACTGTCCTGGAGGAGCTGGCTTTCCGGTAAAGTATTTTTTATCGGCTTACCAATAGTTCAAAGTAGCCATTGGAGCATTTAATGTACGGTAACAAGAAGAATTTAATGAGTTGTTATAAAAACTCAACAACCCAACTAAAGGTTTTAAAGATCTGATATTCTACTACAATTTAAAGACATTCTTGAGTTTATTCTACTTCTCTTTAATCTCTTGTATACTTATTTGCTATCAAATAAAAAGAGACAGTTGTGGTCCTTGAAAGTCCTTACATTTGTAATCTTGAGTGAAGGAAGTGATACAATTGAGTTAGTTGTATGTAAAAGGGATTGTGTAAGCTTGTGTAGCTCTTGGAGCAATTGGATTGTGAAATCAATAAAGTGAAGTGAAGTATTTGGTTGGAGGCATTATGTATCTGTGGAGACTAGGAGGTGATCCGAACTCTACATTAAATCCGGACTTGATCTTCCTTATCTCTATCTCTTTAAATTTTTGCATTTATTATTGTTTTATTATTGATTTGATTACTCTTATTATTGCATTTAGTCATTTATATCGAAAAAGAATTGTAATTTGTTCTTAAAACTCAATTCACCCCCCCCTCCCCTCCCCCCCCCTTTTGAGTTTAGCTTAGTGTTCTTCAATGGGTATCAGAAGTAGTTTCTAATCACTTACTTAATCGCATATTAAAGTAAAGATCATGGTATCTGATAACTCTAATTTTAAACATATTTTATATGGTGATTTTATAGCATTTCCCGTACATTTTTGGTTTTATTTAAAGAAATTGATACTTAATTGAGTAAAATGTTGATTTCAGGGTTTAAACGCATTCTAGGCTCAAAAACGAAGAAAACGAATCAAGTTTCACTCAATTCCGAGTTCAAACGAAGAAGTTATGAAGTTTTGAAGTTGTGCAGAAATTTTGCCTTTGTGCAGAAAGTTACACGACCTGGGGACACGGCCGTGTTTCAGGCCGTGTCCGGTGACGAAAATAAAATCCGTGTAATACACATATAAAAGGATATCTTAGGGTTCAAAAGGAGAGAGATTTTACAGAAACGGAGAGAAACAAGAGAAGAGAAGAGACTTGAGGAGAACATCGATCAAGAAGCGATAACGACATCGATTTCAAGATTAAAGATTGTTCATCAAATCAAGAGGGGTTTTCATGCTTTATTTCATGTTTTTGATGAATCTCGTTTTTAGATTCATTATGATAGCTTAGAATTCAAGTATTTAGGATTATGGAACCTAGGGTTTCATGTGATTCTTGGATTGAATTATAATTTCAAGAAAGTTTCTATCTTTTCTTGATTCAATTATGTCGTTAATTATTGATTGATAATTCTAGAGTGTCAATACATGATATTATGCATGTTGATTGAGAAATTGCATGTGTAATTAGATCTTAACATAATTGAAGAGAATTACATGTATACTTAGAGATAAGATACATGATTCTTCCGGAAAGTTGATTGTTTGTGTGGGAATTCATTATACATTAATGCGATTCTAAGTTATATTGCTAAGTGAAGAGATTCCGGTAAATAATTTAGAATTAGGGTTAATATGCTTGAGAAAGATATTAGCTTTAATTGTGAATCCCTCCGATCAAGAATAATAGAAATTGACTTGAATATATTTTAAAAGGTTACATGTTAAACACTAGGGGAAATAATTCCTAAATACATCATTGCATACTTAAAGTCGTTCATAGTTTTATTGCTTTCTAATTTGCGTAATTAAGTCTCATAAGTAGTTTAGTTGTTAATTTCAGTATTTTTAATTCATTCAACTCATCATAATTTTCCGGTTAGATAATAAAGTTAAAGTTAATATTAGTACTTAAAATCTCTGAGGGATCGACTCGGACTCATATCCGACTATATTAAAATTGATAGGTGCGCTTGCCTCGTATCAGTATCTAATGCATTAGGCTTCTTGGAAAGATAAGCAATCAATAGGCCTCATCTCTTAACCGATAGCAATTATCTATATTGGAAGTGTAAGATGTCCATATTCTTGAAAGTACAAAATAGACTACTATAGCATGTAATTAACTAAATACCATTTAAGATAGAAGGAAAAGAAGAAAGATATTACTCAAATGATGATTGGAAATTACTTGATCTAAATGAAGTGACCATGAATATTTTGCATTGTGCTATAAATGAAAATGATTTCAATAGAATATGTACATGTAAAAGTACCAAAGGAATATTAGATGAATTACACAGCACATATGAAGGAACTAGTAAAGTAAATGATAAAAAAATAAGCTTATTATGTCGATAATTTGAAAACTTTAGAATGGATCCAAACAAAACAATTGATGAGATGCATAATAGATTCATCAATATCATTAATCCTTTGAGTGCTCTTGGAAAGATATTTACTAACCTTGAAATAAATTCCAAAATTCTTAGGTCTTTGCCAAGAGATTAGGAAGTTAAGAGAACCGCAATTGAGGAAGCTTACGATCTTAATTAAATGACAAACGAACAACTCCTTGGAGTACTTAAAACGCATGAGATGGTAAAGAGACAAGGAAATAAGTCTAAAAAGAAAAAAATTGCCCTAAAAGTCACGAAGGAGAACTCAAGTGATGAAGAAAGCAAAGACAATGATGAGGTCGCAATGTTGGCAAAGAAGTTTAGAAAGTTCATAAAATTCAATAAAAGGATTAAAAAAGATATGGATGGATATGGATAATCTTCTAAGTTCAAGAAGGAAAAGAGATAAATTATCAAATGCTGCAATTATCAATAACCGGGACATATTCAACAATATTGTCCATTGCTTAAGAAGGCCGATAAAGAGTTAAAAAGAAAAGCTATGATAGTAACTTGGAGTGATGGGGACTTTAGCGACTTCGATAATGAAACTTGCTTCGTAGCTCTCAATAATGATGAGGTATACCCTCCTTCACATGACTCCTTATTTGATGAACTTAGGTATATATATGATGACTTATTGAAAGAATTCATAAAAGTGCAAAAAAAAAAATAATAATAATAATAATAAAGTATTGAAGTAAATGATGAGTGAAGTGGGTGATGAGTTTGATATTATCAAAATTGAATACAATAAAGTAGTTGATGCAAAAGAAGAATTAGAAGAAGACAATGAATATTTGAAAATTTAAAATGAGAGATTGACAAAAGAAAATATAGAGATAAGTACTAGAAATAATGAATTGATAAATGAAAATAGCAAATTAAAAGAGGTCAACAAGAATTTTGAAAAATAAATAAAAGAACTAAAACTTGAAGTAAAAAATGATGAAGGTGTGATAGAGAAATTAAGTCGACTAGAAATTGAAAATTCAATTCTAAGAACTAGCTTAGATAACTTAAGAAAATCAATGGTAAAATTCGTAGATGGAGAAAAGAATTTGGATAAAATCCTTAGAACATAACGGCTAGGCTTAGACAAAACTAAAATAGGTTATATTAAGGAGAATGTGTATAGAACATACAAAAGTTATTTTGTTAAGGCATTAAATAAAACTTGTAACTATTGTGGAAGACACGGTCATATTGTTTACACATGTGCATTACGTCGTAATCTCTCCTTCTGCAACAAAAATAAAATGGTTTCGGTCCCTAAGGGACAAGCTTACATTATAACAACTAACCCCAAAAGATCCAAACTAAAGTGGGTACCAAAAAGATAACCGCTTGTTTTGTAGGATCTTTTAAGGCACAACAACAAATGGATCTTGGATAGTGATTGCTCAAGACATATGATGGGAGATGCATCCAAGTTCACATTTATAGACTTAAAGGATGCAGGAAGCGTGATTTTCGAAGATAATCGAAAAGCTCATGTTATTGGTGAAGGTAACATTTGCATTAATAATGATCTTATTATTAAGCATGTGTTACTCGTTGATAATTTAAAACATAACTTACTAAGCATTAGTCAATTGCATGACATAGGATATAAAGTAATCTTTCATGCATCAAAGTATTCTATTGAAAACATTAATAATGACCAAATTCATTTTGAGGGGTATAGACGAGGAAACATCTACAAAATTAACTTCAATATGTTTTCATGCTCTCTTGAGACTTGTCTATTCGCTCAAAACAATGATAGTTGGTTATAGTATAGAAAGTTAGGATATGCTAGTATGGATATCTTATCAAAACTAACCAAAAGGAATCTTGTTAAAAGATTACTTAAAATTAGTTTTGATAAAGATAGAATATGTCAAGTACGTCAATATGACAAACAAACCAAGTAACTCTCAAATCAAAAGATGCCATCTCAACTTCTAGGCCACTCTAATTATTACATATGGATTTATTTGGTCCAACCCAAACCTTAAGTTTGGGAGGGAAAAAATACACCTTAGTCATAATTGATGATTTCACTAGATGCACTTGGACCTTCTTCCTTGTTAATAAGGATGAAATTTATCATATGTTCTTGAAATATAGCAAGAAGATCCAAAATGAAAAAGGTCTTTCTATTGTCTCTATAAGAAGTGATCATGGGAAAGAATTTGAAAATCTTGATATAGAAGATTTTCATAATAAAAATGGAATAGAACATGCCTATTCGGCACTTAGAACTCCGCAACAAAATGGAGTTGTTGAAAGAAAAAATAAGACCTACGCTTTGTGACAATAACCTACCTAAATATTTTTGGATTGAAGCTGTCAATATGGCTTGTTACATATCAAATGGCATTTTTATTAGACCAATTCTTAAGAAAACCCCCTATGAGTTTTGGGAAGACAAAAAACTTAACATATCATATTTTCATCATTTTAGAATAAAATATTACATTCTCAATAATGAAAAGGAACAATTAGGAAATTTTGATTCAAAGTCGGATGAAGACGTTTTTTTTTTTTTTATTCTCTTACTAGTAAAGCTTATAGAATATATAACGAGAGAACACTTGTTGTATAGGAGTCAATTTATGTTATATTTGATGATACTTGTATATATAATGAGTTTAATGATGAAATAGAAAACATTGGTGCTCATTTGGATAATCTTGGTATTAATAAGAATCAATCCAACTCGATTGAAAAGGAATTCTCTAAGCAAGATGAAATTGTTAACAACTCTAACTTAAATTTACCTAAATAATGGAAGTTTGGGAAAAATTATCCTAAGGATCAAATAATAGGAGAACTATCCAAAAGGGTGCAAACTAGAGCCTCACTTAAAAATCTAAGTAATGTAATATTCCTATCTTAACTTGAACTAAAAAATATAAATGAAGCTCTAAAAGATGAGTTTTGGATTCAAGTTATGTAAAAAGAGTTAAATCAATTTACTAGAAATGAGGTATAGAACTTAGTATCTAAACCAAAAGATACACCAGTAATTGGCATCAAATGGGTATTTTGAAACAAGTTAAATGAAACCGGAATATTAACAAGAAACAAGGCACGTATAGTTGCAAAAGGATACAACCTAGAAAAAGGAATTGATTTCGATGAGACCTTTGCTCCAGTTGCCAAATTAGAGGCCATTAGAATGTTTTTAGCATTTGTTATATATAAAGACTTTAAACTATATCAAATGGATGTTAAAAGTGCCTTTGTAAATGGCTTCAGCAAAGAAGAGGTATATGTAGAGCAACCACCAGGTTTTGAGGATAATGAATTCCTAAACCATGTCTATAAGCCCAATAAAGCCTTGTATGGATTAAAGCAAGCTCCTAGAGCTTAGTATGAAAGATTGAGTGACTTATTGATAAGGAATAAATTTACTAGAGGAAAACTTGACACAACTCTATAATCATATACTAATTGTTCAAATATACGTTGATGACATTGTGTTTAGTGCTACTCACATGGATTTAGTTAATGAGTATGTCCAATGTATGAAAAATGAATTTGAAATGAGTATAATGGGAGAATTCAACTATTTTTGAGGCCTTCAAGTTAAGCAAACCAAAGATGGAACCTTGATTAACCAAGGTGAATATACCGAAGAACTCTTAAAAAGGCTCAAAATGGAAAATTACAAAACTAAGCCAACTCTAATGAGCACCCACCCTAAAACTTGATAAAGATGAGAATGGAGAGAGCATTTGTGAAAAGATGTATAAGAGTATGATAGGAAGTCTTATATATTTAACTACATCTAGGGCGGATATCATATTTGCTGTGTATTTATGTACACGATTTCAATCTTGCCCTAAAGAATCACACTTGAATGTAGTTAAATGCATTTTCAAGTATCTTGTGAGTACTATTGAAATCGGCTTGTGGTATCCCAAGTTCACCTCACTTGATCTTGTTAGATATTTCGATGTCAACTTTATCAGTTGCAAAGTTAATCGGAAAAGCATAACCGGGACATGTCATTTCTTTGGTAATTCATTAGTATCATGGTACTCAAATAAACAAAACTCAGTAGCACTCTCTACCACTGAAGCTGAATACATAGCAGAGGGTAGTTGTTGTACTCAAGTATTATGGATGAAGCAAACTTTGCTTGACTATGGTTTAGAATTTACCAATGTTCCAATAAGATGCAATAATACAAGTGTTATCAATTTGACCAAAAATCCAATTTAACATTTTAGGACTAAGCATATAGAAATTAAACATCACTTTATTCGTGATCATGTGCAAAATAATAATATTTGCTTAGAATTTGTTCACACTAACAATCAAATAGCCAATATCTTCACAAAACCCTTAAGTAAGGAAAGATTTGTAGTCTAAGAAGAGAATTAAGAATTATCTTGCAAGATGAGTGCTAGACATATAAGAACCAACATGGCCTTTTCAAATAGAATTAACTTGCTAAGTAAGTTGATAAAAAAATATCACACTATATGGTATAAGAAACATGATCATATGGCTTTTATACATTAAATATCACATTTAACATGTTTTGGGTACACTTGAAGTCCTTCATACCTATCCAAGTTTACATATGTACAAAATTATCATGCATTGGTTTCCATGCCTAAAATTAGGGCTTACATGTCTATTTTCATTCATAAATCATGTTTGAGTGGTCAAATTGGCTTAATTTAAATTTCATGCATATTTAACCTCTCTAGACCCTTTTTAGGTTTAAGTGCAAAATGGAACATTTCTTGCTTATATGGAGGTTGCTTAGCTTAATCACGTATCTTTTATATCTCTCAATGTCTTTTAACATGTTTGAAGCATAAACTTCTCTTGAACATTAAGAAAGGATCTCCACTTGCTCTCTAGCCACTTACATGATTAAGAAACTCAAGTAGTTGTTTCACAATTTGTAGAGCCTTAAAACTATATTTTGTGCCTATCATGCTCAAACATGTATTTGAAATTTGCTTGAATTGTTGGTGTACAAAAACTCAATGCTCATGCACCTAATTTGCTCATATATTGACACTTTTACTTTATCATTAATTACTTAGCTCTATGGTTTTGATTCGGATAAATCTTGGCTATCTAGTTAAAAATTAAGTTGTTCAAGCCTTAATGACTCAAATAAACTTATTTGAAGTGTTAAGATGTTCATCGAATCTCTATAAATCAATTTGATTTGGCAACTTTACTCAATCAAAAGACCTTACTTTTTCTCTGCAAAATTGCAGACAACCGGTATGTCGGTTAGACAATTCATTGGCTTGTTGGTATACTGCTTTAGTTTTTCACTTATTTTCGGTTTTGTTCTTGTAACCGACAAGTCGATCCATCTCACCACTGGCATGCTGGTGTACTCCACTTCTGAAGCAATTCATTATGCTTCTGTTCTCTTAGCCGGCATGCTAGCTCACCCAAATACCGGCATGCCGGTTAATTAGTTTTGAGGTGCGACTTAAAGTTGCGCCACACCATCTCTCTTCCTCATCCTTCTTCTACAAAAACCCTTTTTTCCCGTCCTCAAACCCTAACCCTTTTCTCTCTTTTCGATCCATCTCTTTTCTTCCATTAAAATCCAAAATTTCTTCCATTAATCAACTCTCCACTCTCTCCTCTTTCTCTTTCTCTTCATCTTTCATCAAACTTCTCCTTCTTCTTCTTCCTCTCTTCACTTTCTCTCTTTACCCATACCCACCAACCATTACGTTGCTACACACTGTCCACACACTTCTACCTTTACGTCGGCTTCCCTTATACTTACTCTATTATCATATCCACTTTCCCCCTTCTTCCTCATCCTCTTCACCACAATCACCCATCTCCATTTACCTTTATAACATCCTTGGCACTGCGTATTGCTCGTGGTTTAGCACTCTTGGCCTATGATAACCACCTCTTTCACTCCCAACAACACTCTCAACGTTTTGAGAAATTTGTCAATCTAGAGGTTGATACTGGTATCTCTTATCCATTGGAGGTACTCGAGGAGTTTTGCATTGCAGCCTTTCTCGAGGGCATCACTAATCATGTCCTCAATATCCTTCGACTTCCTTATGAGGTATACGATGATGCTATTAAGTATTTTTATTGTAATATGTCGGATTCTCTAGATGATCAAGGTAGACCAAAACTGAAAACGAATTTAAGTGATGAGTTGCATTGTAGTGTCCTCTATACTTATGTTTATGGTACTTTAATTATTATTATGCTTAAGGATATTTGCGGTCTTATTGGTGTTGTTGTTGGTGGGACGGAAGTACATGTAAATTACTATGGAGCCAAATTCTATGAGAGAGTCTTTAGATTTAAAGGCATTGGAGTAGACTAGGAAAAAACAAAAAAATTGGTTGTCATTCGCTTCGACCTTAAGGCAAAAATCCTTTACCATATTGTCACTCATAGCTACTGTTCTCGTTGAGGCTAGCAATCCAACATCACCTTTAAGGACTTATGGATTTTGTATTATTTAATAATGAATAAGCAGATTGATTTTTTTAGTATTGTAGTCCAATGCTTTAAAAATATAACCAATAACCCATCTTGAGCTTTTCTTTGCTTTAGGCGATTGGTTACACAATTGCTTATAAGAAAGAGTGTTCAGTTTCCTTCCTCCCCACGGGTAGCTTGAATCAAGAACTTATAATTAATTGATATTTGTAAGGGGATTTGGAAGAAATCAGGAAACAATTGGGTTAGGCGGAAAGACTTTCCTCCTCTTGATCTTACCTCTATACGTAGCCTACAGGAGGCTATTATTTTTTCTGATGAGCTAATTAGTCCCAGTGCTTATACTTCCTCTGCTGCGGCTCTTAGCTATGTTGGTATTTGTAAGCCCTAAAGCCAAGTCAAGTCAAGTAACTGTAGATTTGAGCTTAAAACCCAAGGTTTAGGGCGATCGGTTAAAGGATCCGATCAAACCCAAATTATAAACTATTAAGAGAAATATTAGTAAAAATGACCCCGTAAACTTAAATTTTAGAAAATAAGTAGTAAAATAGGAGACTATAAAATTTTCAAATTTTAAGCATAATAATTGTTAATTACCGAAAAGGCGAAAAGTGTAATATAATAACTAATAAATTACTAGAGATAGATTATATGTATACTAAAAATTTTAGAATGACCAAAATAATAATTAGGAATGTTCACGTGTACCCCACATGTATTTACGTGTAGATAAAAATACTCGTAATTACCAAAATTGGCTGAAAACTAAGCAAATAATTAAAGAAAAATATAAAATAATTATGGAAAAATCAGAAAAAATTAGAAGATGATAAGTTGAACTAAGATCAGGTCGTGGCAGGTTCAAATCAGAAAAAGAAAAATTAGCCAATGAGAATTAGACAACCTAAAAGCCAAAAATCAAGGAATTGGGGCAAAGTCTTATCAAATTAATGCATATTAATTACTACAATTGTCTATAAATAAGGGAAAAATTTCCAGAAGTCATTTGGTCAGTTTAGGATCTGATAAAAATTGAAACACTAAAAAAATCGAGAGAAAATCCAGAAAATAAAAAAAAAAAAGAAAACTGTGCAGATTAGGCAAATGAACTAAACCCACCACTCACCACCACCTGGGACCGAACCACCACCACTACCCTACACTAGAACCACCGCCTGGACCGGCCGACAACCTTGGACCGAGTTTGGACGACCAGAAAGGTTCGAACCGGTTAGTCTCTTATTTACCCCAATTTTTGTATAATTGTGTAAAATTAGTTATTTTGCCCAGAAAATTATGAAACTTGATATTCTAAGGTTTTATTGTATGTAGATTTAGGGAAAAATATTTATTTAGTTTAATTATGTCTAGAAATATAAGGTCCTTAACAAATTGTTCAAAACCGAGCATGATTAAACCGGAAAATAAATAGACTTAGGAGTGTAGTTTGGAGCTCAAATTTTTTCTGTAGGATTCTCATATGATGTAGAACAGTGCTATGCAGCCATTTTTTTTAAATTAATTTTTGAAATTTTTAAGTTACTTTTTAGCCCTAAAATGATGGAAAAATTAGGTGATTTAGAGTTAATTAGGTGATTAGGATGTTAATTACTGATTAGGATATTAATTATATGTTTAGGGATGTTAATCTCTAAAGTGGAACCCTAATCCTAGCCTTTTGGTATTAAGTATGGTTAATTAGGGAAATTAGGTAAGTAATATAAGAAATTAGTAATATGTGAAAGTGTAAATTAATAAATCTAAAAAAAAAAAGGTTATTTAGATAATATTATAATAGAAATAAAAATAATAATAAATCTGAAATAATATTTAATTTTAAGTAAATATCTCAAAATGTAAGATTTTTACACATCAGGAATAAATCCGATACCTCAATTAGGGTTAGCGTGTACCAAATAGTATAGAATACCAAATTACGACCCAATAGGATATTTTAATACCCGAGCGTAATGTGATTAATGTCATACTGGGATTCGGGCTTATTTAAGACTTAGGAATTAAAACTAGAATCTAGTTTAAGAGTCGAACCCCGAAATAGAGTACAAGGAATCATTAGAGCGTTATAGGTATACATGGGGAAAATGAGTTACATTATGAATTAGAATAAAAATCCATAAAATATAAGTACTAAAAAGACCTATTTGTATTATAGGACACCCAGAAACAAATCAGCTCACGATTAAGGGATCGAGCGATCGAACAATTTCAAGTAAGTTGGGTTTTTGCTTATTGTAATAGAGTACTAGTTTTGTAGTGCTCGGAGACTTAGGCTTGTATATGATTGTGATTGTAAGTAGTTTGCGCATATGTATGATTATCTGAATTTGTGCTGAAATTTGTATTGTAACTGATTGAATTGGTATGAACTTGTTTGAACACCTTAAACGGAATTTAATCTTAGTCGACCCTAATAACAAAAAATGTCACACATTGCAACCCGTTAGGGGATCATAGGATTCTCCAACCAAATACCGACCCCTTCAAAAGGGATAGCGCAGGATTGCAAAATGGTCCCTTCTTCATCCTCAGTCGAACTAAGTGATAGGAGAGGAAGTTGCGGCGGGGGTGAAGTCAATGGTTCGAAGGTGGTCGCGGGAGGAGCGAGGTCTCCATTGCACAAGCCTGAGTTTGATTGTGAGCTGTTGCATAATATGGAACTCCTTAACCCGGATTGGAGCGAGTGAAATTTCTCTGATTTCACAACGGACCGGACTACGTTGTGCGATGACACTTGATTGTTACATTGCATGAAGATAATTGTTTGATAACCCTGTTTGTGCTTGTATGCATTCATGAGTCTCCAATTCAACTTACTGAGCTGTAGTTGCTCATACCCTTATAGATCCTTTTGCAGGTTCTGATTTGTGATCACTTCAAGTATTATGCCGCCCTACAATTATCCAAAGGTTAGTCCTTTTGGAAACCAGGGGTGTGAGGATCAAGTTACTTAGTATAATGTGAAATTAGACTGACCTTGTAGTTAAGTGTTAAAGATCGATAGTTATTCTGTAAATTAGTAAACTGTGGTGATTATGTAAAACTTCCTAAGAAGCTCTGTGAACTTACTTATAATTATCTATGTTTAATAGAAATTTGTGATAATTATCATAATTGTAATATAATTATTAATCTAACTGTTTACTTCAAAGCGAGGAGTCGTCGACGCCTTGTGTAGATTATGTCTATGGTAGGCACTGTGAGGCCAGTTACTATCATAGAATGGTTTACACGGCGGGACTGTTGCGACTCTGCGACTTCGGGGCGTAACAGTATTCCTCCTCCTGCAAGATCTTCTCATTAGCCTCCATTTGATTTTAAGTTCTCTTCTTTTGATCCAGCTGCTCCTTTGGTCTCTCAGCATCTTTTTTATCAATATTCAGAGATGTGCTACAATTAGCTCTGGGAAGACATTCATAATCATTTACATAACGGGTTTTAAGGGCTCTATAATCATTTTCAGTTGAATTACCACTATCCTTCCTACCCTTTTCCTCCTTCAGCTTAAGATGACAATCCTCCTGTTGCCTAGTTATGTACTTCAGCTTTTTATCCTTTTTTTGCTCTTTTTGTTTAAGGACTTAGCCTTTAGTTACTTTATCTTTTTGTGTATTGAGAATTTTGGTCCTTATTATACCTACTTGTACTGCTAAATATTTGTAGCCCTCGTAATCTCTTTGCTAAACCTCTATGGGTTGTCCATTGCTAGTTGTTTTCGTGTTTTTTTCAAGCTTTGTATGTTTTTTATTTTCTTTTTGCAGGGAGCATATTCTCCGGTATAAGTTGGAACTCTGTTGAATTTTTTGCTTGAATTTTTTTCCCTCTTCACCGCCTGGATCCTTCTCCTTTTGATGAGGCTAAAGGGAAAGAATAATTTAAGTCATTCATTGGTTAATTCAAGTCAAGTCGATAGTCTAAAATTTACAATTGCCTAAATTGGATATCTTTATTAATTGGTTAATTATAAGTAAATTGGGCAATGGTTATTCCTTGTTAACTCCTAGACAGATATATTATAGCTTTAGCAAATTTATTATATCGACTTATCATGAAAAAGAACAATTCTCACCTTTTTGTTTAATCTTATTCAATAATTGATCATCTTGAATTCTCACAATAAATTGAGGGGGAACTCTTAAAAGAGTTTTGTTCTCATAAAAAAGAGGGAGATTGTTGAACTTATGATTTATTATTTGATTTTGATGAGAACAAAATAAAAAGTGTTTATCTAAACATGTTATTTTTTAAGAGAACAAAATAAGTAGATGACTAAACTAAGTATTATTTAATTACATTGAGATAATTGAATAAGATCAATTAGCTTACTTAATAATTAAATATATCAATTATTTCTATAAGAAATTTAATCTTTTGAGAGGTGATCAAATGATCTTGAAGTTAGAATATAAAGAGTATTTGCTTATTGTGTATGAAAGGAATTTTCAGGTGATATTTAGCTTATCGGGTTGACCGTTCAAGGTAGAACTAAGTTGATGGTATGAAGCATTGAAAAACACCAAGAAAAGCTCATTGTCTTGGAGGAGCTAGCTTGCCGGTAGTTCAAAGTACTGGTAGGTCAGTTTTAAGTAACCGTTATAGCATTTAATATGTGGTAATGGGAAGAATTTAATGAGTTGTTATAAAAGTTCAACAACTCGGCCAAAGGTTTTGAAGATCTGATATCCTATTATAATTTAAAGATATTCTCTTATATTCTTGAGTTTATTCTATTTCTTTTTTGTCTTTTATACACTTATTTACTATCAAACAAAAAGAGACATAGTTGTGGTGCTTGAAAGTCTTCATATTTGTAATCTCGAGTGAAGTAAGTGATACAATTAAGTTAGTTATGTGTAAAAAGGATTGTGTAAGCTTGTGCAACTCTTGAAGCAATTGGGTTGTAAAATCAATAAAGCGAGTAAAGTTCTCGATTGGAGGCATTGAGTGTCCGTAGAAATTAAGAAGCGGTTCGAATTCTACATTAAATTTATGTTTGATTTTCTTTATATTTATTTCTTTAAATTTCTGCATTTATTATTGTTTTGATTATTTTTATTATTACATTTAGTCGTTTATATCGAAAAAAAATTATAATTTATTCTTAAAACTCAATTCACTCCTTGAGTTTAACCTAGTATTCATCACACACACACACATATATATATATATATATATATATAACATTCCCCTTATAACTACTAATACCACCTCATCACTACGAGAAAACTTTTATTTATAGTTATATAAAACAATTATAAATTTAAAATAGTGGACTTTAGATAAGGGTCGACCCCTTCATAAGCTTTACAATTTTTATTTTCCCAAGCCGACACAGCAGCATTGGCAAACATAACAACATCATCTGCTGAGTCTTTAGTTGCCACGCAAGTTACACTTGCTACATAACAGATATCACACGAGTCCTTCACTTCCCTTTCTTTAAAAAAAGTCGAGAAACCCTAATTCTTTAACATAACATTTCAAGAAGTCTAAATTACAAGAAACTTTACATTTTATCCTTAAGAATTTAAAAAACGACCATAATTTTTCTTTTATATTATCTGTAGGACCTATAATAATAAGTTCGTTTAAAAAAGAAAAGCAATCGTTGTGGAATTTCACTTACCAACGGCTAGGATTTTATAATTTTTAATCAGGCTAAAGAAAAAGAAATAATCTAAGGTGGTAACAATAAAAAGGAGCCAATATCAGTGTTAAAGGGAAATGGGTCTTAAATTATTCAAAAATCCTATAATATCATTAGAGTAATATTTTTTAAAAAAATTTAAATAATGGTAATCATTAATTTACGATTTTAAAAAATTTCAAGAAAAAACAATTTACAGGATCCAAAATTCACGTTAAAGCACTCGATGGACATTACGGCTTAAAAAATCGTGTCAAGGAAACTTCGTTTGGTGATGGCGTTAGAACATCTTTAACGCTGGATCCTCATCTGCCGTGGGGGAACCTTATACGCCTCTTCAAGTGATATTATGTGCTCCTTAACTAAGGGACGTTCCCAACCCTTTTTTTTTTCTTTTAAATTTGTAAAAGGAAAATTAATACTGCAAAAAAATAATATTATTAATTATAATGTACAAAATTAAATTTGTACATACTAAAATTGTATTTATAAAATATTAAAAATTAATGATTTAAAAGTAATTTTATATGAACCATAAAAAATATAGAAAAATGTTAAGGAATTCTATTATAGAAATGTAAAGATAAAATATAGAGTTTAAAAGTATAAAGTTTATGAGAAAGTTAGATGTGTTAAAATAATGAGCTTTCAAAGTTCCTACGGTCTTACAAGTTAGAACGGCAGCGTTTTGTTTCTTTGTTTTCTTTTTTCCAAGAGTAAACATATGATTGGGGGTTATTGGCTAGAAGTAGTACCCTTTTTTTCCTTCCCATCTCTTGGTCAGTTAAAAAAAGTCAAAAACCTAGGACAAGAGTGAAGACACAGCTGTAGCCTTATACCAAAGTTCCGTGGTTGCTGTTAACGCGTACTATGCGACTCCTTTAGTTTCAAGTCCCAACTCCGCTCCAGCTGTTCTCCTTTCTCTCACTGCCACATCAACTCAACCCCACACGCTATTTACTATTCTTAATAATTCTGCACTGCATTCTTCTACTTATTTATTTACTATTATTGTTATTATCGTGATTATTATATATTTAAATAAAAATAATCTTCTCAACCTTTGTATAACATGTAACATATTACCTTCATTATTTATGAATATAATGTAAATATTACGAGAAAGATGATGGGGTAATTTTCTTTGAAGTCCCACTTTATTATATTCTTTAAAAAAAATTTATACATTAAACTTCTAATTTATATTTATTTATTTATACATGGTATATAACTGATTACCTTATTGTCTGAACAAATAAATAATCAAATAAAAAAAAGAAACGCACAGGCGCAGGCAGAGCCATAGAATAGACCTAGATCTTGCGTTCTCAGTTATCATGACAAAAATCTGTAATTCCAGTATGTCTGTCGGCGGACATTTTCCATCATTTTAATTATAATATAAAGCATTTGCATCCTGTCGCTTTCTTTCCTCGCAAGCCATTTCTCATTTCATTTTATTTCATCTTCGTATTTATTATTATTATTTCTCTGGTCTGGTCTTGTCTGTACATAAACATAGGCAGAAATAAAAATTTTAAGAAAAAGCACACATTGTTTTTGTCACTCACTCTATCCATAACGCCTAAGCCACCACGAAACCTCCCACACAAAAAAAACCCAGAAACACAAAGTGAATGCGAGTCACACTGCTTCTTTTTGCTGTAATAGTCCACTTGATCTTGAAGTGATTGCTAATTTATGTGCCACCTGGTGATAAAGATTGGAGCTTCAGGTACTTTTTTCGTTTGATTTAGTATTTTGTTGGTAAATGTTCTGTCTTTATGCAAAACAAAATCATCTAAGGTTTTTGCGAATCTTTTATCATCTTAGAACGAGAAAAATTGATAAAGTAATTTTCCGTTCGAAAGGAGTGTTATTTTGTGTGCATTTTGTGAATAGAGATCGTTCCTTTATGTAGTTTTTCTGTTTAATTTTGCATATTGTTGGTAAATTTTTAATCTTTACTGAAAATTTTACCCAAAGTTTGTGAACTTTCATTTCTCCATAACAGGAAAAAAAAAATGATAAGAGTGTTTTCTGCCTGAAACACGGGCTGTTTTGCGTGCATTTTGGAAAGAAAGATTGGAGGTTTAGATGAGTTTGCTGTTCAATTTTGCATTTTGTAGGTAAATTTGCAATCTTTACTGAGAAAATCATATAATGTTTTAGTTCTGTTTGGCTGCTGAGAAAATTAAGGCTAAACAACTGATCTTTAATTTCAATAAATCTGTTAATGCTGACCAGTTTATTTACTTGTTAGATCTGTGTTCGTTGCAATAGGAAAAAAAAAAAAAGTGTTCATTACATATTGGAAATCAAAGAAAATTTTCTCTTGTATCTTTATTTTTAACAGTGGCACATTGTATTTGTTGAATTTACAGGCATGAAAATTTGTTGTTGAGTTCAGTGGGTCTGAATTAGGAGCTTTTGTTCACAATGGAGTCCGAAGGGGAAACTGGGGTAAGGATTTAGTTGTGTTGTGAGAAATACCGAAGCTAGAGAGCATAAATGTGGACTGATGAAAAAATATGCTTATTGAATGTCTACTGTTATCTATTAATACTTGCTCTGTCTTTTATGCGGTGTTTTTCTTTTTTATTTCTCTCTCCCACACCCACATGGTAAAGAATGAACATAAGCTGAAACTTATGAAAAACTTTCACCTTTTTCCTCTATGTTAAATTTGCTTGGAGATCTTTTATCTGTTGTGTTTGGTAGAAGAGATATCTGTTGCTTATATTTTCCACTTTCCGCCGTAGTGACAATGTGGACTCCCATATAACATGAGAACTTGAAGAGTTGAAGGAGATACTATCCAATTTATTCTTTCTACCGCACATAAGATTTAAGAAGTTTGTGCAATTTGTCAATTGTGTGAAATTGTCTCAGGGAAAGACTATGAAGGCTTCAAAAGGTCAAGTATGCCAGATTTGTGGTGATAATGTTGGGGAAAACTGGGATGGCGAGCCATTTGTTGCCTGCGATGTATGTTCCTTTCCTGTGTGCAGACCTTGCTATGAGTATGAGAGAAAGGATGGAAATCAGTCGTGCCCTCAATGCAAAACCAGATACAAGAGGCACAGAGGTTGGTGTTCTGAGTCATGCCTCTTCAGAAGTAGTTTTTGCTTGTTCATATACTGGATTATGGTCTTCCACTATCTTTGTTGCTACTTTCAGTTAGTCACTTAATTTATATGTATTTTCTTCTATCTGCCACAATAGAACTGCAAAGATGTTTGCTCGTACCAATTCCTTTCTGTTTCACATAGTATGTGGGTCAGAGGTTATGCAGCAAATACTGTTCCTCTTGCTCTGGCTTTTATGCTGCTGTAGTTGTAGTCATTCTCTTTTGTTAGAAAGCTATTATAACCTTGAGCTTGCTTGCAAAAAGTTTTCTATAACATTTCTTAATTCCATTTACTTGTGATACGTGCTCATTTTGATTACTTTGTTTTCTGTCCCATTTCGATCCATTTGTTCCAGGGAGTCCTGCTATTCATGGTGATCAATTAGAAGATGAGAACACTGAAGCTGGTGCCAGTGATTTTAACTACTCAGAAGATCAGCATCAAAAGCAGAAAATTGCAGAACGCATGTTGAGCTGGCATATGAATTATGGACAAAACGAAGATGCTGCTCCAAATTATGACAGAGAGGTTTCTCACAATCATCTTCCTAGACTCACAAGTGGACAGGAGGTAGGTTATTAGACACCTGTGATAGCTTTTGCTAATTTAAATGGCTATCTTAACTTGCCCACTGATTTAAGTGCTGTTGTACACTTAGGTTTCTGGGGAATTCTCTGCTGCTTCTCCTGAGTGTCTCTCCATGGCTTCTCCTGGAGTGCCTGGTGGCAAGCGTGTACATCCATTACCCTATGGAGCTGATGTTAATCAATCATGTATACCCCATCGACAAGCACACGTGTCATAAGATGTTCATTTTCTGGTTACAAACATCTTGACAATAATCATATTTTTCCCTCATTCACAGCTAACCCTAGGATTGGGGATCCGGCAAGGGAATTTGGAACCTCAGTACTGAACAATGTTGCCTGGAAAGAGAGAGTTGATGGATGGAAGATGAAACAGGAGAAAAATGTCATTCCAATGAGCACTGGGCAGGCTGCATCTGAGAGGGGAGTTGGAGATATTGATGCTAGCACTGATGTGCTTGTGGATGATTCATTACTGTGAGTCGCTAATTATAGTGAATGAGTTTCTTTTGGTGTTCATGAAATGAGGCATCTTTTCATGCTTATATTTTTCTCTTTCATAGGAATGATGAAGCTCGCCAGCCCCTTTCAAGGAAGGTCTCAATCCCATCATCCAGAATAAATCCTTATAGGATGGTCATTGTTCTGCGACTCATTATCCTCTGCATTTTCTTGCACTATCGAATAACGAATCCTGTACGCAATGCGTATGCTCTGTGGTTAATATCCGTTATATGTGAGATATGGTTTGCGATATCCTGGATTTTGGATCAGTTCCCGAAATGGTTTCCTGTGAACCGCGAAACATATCTTGACAGGCTTGCTTTAAGGTATGACAGGAATCTTAGGTGTTTTCACATTCCTCATCACTTCTCATTTCGTAATCCTTATCACTTCTCTTATTTAACTAACTTGGAAGTAATTTCTCATTTTGTGGGACAGATATGATAGAGAAGGGGAACCTTCGCAATTAGCTGCTGTCGATATCTTTGTCAGTACTGTTGACCCACTGAAAGAACCTCCACTTGTGACGGCCAATACTGTGCTTTCAATTCTTGCAGTTGACTATCCAGTGGACAAGGTCTCTTGCTATGTCTCAGATGATGGAGCAGCAATGTTGACTTTTGAAGCTCTAGCAGAAACGTCGGAGTTTGCAAGGAAATGGGTTCCTTTCTGCAAAAAGTATAGCATTGAGCCTCGTGCTCCTGAATGGTATTTTGCTCAGAAAATTGACTATCTGAAGGATAAAGTTCAACCATCATTCGTCAAAGATCGCAGAGCTATGAAGGCAAGG
This sequence comes from Lumnitzera littorea, assembly GCA_024138015.1. Lineage (NCBI taxonomy): Eukaryota > Viridiplantae > Streptophyta > Magnoliopsida > Myrtales > Combretaceae > Lumnitzera > Lumnitzera littorea. Next base: position 1,044,734 of record JAMXBB010000006.1, read on the forward strand.
ATTTTCTATTGACCAATGCTTACTATGATTCCTGCCCTTATTTTTCCCCCCTGATGGCATCCATACACATTCTTTTTGCATGTTTCACAGAGGGAGTATGAAGAATTCAAAGTGCGCATCAATGGACTTGTTGCTAAGGCCCAAAAAGTCCCTGAGGAAGGATGGATTATGCAAGATGGTACTCCCTGGCCTGGAAACAACACCAGGGACCATCCTGGGATGATCCAGGTGAATTAATTGCTAGCCTCATTATCTTTGTAAAATTTCCATTTATCTGCGTTAAATCATGCAGCTAGAAAAAGAAAATTTCCTGTTACCCCTTCTTGTAGATCTGATTTGACTTGTTTCTATTCTCAAAATGATAAGAGATTAGAGTTAGAATTTCAAATCCTAGGGTTCTGTGACACGACTCTGTTGCTATTTTTTGCATTTTTTCATTCTTTATTTTGGATATGTGATTGATGATTTGCAGATGTCTCTTCTTATGGCTTTCCAATTAAATTGACATTAATAACATGCTGGATTTAATGGAGCAGCTTGGTTGCCAATCTAATTGCAACAGCCCAACTGTATAAGTTTACTTTTCTTCTCTTACTTTCACCCTTATGATGATCACATGCAATTGTATAACTATGGAAATTTTTGTAAATCATTTGTCTTGTACAGTACTCATTGATTGTCCTTGGAGCACTCATTATCAAAACTGGTTTTTCTTTTATATCGTGTTAAGGACTTAAATGGGGTTAGAATAGTAAATTGGGGATATTGCCACGAGTGCTTTATGCACCGTGTGCTAAATGTTAATACTTACTCCAGGTAATTAATTGCTTTATAGTGGCTGGTGACAGCACTTGCTTTATTGTTTCATAGCATAGTATCTGAGGAGTCTTATTGCCATGTTAAAGTTGTTAAATAACGGTATGTTTTGCAATATGCAGGTTTTCCTAGGTCAAAGTGGTGGGCCAGATGCTGAAGGCAATGAGTTACCTCGGTTGGTCTATGTTTCTCGTGAAAAACGGCCTGGTTTCCAACATCACAAGAAAGCCGGTGCTATGAATGCTCTAGTGAGTGTATACTGTTTTGCAGAGAGAGATTACTTCATTTGAGTTTTTATCTTACTTTTTGGAAAATGTAATTTCTTTACAGGTCCGAGTTTCTGCTGTCCTCACTAATGGTCCTTTCTTGTTGAATCTTGACTGTGATCACTACATCAATAATAGCAAGGCTTTGAGAGAGTCAATGTGTTTCCTGATGGATCCTAACCTTGGAAAACATGTTTGTTACGTGCAATTTCCTCAAAGATTTGATGGTATTGATAGGAACGATAGATATGCCAACCGCAACACGGTTTTCTTCGATGTAAGTCCTCTGCTTTGAGGGGCTATCCTTTTCTGTTGATGACCAATGTAGCATAAAAGTTGACAAAAGCTGGAGTTTCTTATGTACTCTATGTTAGCATTAGCATATGTCTGCAAATAATTGTTAAGCTTGAAGAAACCTATTTGATCGCATTTTTTCTTAGCCTTGTTGACATTTTTGCTAATTTGTCCATATGATATTTAGATAAACTTGAGAGGTTTGGATGGCATCCAAGGTCCTGTTTATGTGGGTACTGGGTGTGTTTTCAACCGGACAGCTTTATATGGTTATGAGCCTCCTTTAAAACCAAAGCATAGAAAGGCTGCAGGAATGCTTTCTTCTCTCTGTGGTGGATCGCGAAAGAAGAGTTCAAAATCCAGTAAAAAAGGCTCAGACAAGAAGAAATCTAGCAAGCATGGAATTGATTCCACAGTGCCTGTCTTTACTCTGGATGATATTGAAGAAGGAGTTGAAGGTACTACCAGCCTTGTCTACCTTGTTGCATTACCCCCCTCTCCCTCAAATAATAAATATGAAAGCACGCTAGATCTAACTAGTTTAAATTTTGACAACAGCTACTTGTGGATCTAAAATATATCATGGTATTAGAGCACAACGTCTTGCATCTGGATCCCCACATTGTCATTTCTCCTCCCCATTCGAGTGAGCTGTCTAGTTGATGGTCTTCAATTGATAGTCTAGCTAGACTAGTGAAGAGGAGTATTTAGTGATAAATATAAAAGCCTCTACCATATCTATAAGTTTAAACTATAAGATCGGGAGGTTATTGAGCTATACTTTACCCTATTGAATGTGATTCATCTCATTATTTGGCATTTTCATAAATGGCCTAATATGTAGACCTCAAGAGATGCTGAGATGGTAGAGTCGGTGCCTGGAATGATGGAATTTTTTGTGTATCAGTGTTTTATTAAGATACTTTCTTTGGTGTCATTTTTCATGGACTCGGACTATCAAGTCTACTCCCTCTCTTCTCAGAATGACTGTTTGATAAAGTGACATCATCACGACCAGGACTCAACTTTTTAGTAATTGCTGCTTTATGTGGATTATAGGTGCTGGATTTGATGATGAAAAGTCATTATTGATGTCGCAAATGAGCCTTGAGAAGAGATTTGGTCAATCTTCAGTTTTTGTTGCTTCTACACTCATGGAAAATGGAGGCGTTCCCCAATCAGCAACTCCAGAGACTCTTCTTAAGGAAGCCATTCACGTCATTAGTTGTGGGTATGAAGACAAAACAGACTGGGGAAGTGAGGTACACTTATCAATTGACTTTTTTATCTCGCTCTAGTATCATGAACTGTGCATGTTGGAAAAACTGTTGCCTTTCTCAAGAAGAAACTTGTGGTCGACTAAATGGTAGAATCCTGTTGTGCATTAGGAAGGTGCTTTAAAAATTTCAAGGGTCACGATCTGCACATTTCTGGGATCTTTTTGTTTTGTGCATTTTTGTCCGTGTCCAACCTATGTATGATCTTTCCAAATCTGTATCTATTAAGTGTATTTCTCGCTTCGCCTCTTTGGTATCTTTTTTAGCTCAACGCCCAGTTTTTAAACTGGTATGAAGATGATACTTACGACACCAAATTGACGAGCCAGTTGGGCCTTTGGCTGGTTACACTGCATCATATAGATTTACTTTCCTGTTCATATGTGGAATGCATTTTGTTTTCTGGCATTATCTGAAGAACTAATGATATTCTTCTGTGCTGTAGATTGGATGGATTTATGGTTCTGTTACGGAAGATATTCTCACAGGGTTCAAGATGCATGCCCGTGGTTGGAGGTCAATCTACTGCATGCCAAAGCGGCCTGCCTTTAAAGGTTCTGCTCCGATCAATCTTTCTGATCGGTTGAACCAAGTGCTCCGATGGGCTTTAGGTTCTGTGGAAATTCTTTTCAGCCGGCATTGCCCTGTTTGGTATGGCTATGGTGGTAGGCTGAAATGGCTCGAAAGATTTGCTTATGTAAACACCACCATTTATCCGGTCACTGCCATACCACTTGTGATGTATTGTACTCTGCCAGCTGTCTGCCTTCTCACAAACAAGTTTATCATTCCACAGGTTTGTTCCGAAAGTTCGGTTTGAACTGCAAATTCCTTATAAAGCTATTGTTAACATTTCTTGACATCTGGTCTCTTTCCTCACGAGCATCTTCCAATTTCATATGGGCAATCTTCCAGATCAAATGTTGAGTTTTCCCTTTTGATCTATTCTGAAATGTTGATTCAATCTGGCTATATAAAAAATGTTTCTCCTACTTTCTTTTGGGAGCTGTATTCAGTTTGATTTGTTTCTTGAGAATTGGTTTCGACTTTGATTGAAAAGTGGAAAGACTGGTGAGATGCTCTGATGGATCGAATTTCATTGAGTCTCCACGTTCATGGGGTCCGTGTTCATCACTCATTATGATAACCTATACATCGCAATTAGAGGAAGATAATATAGATGTACTGATGTTAAAAGAAGAATAGATAGACCTGTTTACGTACAGGAACGGATCCAACATCATTTTTTAACATATAAGAAAATGGATTCTCATATGAGTTTCTTTCATATGGCATATAGCTTCTTTGGGTGCTCTTTCGACACTTCCTATTAAGCATTTTTCTTCTTCTTTCTGCTCTTGCAAAATCATTCTATTTCCTCACGATATCCTAGTCTCAACCCGGTTCATTTTCTCTGCAGATTAGTAACATCGCAAGTATATGGTTCATCTCCCTCTTCCTTTCGATTTTTGCCACTGGTATCTTGGAAATGAGGTGGAGTGGAGTTGGGATCGATGAATGGTGGAGAAATGAACAATTTTGGGTGATTGGTGGTGTCTCATCCCATCTCTTTGCGGTTTTCCAAGGTCTGCTCAAAGTACTTGCAGGTATCGACACCAACTTCACTGTCACCTCCAAAGCATCAGATGAAGAAGGTGATTTCACAGAGCTCTACATGTTCAAATGGACAACTCTTCTGATTCCCCCAACCACGCTCCTCATCATAAACCTGGTCGGGGTTGTGGCGGGTATCTCATATGCCATTAACAGTGGATACCAATCCTGGGGGCCGCTCTTTGGGAAGCTGTTCTTTGCTTTCTGGGTGATTATCCATTTATACCCGTTCCTTAAAGGTTTAATGGGCCGGCAGAACCGCACCCCGACGATTGTGGTGGTTTGGTCGATTCTCCTAGCATCCATTTTCTCCTTGCTCTGGGTGCGGGTAGACCCGTTCACGACTAGAGTCACTGGTCCAAAAACTGAGGAGTGCGGAATCAACTGTCGATGAGATGATGATGCATCGCTATTGTAGTCTCCATCAACAATGCTGCTCAAGTTTAATATTTAGTTGTACGTATACATAAAATACAAAGTTGTCAATTGGATCTGTGAAGTGCATATGCCCATATATATATATATCATCCGATGATAAGAAAGACCTTAATCAAGGCATTCTACATATATATTTTTTGCTTTCTAGAGAATTTATTGTTGTCTTTCGACGGTCAAAAGACACACAAGCATATGTATGTTATATTTGCTGATATGTGTATGTATATATTCTCCTTGGTCACTATTGACAACTCACAAGCGCAGGTAAATCACAATATTATTAAGTCAAAAAATATGTTGCTTTATTTGGTGTTTGTACGTGACTCACAGATTCACACGGGGTTTTTGAACATTTTTCGAGTGTATTCTTGATTAAATATTTGGTTCAAGTTGACATGTTGTGTCTCCTAATTGTTTTTAATAATTAATTTGACACATCATTGCGAACTTTAAATTTTAGTAGTATATTTAACAATTAAAAGTTCGGTTAAATATTAATATTTTAAGTTCTAAACTCCAGAATATAATTGAAAAGATACTTGAGGTATTATGTTTATATTATTATCATAAAAATATATAAAATTCGGAGGTTAATATAAACGCAAGCACTAAAGAGCCCGCCATTCTCCCATTTATCGCACTGGTTGAATGATTGGTTTGGTGGCTCAAGTAGTTTAGCTTATTTGATAAAATAAAAAAACCATCCTACTCTTATAAGAAATTAATTTGTTAACTAACACTTTGATACGAGGGAAGGAATATAAAAGTAAGGAGTGTAGAAGAAAAGAAATATGAGTTATCTAATTTCTTTCTATATATTTGGATAATAAAGAAAAGAAAAGTGGAAAGAATGTTAATAAAATGAAGTATAATACATAATTATTAATATGCTCATAAAAATAATAAGAAAATAAAAGATGGAATAAAAAATTGGGTAGAATAAGAATTTCAATAACTTTTCCTCTATTTTTTCTCTAATGTGGGGGGAAATAAAACTTAGTGAAGCACATAGAAAATTTTCTTTCCAAACTCCATCCATTCTCTTTTCCTTCATTTTCAAGACAAGAAAAGCATGTGAAAGACTGTACTTTTGTTTTTTGCCTTTACTTTAGAGACGGTAAGGGGGCTCAAGCAAGGGAATTGGGCACATGTGGGCTTATGCTTGGGTAGCATAAGCATACGAAAAAATTTGAAAGTAAGAGCACGTAAGGGCTAGGCATGAGCACGCTAAGCATGATTATTAGTTAAGTTGCCCAAACAAGAGCATGTAAACATGCGAGTAACACTTATGGGTTTGTATTTAATGTAGAAAATGTAAATTTTTTGATGAATTAATTATCTAAATAATAAATTATTTAGTTAATAATAAATTGTTCAATGAATAGTAAAATATTTAGTAAATAATAAATTATTTAATAAGTAAATATAGTATTTATTAAACAGTAGGTTATTTTAGTAAATAAAATATTTAAATATTAATAAATTATTTAATAAGTAATAATTTTTGAAATAAATAATAAATTATTCAATGAGTAAGAAATTATCTAGTAAATAATAAATTGTTTAGTGAATAAAAAAAATTTAATAAATAATTAATTATTTGGTAAATAATAAATCATTTAATAAATGCACAATAATTTTTTTAATATATTATGTAAATTATTTATAAAATAGTAAATTATTGAATAAACAAATTACCTAAGTAGCAAATATTAATATTTAATATAATATAATCAATTGTTGCCTTTTTTTTTAAGCCATTCAATTGACCATGATATATTCAAAATTTCAAATGTTATTTCTTAATTGAAAAATGTATTTATATATTATTTTCACATATTAAAAGGTTTGATATCATTAAATTTTTTCGTCCTAACATCATCTATCTACAATGAAAGTAAATTGAAGGAGATCATTATACGACATTATCATTAACAAAATTTCATGTTATAAGTGAAATTTTGCTTTAGGCCAATGGAATTTACAAAAGGAAATAAAGGAAAATTTTTTTTGAAAATTTTCAAGAAAAGCAAGTCAATCATAATTGTCTTCATCATCCTCACTATCATTACCACCATCGTCACCTCCATCTTCACTCGAGATAATGTCTAGCGCTTTATTCAAACTACTTGATCCCGTATCATTCTCACTATTAAGAAACTATATATATAGATGATCTCCTCAATCACATGTTTGCATATTAGCCTAATCCTTTAAGCATACGCAAGCTTCAACGGTTTTTGGATGCATCGAAAGGCCTTGGGGATTAAGGGATTGCCTTTCCAAACTGAAAGCTGATTTATAAGGGACCGTTGAAGCCAGAGGTGCTAGAACATTACAAACCACTAGGGAAAGGATTGATATAATGTGTGCCTTGTTGGACTACAAAGAGAGAACATCATAATCTTCTTCTTTTGTTTCCACCAGTCGTTCTACCTCATAAACTAGTAGCTCTCCGAATTCACCTATGTCTTTTAATTTTGGCACCAACGTGGGCACATTTAGGCCTAATGTGCAATTGGCATCGTAGCCATTTAAAAATTTGATTGTTGGGGGTCAATGTGTCTACACTAGATCCTAATGTGGGCACATTGGTCCTTAACGATAAATTTTTTTTTACCGTTAGGGACCAACATGCCTATGTTGAGGCTTGACGTAAGCACGTTGGCTTAATGTGGGTAGTTGTCTCCCAACATTCAAATTTTTTTTATTGTTAGGGGCTAACAGACCCACCTTTAACCTTAACATAGGCACGTTAGCCTCCACCGGTTAAAATCTCCCATTGTTTATAAATAGATGACTAACACTTTATTTATTCTCATAACTCCGACACTTCCTTCTCCTTACTCNTGCCATTAACAGTGGATACCAATCCTGGGGGCCGCTCTTTGGGAAGCTGTTCTTTGCTTTCTGGGTGATTATCCATTTATACCCGTTCCTTAAAGGTTTAATGGGCCGGCAGAACCGCACCCCGACGATTGTGGTGGTTTGGTCGATTCTCCTAGCATCCATTTTCTCCTTGCTCTGGGTGCGGGTAGACCCGTTCACGACTAGAGTCACTGGTCCAAAAACTGAGGAGTGCGGAATCAACTGTCGATGAGATGATGATGCATCGCTATTGTAGTCTCCATCAACAATGCTGCTCAAGTTTAATATTTAGTTGTACGTATACATAAAATACAAAGTTGTCAATTGGATCTGTGAAGTGCATATGCCCATATATATATATATCATCCGATGATAAGAAAGACCTTAATCAAGGCATTCTACATATATATTTTTTGCTTTCTAGAGAATTTATTGTTGTCTTTCGACGGTCAAAAGACACACAAGCATATGTATGTTATATTTGCTGATATGTGTATGTATATATTCTCCTTGGTCACTATTGACAACTCACAAGCGCAGGTAAATCACAATATTATTAAGTCAAAAAATATGTTGCTTTATTTGGTGTTTGTACGTGACTCACAGATTCACACGGGGTTTTTGAACATTTTTCGAGTGTATTCTTGATTAAATATTTGGTTCAAGTTGACATGTTGTGTCTCCTAATTGTTTTTAATAATTAATTTGACACATCATTGCGAACTTTAAATTTTAGTAGTATATTTAACAATTAAAAGTTCGGTTAAATATTAATATTTTAAGTTCTAAACTCCAGAATATAATTGAAAAGATACTTGAGGTATTATGTTTATATTATTATCATAAAAATATATAAAATTCGGAGGTTAATATAAACGCAAGCACTAAAGAGCCCGCCATTCTCCCATTTATCGCACTGGTTGAATGATTGGTTTGGTGGCTCAAGTAGTTTAGCTTATTTGATAAAATAAAAAAACCATCCTACTCTTATAAGAAATTAATTTGTTAACTAACACTTTGATACGAGGGAAGGAATATAAAAGTAAGGAGTGTAGAAGAAAAGAAATATGAGTTATCTAATTTCTTTCTATATATTTGGATAATAAAGAAAAGAAAAGTGGAAAGAATGTTAATAAAATGAAGTATAATACATAATTATTAATATGCTCATAAAAATAATAAGAAAATAAAAGATGGAATAAAAAATTGGGTAGAATAAGAATTTCAATAACTTTTCCTCTATTTTTTCTCTAATGTGGGGGGAAATAAAACTTAGTGAAGCACATAGAAAATTTTCTTTCCAAACTCCATCCATTCTCTTTTCCTTCATTTTCAAGACAAGAAAAGCATGTGAAAGACTGTACTTTTGTTTTTTGCCTTTACTTTAGAGACGGTAAGGGGGCTCAAGCAAGGGAATTGGGCACATGTGGGCTTATGCTTGGGTAGCATAAGCATACGAAAAAATTTGAAAGTAAGAGCACGTAAGGGCTAGGCATGAGCACGCTAAGCATGATTATTAGTTAAGTTGCCCAAACAAGAGCATGTAAACATGCGAGTAACACTTATGGGTTTGTATTTAATGTAGAAAATGTAAATTTTTTGATGAATTAATTATCTAAATAATAAATTATTTAGTTAATAATAAATTGTTCAATGAATAGTAAAATATTTAGTAAATAATAAATTATTTAATAAGTAAATATAGTATTTATTAAACAGTAGGTTATTTTAGTAAATAAAATATTTAAATATTAATAAATTATTTAATAAGTAATAATTTTTGAAATAAATAATAAATTATTCAATGAGTAAGAAATTATCTAGTAAATAATAAATTGTTTAGTGAATAAAAAAAATTTAATAAATAATTAATTATTTGGTAAATAATAAATCATTTAATAAATGCACAATAATTTTTTTAATATATTATGTAAATTATTTATAAAATAGTAAATTATTGAATAAACAAATTACCTAAGTAGCAAATATTAATATTTAATATAATATAATCAATTGTTGCCTTTTTTTTTAAGCCATTCAATTGACCATGATATATTCAAAATTTCAAATGTTATTTCTTAATTGAAAAATGTATTTATATATTATTTTCACATATTAAAAGGTTTGATATCATTAAATTTTTTCGTCCTAACATCATCTATCTACAATGAAAGTAAATTGAAGGAGATCATTATACGACATTATCATTAACAAAATTTCATGTTATAAGTGAAATTTTGCTTTAGGCCAATGGAATTTACAAAAGGAAATAAAGGAAAATTTTTTTTGAAAATTTTCAAGAAAAGCAAGTCAATCATAATTGTCTTCATCATCCTCACTATCATTACCACCATCGTCACCTCCATCTTCACTCGAGATAATGTCTAGCGCTTTATTCAAACTACTTGATCCCGTATCATTCTCACTATTAAGAAACTATATATATAGATGATCTCCTCAATCACATGTTTGCATATTAGCCTAATCCTTTAAGCATACGCAAGCTTCAACGGTTTTTGGATGCATCGAAAGGCCTTGGGGATTAAGGGATTGCCTTTCCAAACTGAAAGCTGATTTATAAGGGACCGTTGAAGCCAGAGGTGCTAGAACATTACAAACCACTAGGGAAAGGATTGATATAATGTGTGCCTTGTTGGACTACAAAGAGAGAACATCATAATCTTCTTCTTTTGTTTCCACCAGTCGTTCTACCTCATAAACTAGTAGCTCTCCGAATTCACCTATGTCTTTTAATTTTGGCACCAACGTGGGCACATTTAGGCCTAATGTGCAATTGGCATCGTAGCCATTTAAAAATTTGATTGTTGGGGGTCAATGTGTCTACACTAGATCCTAATGTGGGCACATTGGTCCTTAACGATAAATTTTTTTTTACCGTTAGGGACCAACATGCCTATGTTGAGGCTTGACGTAAGCACGTTGGCTTAATGTGGGTAGTTGTCTCCCAACATTCAAATTTTTTTTATTGTTAGGGGCTAACAGACCCACCTTTAACCTTAACATAGGCACGTTAGCCTCCACCGGTTAAAATCTCCCATTGTTTATAAATAGATGACTAACACTTTATTTATTCTCATAACTCCGACACTTCCTTCTCCTTACTCCCTTCGATACCACTTACCTTTATTTTTAAAGTCTTTTTCCACCTAAATATTCATTATGGAGGGCTCATCACGTTGCCGCACTACCCAATCTCAAACACAAGTCAGGGGTAAGTGTCTTCTGGCTTGCTCATCTACTCTACCATTCCCTTCGGGCAGTTTGGCTAAGGCTTACTTTGTACATCTAGTTACCCCCCAAATGCGGTATTGCTTTATGGATTGATTCCACACTCAAAATGTTCTCCTTACCCGGTTGTACGATTTTGAAAAGCTCAACGAGGTTTATGACTTCTAGGGTGCTCTTGAAGTGATGGGATTTTTGGAATTGGTGGAGTTGAATAACGGGACGTACATTGATTTGGTTTGATTGTTTTACTCCAACATAACCTCTAGTCTTGTCTATCTTGATTGACGACATCTTACCTTAGTGTGAAATGAATTAAGATGCTAGCTTCCTCATTACTTTCATGTTCGACCAAATCTTAGAAATCACTTCGAACTTCATCAACGATTTTTTCAATTAGCTTGGTGGGAATGCTGTACATATGCCAACAGCTTAGGATATGTTAGTTGCATTTTTACGAGTTTTTGAGCAACCAATGTTACACTCCGAAATCGTAGAGTTATAACAATCTTATAGTATAAACTAATTTATAATAGTAACTGATCTTACAGTATCTATCATAAATATAATTTACACAAGGCGTCCACTACTTCTTGCTTTGAAATAAATAATTCAATTAAAATTTAATAAAAAACTTACATAAAAGTTATAACTATCATTTATATATATAATTACATCCATATTATCTCAAAATCTTAGGAATTTACACAACTACAATATTTATTAACTTATATCTCACACTTCAGTTCATATATTTACAAATACTATTAAGACATTAAAAAACTCAATCATATAGCCATTTGATTCTCACTCTTCGTTGCTTTAAAAGAGAACTGACCTCAGGATAGTTGTGACGCGATATACTAGTCAGAAGTTAAAACCTACAAAAGAATCTATATAGGTATGAGCAACTACAGCTTAGTAAGTTGAATTGGGGATTTAAGAATGTATACAAGCATAAATAGGGTTCTTAAGCAATTATTTACATGTAATGCAACAAACAAGTGTCATCACATAACGTAGTCTGGTTCATTTTGAAGAAATTAGAATAATTTCACCTGCTTTAATCTGGGTTGAGGAGTTTATGTTAATGTAATAGCTCGCAACCAAACCTAAGTTTGTGCAATGGAGACACTGTTCCCCCTAAGACTATCCTTTAAATTAATGCCCTTGTTTTTACTATGATCTCCTCTCTTATCACTTAGTTTGGTTGAGGATGAGAAAAAGATCATTATGCTATCCAGTGCTATCTTTTTCGAAGGTATCAATGTTTGGTTGGAAAATTCTAATGATCTTCTAATGGGTTGCAATGCATGTCAAATTAGGGTATTTAGGTCGATTAGGATTAAGTTCAATTTAGGATATTTAGACAATTCCATACCAATCTAAGCATAACAGCCATCAAAGATAACATAGATTTCAACACAAAATTAGATGTGCAAGCACATGCATAAAAGTACTTACAAATCACAATCATACACAATCCTAAGTCTTCAAATACTCTAAAATAGTACTAAAAAATATGGTAAAGTATTAATCTTAATTTATCTTAAATTCTCAGTCGCTCACCCAATTAGTTGCAGGTTGACTCGTTTCTGTGTATCCTATAATATAAATACGCTTTATAGTATTTATATTTTGATGATACATATTATAGGTTATGATTTAACTAAATTCTCCTTATATATCTATTATTTACTAACGATTAATTCTATGTTGGTTCGGGGTTTAGTTTTCCTAATCAGATTCCGGTTTAGGCCTTAAATTAGTTTCAACTACGAGTAAATCCTAAGATACATTTTGAACCTTAATGTGAAATTAATTACATCAAGCTCTAGTATCCTAATATCATCTTTAGTCTTAATTTAGTATTTTAACCTACCTGGTACACTCTAATTTTGATTAGTATATCAGGTTTACTTCCAATGTGGAAAAATTTTATATTTTTCTTATAATTATCTAAAATTAAGTTTTATACCAGATTTAATATGTATTAATATTATCATTATATTTTCCAATTTAACCCAATATTTTATAATTATCATAATTCCAATTGTATATATTATCAAATAATCCATATTTATTACATAATTCCTATGATAATTGCATTTAATATTTCAAGTGTTATGATTATGTTATCATATCAGAAATTAACATCTTTAAACATCTAATTACTCTCTAAATTAGTAATTGGTCATTTAATTACTGGATTAATCCAAAATTACTCATTTTTTTCATCATTTTAGGGCTAAAAAATCACTTTAAAATTTCAAAAATTAATTTTTGAAAAAGGGCTTTGTGGCACTATTCAATATTACTTAAGTAGTCTATAGAAAAAAATCGAGCTCAAAATTACACTCCTAAACCGATTTATTTATAATTCAAAACATGTTCGGTTTCTTAAGTACCCTATATTTACATATGTAATTAAATTTAGTCACTATTTTTCTCTAAATCTACATATAATAAAATATTAGAATAACAAAATTCATAATTTTGTAGAATAAATTAATAATTTTAATAACTTTTGAAAAATCTGTTGGAAATTGGACTCATCGGTTTCTTGGGCTTCCGGCCACCAATGCTGATTCAATGTGTGTTGGTTGGTTCAGGCTATCGAATTGGAGTAGGTTGGTGGTGGTGGTGTATGGATTTAGCCTACTTGCTTTTACTGCAAAGATTTATGCTAAATTTTTTAAAACCTTAATTTTCTCTCCATTTTCGACTTTCTCAATTTTCTACAACTCTAAACAGATTAAATGAGCTTCTATAATTTTTTTTGCTATTTATAGAGCTATAAAGCAATTCTTGTGCATTAATTAGACAAGATAAGGCTTATATCTCCTTCTTTTTGCCTTTTTAAGTGTTTAAATTTAATTGGTCCAATTTTGTTCTTCTTTCCTCCTACTCCTATGACCTTGATTTGGATCATTCCCACTTTCCTGATTTTTTTTTCTGATTTTTAAATATTTTTTTTCATAATTTTCTTTAATTATTTAGCAATTTTTTATCAAATGTTTGGCAATTTAGGTAATTTTGCATATTTTTACTTATATGTAAATACTCTCAAATATTATTTAGGTTATTATATAATTTTTAGTATGTATATAGTTTATCTTTAGTGATTCATTAATTATTAGAATAAACTTTACGCAATTTCGATAAATAACAAGTAATATACTTAAAATTTGAAAATTTAATATTATCTTATTTTGTTACTTCTTTTCTTAAATTCAAACTTATAGGATCATTTTTACTAATATTTCTAATTTTATTTTATAATTTAGGTTTGATCGGATCCTTTAGTTGATCACTCTAAACTTTACATAATAAGCCTGATCTTATAGTTATAGAGCTTACATTTAGGGCTTACAGCCGATATGTCTAAATGAGATGCAGGCCTAGCATTTAAAGCATCTCATTACTGGCGATCTTCTGCTACACATTCGAATCCTACAACACATAATTATCAATTCAATTGCCCTGTGATCAAACACAAATTTCTGTTGCGAGAAAGAGCTTTTCTTACTCTTTTGCATGGTAGAAAGGAGACCGGTCAACGTTGGCCATTTTGTTAATCACTGCCTCCTTTATACGCTCTTGGGAAGGGACAAGTAAAGTTATGGCCAACTCATTAAGTTTATTCTTCTCTCCAACGGGTTCAGCTTAGACAATCATGCACTGCATAAGACAAAATCTATCTTTAACCTAACAGAGGTGAAAAACAGACTACACTTCCAATGTGATGAGGAAACTAGTTAATAGATAAGGCAAGGGCAACACTAAGAACATGTCGGTAAGGGTGAAGGCTAAGGGGGACAACTAGATGTTGACAATTATGATCTTGTCCCATAGGGTCAAGATTAGGGGGCAGGAGGTCAATGACAATAGGAATAATAACAGAATTCTGGACCTTTCACCATGGAAGAACTATTTCGTTGATTTGGAACAATGATGACCAACCAATAACAAATGATGGGAACCTTCATAGAGATACGAAAAAGTGTACGAAACATTGAAAATTAAGTAATAACTATAGAGAGGGATGTTTTTGATATTCAAGCCAAACAAAATAGGTAACATAATAGAATAGATAAGATGTGAACTCAATAATAAGTGTATTTCGATTGGCGAGGTTTTTGATACTTACCCTTGCCCTCTACACCTAGTCCTAGTGGTGTTTAAGTATCAGATTCTCCATTCCCATCGTTCGATGAAACTTATGATTGTTTTTTCTTTTGTATATGTTTTCTTTCTCTTTTTTTTCCTTTCCTTTTCTTGTTTTTTATGTAATAAATAAAGTCATTATTTATTAATGGAGATTAATTCTCGATTTGTTAATATAGTTAATTGCTTTTCTTAGTCGTTCTTTTACATATGGAGTTATATGCATATAAAATAAAATCGGTAAAATCAATATATCATATCTTATTTGAACATTTACGCATATATATCTACAACATGTATGTACCTATTTGCACATATTTTGTACTCGCATATTTTTTCTGTATATTTATACAAATTTCTTTGAATATAATTATGTGTACATATGTACATGCTTGTACGTGTTTATACATACACAAATAATGTATATATATTTTCTCGAATTATACATTTTAGAAGTATATATTAGTATATGTATTTTTTATAAATTTATCCCTATATATTTCTAACAATATATGTTTGGGCTAGGCAAAAAAAAAAAAAAAAAAACAAGCAAATCGCGGATTGAACCTTAAATCGAACCGAAAAATTGGTTTTATTTCGAATTATTTGATTTACGGTTCGGTTTAGTTATGTATAAACGATTTGCTGTTCGATTTAAGAAAGCGAGCTCAACTGTACTGTTTAGAATCGAAACGAATTATTTAGTTACATAAAAAAAAGTAGTTATTTTATACTTTTTTATATTTTTCTCAATCAATCTTCGTAAATTTTATTAAAATTTTCATATCTTGTTATTTTTTTATCATAATTTCGTATCAATTATTAAGATTAATTTAAGTAAATTCTATTTAAAATTTTATATTTATTGGAGATAGAAATCTTTAATGAAAATTTGATACAAACGGTTTTAATCGTGGATCGAACCGAACTCAACGGTCTTAATTAGGTTCGAAAAATTTAAGAAACCAAACTATATGATTATGTTCGATTTAAAAAAAAAAACAAACCATTTTATTAAGTTCGGTTTGATAAGGGAGAGCAAAATGTTTTAACCGAACCGTACTTACCCTTAATACACATAAGTATTTTCATTGAGATATAAATGTACATATATTTTTTCATGTATGCACATATATATTTATACGTATATAAATATGTTTACGTATTATATATTAATAAATACATCTATCCATGTACATATCCATACATATATAAAATTATATATTCAATGTATACTTTTTGTAATTAATATTTTAACATACAAATTTAAAATATTTAACGTTTATATTTATATGTATGTAAGAATATTTCGAGTAAAAAACTTGTATATATAATTATTATTTTTCATATTATATTTATTTATTAAATTATTCAATAATCTTGATAATTATAAATACGTACCAATAGTATAAAATATATACTCTATATTTGAGATCGAAAAAATTTTAAATAAACAATACCATAAATTATCGAAAAAACTCGAAAATAATAAAAAATATATTTTCAATATTTTGTTCCTTATTTGAAGTTCATTCATAAGTACACGAGGATACACAAACGTATAAAAACTGGTGACACGAAGTATGAATATACAAAATCCATACATACGACACGTGAAAAAACATAAGCATTCAAAACACGTAAATTTTAATACATGAACCGCCCAATTACCACCCCTCCTTCACCCCCATATTCACTCTTTTATCCCGAACGTAGTGAAAGACAATTAAGTGGGCCGCCGGGTGGGGGGGGGGGTGGCGATCGGATCACGTTTGAGATATCCTCGTATAATCTCATGCTCATGCATGCAATGCTATAAGTATAACGTGCCTGTTCCTTACGTTGCTTCGTCATCCTTATCCTCTGATGCCCACCAAAACATTGATGCCCGTACACGTGTGTTCAAACACCCACCTGTCGGATGACACATGTCTCTCACAACATGCATCCTATTCCCTTGTAGGCTATTTATGTAGGCGTTAGTCATCCCATCAGAAGTCATGCAATCTTTGTGCCCACCGCATGGAAGCTAATAATTAAAACATTCGTACATTAATAATTAGTTGGTAAAGCTAGCTATCGAGCAGAAGCCCGCAGAGCATATACAATGGAGGAACCTATACTCTCCAGGATCGATCGCTTAGACCACGTGGTAAAAATTTACCATAGATAGTAATAATCTCTCAGCTAGCTTAGCTTAGTTTTGAGTGTAAATGTATATGTTACGTGTATGTATATGTGTGTGCTTGCTCTTTTTGCTATTATTTATTATTAATATTTTTTTTCTGATACTCTTTTTTGATGTTTGTTATGCCTTTTCCAATCGTAAAATGGAATATAGTTAAGGGAGCTAGAGGAAATCAGAACAGGAGGAGGCAATAATAATAATAGATCAGCATCGGAAACCTCTACACCGTCGACTACCAGCGATGGGCATTATAGAGGTACATCATCGGCTGATTTCTCTCCCAAGAGCTTGAAGAAGCACTGTCGTCCCTTGGATTATGTCGTCATGGAAACCGAAGCCAAAGGAACACTCGTCGAGCGGCTCGACAACGTAGAACAACGTCTCTGCAAGGTAATCTATCTATCTACCTCTATATATATATATATATGTATGTATGTATGTATATATATATATATAAGATTATTCATAAATAGCCTTTCCATACTATACGCGGTAAAATTCGGGTAGAAGCGGAAAAATGATTTGGGATGTGGTTGATATTTTTGTACAGATGAGGATGGGGGTTGTCCAAGAGGAAAAGAATAATTTATTGGATGGGATATGCTATGTGTAAAGTTTAGTGGTATATAGAATTATATAATAAATTGATATATATAGAGCGATATCGTGAAAATTATCACAGACTGGTTATTATTATCGATCCTAGCGTGCCAAGATTTTACTGTTAACATTTTATTTGTGGTATATATCATTGAACCGTTTATATGGTACCGCTTGTAACAAAGCCGCTTTTGACAAGAGCAAATGTTGGGGATACAAGGATAGAATTGGCAAAAAGGAATTTTTTTTTTTTTGTTTTTTTAAATTTATATGTATAAAACCGTATTGTTATGTTGGGTCGATTGGACTGAAATAAGTTCAGAAAAGAATAGAAATTACTCGGATATAATTTTGTCCAATATTTGGAGCATTACTGGAATAAAAATTATATTTTGTGAGAAACAGTAATAACTCTGGTAAAGTAAAGGAATAAAAAGTCATTATTTATTCCGCATTATAAAGGAAAATGTATTAATTGTTGTGTAACATTCCGCAAACCAAATAAGGAGAATAGATATTCTATAGTAATAAGTGCAATGAGAACTCTATTCGAGTGAACCAGAGGATAACACCCTGTTTGATTAAATGGTCGATAGATGCCTTTGGAAGATTGTTGTTATGTGACTGATCTTTTATATTTTCAACGTTACATAAAAGCAATATACATTGAGTAGTTCAATTTCTCTCTCTCTCTCTCTTTTTTCTTTAAATTAAAAAAAAAAAGAAGAAAAAAAAGGAAAGGTATTCTCGAGATATGTGTTATTGCATTTGAAGAAATAACTCGTTCCAGTTGGTGATTTACGTTTTCCATCAACAAATTATTACGTTGAAGACGCGAATTGTTTGGAGACGCTACTGCTAATTGCTAACACGTGGCATCAGCTATGTTTGCAGATGGAAGAAGAGATGAATGCTGAGAGAAAGAGAACACCAGAGGAGATTGGGAAGGCCAGGCCCAGGAGTGCTGATGAGAAGAAAGGATTCAAGAGGATCGTTAAAAAAATTGTTGGAGGAAAGAAGAAGAAGAAACATAGTAACCGATCCTCTGCCTAGCTGGCTCGGATGATATTTCTGAGACATGACGTACGATTTCTCTTTTTTTGACGACTTGTCTTGTGTGCTTTTTAACAATTTTAAAGAAAAGAGGCTGCATCCTCCCTCTTCTTGATGCGGAGAGCCTCTACTCTGTTGTTCCTTTTTTCTCTTTTGTTGGCGTTTCTGTATCAGAGTTTGTTTGCTTCTCCTCTAATACAGCACGTTTTCGCCCTTTTTAAATGATCACATGATTATATTGCTGTGCATGAGGGTCTCTCTCTCTCTCTCTCTTTTTATTTGAACATGACTATAATTAGGATCCAAAGGGTTTTTTTTTTTTTTTTTTTTCTCCTCTTGATAGCAAAAAGTATGAGTGATTTCACTTTCACCTGTAGTTACCACCACAAGTCAAGACTTGCCTCTAAAACTATAGCCGCTTATGCAGATACTTGCAAATTATATACCAACACAGCTCTTACATCAATAATGAAATTTTGGATCGTGCAGTTTTGATAGGCCATGGAACATTCTCAGCCAACTCATGTTGGCAGATTGAAAGTTATGGTTCCAAAATATTAGATAGTTGCAACAGGTCCATCATAATAAAATTTATAGAGTGGCAAGGGGAAGTTGGCAAATTCGCTACGTAGATAAAACCACACTTTATAACCATTTTATAGATGTGTTTATTGTGTTTTTTTTTTTACGGTGTTTTTAGTTTAATCAGTGCAAGTTGCATCACTTACCTTCATTATTGAAGGTTCATTATTATTCCACAGTACAATGATAAAATAACCAATGTAATCGTGTATAATAAATCATATGGTCTAGTCTCGTTTTCTCCTTTGGATTTTGGATTGGTGCGAAATGTAGGCCCCAATTGCTGCAATGACATCCACGAGTGCTAAAGCGATGCTGACGGTCGTCTGTGCCTCTTCATCAAGCTTTGAGGCTTCAAGCTGTAATGTCTTCTTAGCTTTGGCCATCACCGCACCGATGTCTTCCATTGTCATGTCCGTAACATCCTCTGAGGTTCCATCCGCGTCATGTTTCTTCTTCAGCCCAAGTTCTTCTTCTGTTTCCTTCTTATGTCTCTTTTCCTCAAATCTAGCAGCATCATCTTGAGTGGCACCATGGGACGACTTTGGAACATATTGCTCAATCATAGATACAACGCTTCCTATTACGGATGGCTTTTCGGTTTTACCTTCTTTCCCCTTCACGTCGGAGTGAGGAAGGTGTTGCCCTATCAATTTTGAAATTTCTCCGACAAGTGATGGCTCGTCAGCTTTCTCCTTTCCTTTCTTTTCCTTCGTATCACTTTCTTCGTCAGCTTTCTCTTTTCCTTTCTTTTCCTTCCTATCGCTTTCTCGATGCCTAGGTGGTGAAACAGCAGACGTGCCTGACTCAAATTCTCCCGCTAAAGAGCGTTGAGTTTCTTCATCACCTTTTGGTTTGGGCACTTGCTGCTCTGTTGTTGTTGTTGATGAAACAACATTTTCGACAGAAGTTGGCTTTTCATCAACTCTCTCTTTTTCGGTTTCCTTGTCCTTCAAACTTGTAGTATCTTCAAAGCTCATTGGTTTTGGTTCTACCGATGTTGGCACAGCATCTTCAACAAGGGAAGGATCTTTATCTTTCTTCTTTCCTTCAGTTTCCATCAACTTCGCCGAAGTATCTTCAACATGTCCTCGAGTTTCAGACTCCGATTGGATTTGATCTGCCAGCTCCTTTCTTTCTTCCACCCTTTTGCCATCAGTAATTGTTAAAGCCTTAGGTGTGGCTTCTTGCTCTCCATTTTGGTTGGTGGTTGGTGAAGAAATCGTTACATGGGTAGTACTTAAGATCTTATCGTTCATTTGACCATCGTCTGGTTTTTGCTCGGTTTTTGTATCCGAAGAAGTTTTTGAAGGAATGATGCTGTCTTGTAGACCGTTTGGAATGTTCTTCGGAAATGTGATGATGAAACTCTCGTTGTCGAAATTTCCACCCATTTCATCAACCTTGGTGTTATCTGGAATGGCGACCTCTTTTTCGAAGCGCCTGTACCTATTTTTCAGTTCTAGAGGGCGAATCCCGCGGACTTTGAGGGTATTTAGGTTTGTGCCGGGAGTCATCGTCACTTGTTCCTTCGAGAAACCTTAAAGAGAGTAAAAGTGTTGAAAAACATTGGATGCAATAAAATTTTACTCATGTTTTTATAGGTCAATCAACATCTCAAACGATCAAACGCTTCATATACGTCGTAGGGTTTCAATAGAGTCAAACAGTCAATCAATGTACTGAAATATGTTCGTGGTGTTGTTATTTTGTGAATATATAAAATGAGTATCCTGAACTAATTGCTTGGATGATCCAACACGATATAATCCATTCGAAGCGTTTGTTTGATTTTTTTTTAAATATGAATACACGATATCGAAGTTTCATCAATGAGAGAAAGTAGGCCATGCCATTTATTTGAGGACAGAATTTCTCAAAAACTAACGCTAATTTATTCTTAGGATATTACCATTCCATTCGTTACTTATTCTTTGCTACCTTTTCGTTACCATGTTCACTTCCCCCTATTACAATTTTTAAGGAAATTGAAGAAAATTAAGAATACCTTTAAGTATAAAAAAGAAAAAAAAAAACTCACTTAAAATATAGAGATTTTAATTAAATTTTTAGATAATAAAGATGGTTTAGAGTTTACATAGCTCATTTAAATTATAAAATAGGGTCAAAATCGTAAATGATGTCTAAATTTTATTTAAATGTACAGTTTACTATCTTCATTTGAAAAGATAAATTTATTACCTAACTAAAATTTTTGTAATCTTTTTTACCGCTTAAATTAATTCTATTATGTTTGTTCATTGACATACATATATAGGCAAACTAGGAATTAAATGTTTTTACATATCAAGGCTAGTGACTAACGATCGTTGGTCACTTGTTGGAAGTTGCTTAACCTTCCACTAAGAGGCCATCGTAGCCCTTTGGTAGCCGAAATGATCACTTGAGTCAAAGCAGGTAGCAATCCACTTCAAAAAGTGGATTGTTTGACCAACCAGTAATTATGAATTAATTCTTAATTTGTCCGTACATGTACATGAATAAATGGACTTAAGGGAGTTGGTAATGTAGCAAAAATAATTACAAAAACTTTATTTATATAATAAATTGATCTTTTCAAAATACAGATAGTAATTTATATATTTTGATAAAATTTAAATACCATTCATAACATTGACCCATCCAAAATACATTCTTTAAGTTTTTTGATACGGATATCAATGAATTGAAAGCTTAAAATATACTTGTACTAAATGGTATGACATAAATGATTATATAAAGATAGATAAAATTGCATATTTACTGTTAAAATTAAAAATATATATAATTAAAAATTATGTAAAAAATATTATCAAAATATTAATGTTATATTGTATTTTTAAAATACGATATTAATATTTATATATATATATAATATTTTGAAGATACGATATTCTTAAAAGTACATTTATATAAAATTGTATAAAGATACGGTATTAGTATTTGTACATAGTGTAATAATATTAACTAATATTACATTTAGTATTGGTATTTTAGTAATATTTTTTATAAAGATATATGCAACTATCTAGATTGAATATTACCAATATATATATATATATATATATAGCAAGTAGAAAAGGAAAGTCCAAGATCGTCCCTTGTCTGAAAAATGGGCAAAAAGATCTATATGTCATCTATATTCATAGGGGCATTTTATTCATCAGACCCTTTTGTTGAGATCGTCTTTCAGTCTACATGCAACTTTGAAATATTTTCTTTAGTTTTACTTGCTAATTCAATTCGAGGCTTTTTTCACATGTCAAGACTCCTAGCATTTTCACCGCCTTTTTTTCATCATAGATATGGGATTTAAGTTTTTCATCTGTTAATTATCACGAGAAAATTCAAGTAATCAAGGGGAAAAACGTATAGGATCATGTGTTATACAGTTTTCTGAAAAAATGTATATTAGAAGTCTTCTATGTTGATCAAATCCTTTATATTTTAGCATGTAACATAAACATATATTATTTAAATGATTCACTTAAAACATTATGTACTTACTTAAATTTTAGCATGATCATGAAGAACTCAAATAAGTAATAGATCGAAAGGACTTAAATGAATTTTACTATAGATTTAGACTACTTCCAATATATTTATGGCTATAGTTTTCATGCGCATTGCTAACCTCTTATTTAAGATGGGGCTTTTTTTTTCTTTTTTTTTTTTTGTGGTTTCAATTTCATGCTGTCTATTTGGACCTAAATTCAAAAGTAAAATCTAATCGGGGGAAAGTATACGAAGAAGAAGAAGAAGAAGAAGAAGTATATATGTATTAATACCCGGAAGGTAAATCTTCAAACAAGTAGCCCCAGCCATGGGATTATCTTCCATCCACTCTGAATGTGGCTCAAAATCATCATAACTTATACGTTGAGGAACGAATGATGAAGTTCTTCGAAACATTCGGGCCATCTTTTTTATTTTCTCTATTTTGCTTTTTTACTTTTAAAAGGCTTTTTTTTTTTTTGGCCTAATTTTATCACACCTTGAGGAGTCTATTTAGGGTGGCTACCTTTGGTAATGATCTTCCTACAGCAAACTAACACACGTATATATAGGAAAATTTCTATATATTTAGAATGTACTTGTCTCAACATTTAAGTAATTCCTTTCGTAATTCTTAGTTTTCTTGTTTTATCGAGCTTCTCTTTCCATATATTCTATCTTTTTTCTGTTTACACTATATCTTATGAGCCAGTTAAACTTCTGAGATAGGAATCCAAAGTGCTTAGTTGGTGATCCGGATTGTTTCCCTCTCGACAAGAAAACATTGGGAGAAGAAAACAACAATCAATTCATGACAACAGGAAAAAACGGAGGGAGGGGGGTGCGGGGGCGGCGCGGCGTGGAATAATTGCATGTGCATATGGATAAATTTCTAAGCTTTTGATCATATGTAATATGTTTGAACTCATGTTTAGATAAATTATCAATGCTTTGAATAAATGGGTAACTTTTCAAAGATTCATATATGTCGTAAAGTTCTAAGATGATTAAATAAATGATCAACATGTTGGTGTGTGCTTTAGATAGGTAATATTTTCATGTTCTAATTATGTAAAACGAGTATGTAGATAATTTTTAAGACAATGTTGTAAGATATAACATATTTGAAGATGAAGCGTAATCAAAACGTTGATCTTATATTAGTTTAAGACATTTGTATAGGATATTGAACATTAATAACCTTTAGCATATAAGAGAGCAAAACACGTAAATACAATGTATGTGCATGATATAGATTAATGAATAAACAATCGATATATTTTCAATCAAGTTCATGGTAAAGTTGTTATGTTGTACTAGCGTGAATGTCGATATTCTAATGGTATAAACTAAGTTTAAATCTCCCTCCCTCAAATTATGATATGTAATGCTGTTGGTAAAAAGAAAAGAAAAAAAGGTTTGCAAAATTCTCAATTTAACACATTAATTGTAATTGTTCTTACAAAAGAACAAATAATTGTCATAGTAATTAAAAGTATAGACTAAAACCAGGAGAGAGGAATAGTTAAATTTCCGCTTATAAATATAGATAGATAGATAACTAAATAGATATATTGAATGATAAATAAGGCATCATAAAATTGTCTTGCTTTTTTGATATTATAGAATGATAAATAAGGCACCATAAAATTGTCTTGCTTTTTTTATATTATAGATAAAGAAGATTATAAACAAACTATAAATTCAAATAGAAGATGAAAAGTTTTAATTATATGGAGAGGGGATGAATGTCACTGAAAGTGATCTAGAGGATATATGTTATATGTCACTAAATTGGCAGGGAAACCCAGGTGACATGGTACTACATTAGCAAAATCTAAGACGTTAAAACAGTATATTTATAATTCTTTTAATAATGCTTACTTCCTTTTTCTGCTATACTGAAATTTTGTAATAAGAACGTTGATTGCAATATTTATGTAATGAATGATTTTAATATTTATGGAATATTCATTACTTTTTCTTTTCCTATTAACGGAATGCACATTTCGTCTCGGGTAGCAATTTGATTCAAACAACATCACTATCTAAAAAAAATCACAAACTTAACGAAAATTATTCGCATCCCATATTCAAACCACAGAATTATAATCCACTGTCGCTATTAACCAAACAAATAGTTAAAGCCGTTGTTGGCTAGTAGTATCATCGATGGTCTTCCAACATGATGGATTAAGGTTTAAAAGTTCCCTCCTTACGGTTGTAATTTAGTTGGCTTAAAAAAAAAAAAAAAAAAAAAACCCAAACAAATATAACGTTGATCTAAAGACATACGCTTTTTTAATTACCATTAACAGCCCATTAAGCACCACAAGATGTCAAACTTATAGCTCTATAAATATTAAATGCGCAGGGCTTTCTAGAATATTGAAAAGATTGTTTGCCGTATCAACTGTTCTTTATTTAGCATAGAATATCGAAAGGTTTTTCCATCTTTAATTTTACAATGAAGAGATTCAAGTAATCAAGGGGAAAGTAAACATTTGTCCAAATAGAAAGTGGGGTGGGGGTGGCGGGGGAAGGAAACAGGTGAATGCGTTATAAAATTCTTAGGAAAAGTCTCGATGTTTACATTTTATATTATCATTTATGAGAAATGTAAATAATTCTTCTAAACTTTAATTTAAATATAGATTTATTTTTTGAATTCTCAGATGTTGCAAAGTAACACTCAAAAGTTGTGAATAACTTCTCCAATCTTTGACATTGGTGCAGGAATAGTCCATCAAAACTTAAAAAATTAAAATCTATTGAAACCCTTTAAACTTTAAACATAGTATGTTCTTTTTAACTAAAAGAGAAAACATATTTTATTTAGAATAATTTGCAATGCCCACACCTTGGTTAAAATTTGGAGGTTATTGGTGATTTCCCTTTAATTTAATTATTTAGATATCCTAAATTTATGCCAATATCTAATCTAAGTGTTTTAATTTCTCAAGCAAGTTTGTTTAAATGTTCTATATTTATACTGTTGCACCAGCTATGTTTCTTTTTTAGTATCTCTTTCAATATAAGAAGACTTTGTGAGGTCTGATAACAAGAACATAAAAGAACTTAAATGGCTCCCTTAAAATATGAAGGATTTAACGAACTATATCATATGTATGGATAGCTTAAATGACTTATTTAAAATATAAAGTATTTAATTAAATTTTATCACATATATACTTATTTCTAATATTGTTAGACCTAACTCAAATAGTTGATCTGAACACATAAGAGAATTAAAAATTAAGAAAACAGAATAGAGTTTAACCGCATTTCAATCGGACATGGATCAAAGTTGAATCAAATCGGTTTAATGAATAGATTAAATTGAACTGTGATAAATCAATCTGAATTTGATAATACTACTTATTTTTATGGTTTTCACCTAAATTTCTCAAATGTTTGGAGCCTCTAGCATTGAATTCATGCTTCCTATATATACTTTATATCTAACAGAATTTGAAAAATAAAAAATAAAAAAAATGTGTAATATATACCCGGAAGGTAAAGCTTCAAAAGATTAGCCGTCGGAACTTCCATCCATTCAGATTGTGGCTCAAAATTATCGTAACTTATACGTTGTGGAATGAGGGATGGAGCTCTTCTAAACATTCGGGCCATCTTTTTTTCTGATTTTGTCCGACTCACTCTCTCCTTTTACTTGTAAAAATTATTTTCTATAAGCATCACACCTTGAAGATTCTATTTATGTGATGATCTTCCTTTTGAGACATTAACACACACAAACACACATATATAGAGGAAAATTGCCATGTAGTTACATTATATGTACATGTCTCAAAATTAAAGTTATTCTCTAGAATAACTTAGTTTTCCAATCCTTAGTTATTCTTGTCTTATTGAGCTTCTCTTTCCATATATTCTATAGAATAACTTACCATTATCAATGACATAGATTTCCCTTCCCTTGTTTACCCAAATATTCCATAAGCCGGTTAACTTCTGAGCTAGGAATCCGACATGTATTGTTAACTCATTAAGGAATTATATTATATTGTGATTTAGACGATGCAAACAGCATACTCTTGACGACTTAAAATTTACAATAATTTAGACCCCACCATCGTAAATACATGAATAATATATGTTATATTGGGAAGGGTCATTTGATATTGACACAAACACTAACAAAATGTGAAACATCATTTGATTCCAACACCAATACTAAAGCTAGTCGTCTCATCTAAGATTCATTATTGATATCGGCTATTGAACCACCAATCTAGTATGACTATGCACATAGATGTCTCATACCACTAGTATAATGCGACTATAGCTTCATCCCAAAAATCCAACTCCTTCATAATACTATCCAGTTAATAACTCACCCACACACATATAGCAATTCAACTCCTAAACTACAATTTGCATCGTACGAATCATCCCGCCTAAGGCTGATTATACCTCGTTTGTGACTGCTACTTCTAATATCCTATCTTAGGTTTAGGTGCAAGCATAATTGGTAGAATTTAATTGTTACTAGCTAAATGATTCTTAAGTTCATTTCTTTCAACCTATATGCACAAACAATCATATAACAAGAGATACCCATTCTCATAACCTATATCCTTTACTTCTCTAGACAAACCCTATGATAATTCAATATATAAAGCGAATTAATTTCTATAATTCATATTTAAATTCATCCTGAATTGTTCTTAATTTATACCGAAGTTTACAAATCCTTAAATTAAGATTGATGAATAAATATTTTAGTGAATGATCGAACAAGAGCTGGTGTTGATCGGTTCAATCAACAAAATAGACAAGTTAATCGATCGATTTCTAGACATGGTTATTTTACTGTTAAACATGGTTGATCAAATTTAGTCAATTTAGTCTACAACCTCAAAATGTATTTTGTCAATTATCTACTAAAATGTTCAATTTAACTACCCATATTTCATTTTTGATTTCATATTTTATTATCAAAATTTCTGTTATCAATTAAAATCTTTAGATTAAAGCCAATTTTTCAATAAAAGAAATTAAGTAGCTATTGAATTTCATTTAATTTCACCTCATCATCTAAACTATGAATTATATTTCTTTAAATCAACTTCTTATAAATCCTATTACTTTTTTTTTTCCTTTTCTTAATGAATTTGTGTTCTTACACAAGTTTCCAAATTGCTTTTAAAAATAATCTTAAACTTAGAATTGAAACAAGCTTTTCAAAGTTTAGAACTTGTGAGACCCTACAAAATTGATAATTAACTCATAATTGGTCGATATAGAAATGATTCGTAAAATTTAAGGCAATCGCGTTAATTATCCAATTGAGTCTAAATTTTAGAATAAAGCTAAAAATATTAGTAGAAATGACCTCATATGTTTAGAATTAAGAAAATAAAATAATTAAATATTAAATTATTAAGTTATACGTATATGACTTATTATTTATCGAAACGCATAAAATAAGTTTCAATAATTAACAAATTACTAGAGATAAATTATATATACACGAAAAATCATAAAATAACTTAAATAACATTTCAAAGTATTTTATTTGTATTAAATATGTATGTATGTATAGGTGAAAATACTCGATATTACTTAAAATACCTAATTTACACTAAATAAATATAGAAGAAATAATGAAAAATGAAAAAAATGATGTTAAATGCTGGAATTTTTTGGAAAGGGACATGGTAGCCTTCCATCACAAATTAGCAACCTTTTAAGAGATAAGGACACCTAACATATGAAAAAAAGTGGTAGAATATTTGAGAAACTTGGGGAACTTTTTTTTTTTTTCCTCCATTGACCCGAAACATCACTTATAAATCAGAAGTCACACTCCTATATTTCATTTAGACATTCAGCTATTAGGAAAAATTGGAGAGAGGTTAAACAGAGTAAAGTAAGCATCTTTAGCAAATTACCTAAAATGTAGTGTAATTAGAGTTAGATAAAGAATCGAGTATCAAATGAAAACCTGACATGATGGCTGTTGGGGGTTGAAGGTCTGATATGGTGATGGTTTGATCAACCTACCCTTGCCACCGATGGAGATCTAGTGATTGGAGAATTGAAAATGAGCAATTTTTGCTTGTAAGTTGCTATTTTTATTAGAAATATCAAACGATATTAAAAAATTATGAAATTTAGTTTCCTTATATATTTTTGCATGTAAAATTAGAACACCAAACCAAATTTTTAAAATTAAAAGTTCTTATATAGGTTTCTTAAGAATAGACTTGATTCCAACATATTTTATATGAATTTTAAAAAATAGTAAATGATATTATTTTGAGCTAATTTTTTGTGTACATATTTCTTATATAATATATTTAATTTATATAAAAATAATTTTTTATAATCTATACGTTTAGTATTTATTAAAATTGTTTTATTGAATCTACCATGTTTTTCATGTGAAAAAAATAATAGAAATAATAGGTTTTTAATTAAATTCCTTAATGAATCTACTTTGTAATGATTTCTTAAGCTTAGTTATAATTTTGGAAATATTCAGTTTGAATTTTATAATTTTATTTGGTCATTTACCTAATTCAAGCTAATTTTTAGCAAAATTGGACCTAAAATTGATATTTCAGAAAATAATATATATTAAACTATCTTAGTACTTCTCGTGATCAGAAAATAACAACCATAATTTACTAAGTATAATAAATTTTTTGTAGCTTTAGTGAAGCTTGAATACTAAGTATTATATATTTACTTAGTGTTTATGCATATTTTGTCAAATATGAAAATATAAGATAAATTTGTATAATTGACATTGTAACAAGAGGGTAGATACTAAAGTGGAAATAAACTATATAATGAATTTTGAATCTAATTGTGAACCAAAATTATGGATCTTATGCCAAAATATGGGCACCCTTGAATTAGAAATAAATTTAGGAGTTAAATAAAAAATTGAGTGTATAGAGCAAACTAAGGAGTTGACTAGCAACTAAATCAAAGACATACCATATCTAAAATATAGTTAGTTGAACTTACAAAATAAATCAAAAGGAGATTATAGAAATTATGTGTAAAACTATAATCAGAAGCTAATTCATGAGCAAAATTAGAACTAAACTGTCTATTAATATATTAGGGGATTGATTTGAAATTGAATTAGATACCATTTTCACTCTAGTTAAAATTAAGTAAACTTTGTTGAGTAAGTTAAAAAAAATTTCTGAAATTTATGAATAAGTGAAATCAGGAGTTGAATTAAAATGTAATTCAAAGGCTAAATAAAAAACAAAATCAGAACCTAGCTCAAAACGAAAATAATTGTAAGAGATTTAAAACCTAAATAATTAGATATAATAAAAGCCTAAACTAAAGATAATAATAAGAGTTACAGAATAAAGTCTATATAAAGTAGTTATATTAGTAATAAAATAGCCTTTGTATTAAGGGACTATTGGTGAAAGCTTGTCGCGAGTTACATCTTAAGAAAGCTAGCGGGAAGTACAAGTTTGGGATCAATACGTTATTGTATTTTGGAGTACTATTTTATAGTACTCAGAGGCATAAGATTATACTCATTTGTATCTATAGGTAATTTGATTGTGTGTATGCTTGTGTGTGCGTATTCTTGAATATATTGTATACTATTAGCATGCTGTACTGGTTTGCCATTATTTTGTATTGTGTGATATGGATTGTCTGCCTTAAACTAGATTTAATTAAAGTTATGACTTGTAATTCTAAATTAAATCTGCATGAAAACCCATTAGGAGAAATGTTTAGGGTTCTCTGACTAAATATCGACTTTTTTGAAAGAAATAGTACTGGATAGCAAAATGATCCCTTCTTTATCTTTAATTGAATTGAGTGACAGGAGAGGATGTTGTAGTAAAGGTGAAAGCAGTGGTTCGAAGACAGTTATAGGAGGAGCGGTGTTTCCATTGCATAAGCTGGGGTTTGGTCGTGAGTTGTTGAAATATGCGTTAAACTCCTCAACCTGGATTAAAGTGAGTAAAATGTCTCTAGTCTCACGACAGACTAGAAAACGTTATGCGATTGCATTCGTCTATTACATTACATATAAGTAACTTACTGATAACTTAGCTTATACTTGATGTATAGTCTTATATTTCCGTCCCAACTTATTAAGCGGTTGATTAGTTACATCCCTATAGATATTATCGTAGGTACTAGTTAGGAAGCGACATTATAACTACTCTGAAGATAGCTACTATTGGATCTTGAGGAGTGAGGATATAAAACTGAAGAACAGTTATATCTTTGATGTTTTAGTTCTTAATCTAGAATATTTTATTATCAAATAAAGTATTATTTAAGTAAGATTATGTTAAGAAACCATGCGAACATTACTTATGATATTTGAATTCTAGTATATATTCTTTATACTTTTGCAAGTAATTAACATTTTAGATGTATGAATTGCTTACTTCAAAGTGGGTCAGTTGTAGACACTTTGTGTAAGTCAGGTCTAAAATAGCGGTTGAAAGGTCAGCTTTTATCCTATAATGGTTTATACGATTGGATTGTTTTGACTCTTCTGCTTCAGGGCGTAACAAAACTTACTTGCATAGCATGAAGTTTCCTTCTCTCTTATCATAAGTTATAATAATTGGTTTTTCTTAAGGAAATGATTTACTAGAGAGGGTGACATAGATTACGAACTAATAATGTGATCTTAAGCTTAAGGACTTACTCATATGATTCATCGAGTTGTCTGAAGAGAGTTGAACTCAAAAGAGCAGTGCATTCCCTAGTTTGACCTGCCGAGTTACTTTACCCTGCACATCATACAAGAAGCTGCCAAGGTGATCAACTTATGTGCCGAACCAACACGCCTACAATACAACTATCCAAGGTCAAGTATTAAACTGGTATATTGCCAACCGATGCATGTTGAGGTCGAGCTGACCTAATCCTAAAGCCGACCACCCGAGGCTGATCCGATAATGAGCCACCTTCTGAACTAACCCATTCCCAGCCCAAAACATCGGAGCTATCAAATTACCGACCTTGACCTAATCTATTCATAACCTACTCTGCTTGGTCAATAGTGTCATTGGGACCACTAAATGGACAGCTGACACATGCCCCGTCTTTCTTGACATCTGTACCATCTTTTTTTGTCATCGAATATTCTTTATGCTCGTTTACAACATTACCTTTGTAAATTATTTATTTTCCTTTACCAGTGGGAATCCTTTTTGTAATTTACACTTACCTAGAACTTACTCTAATTGGGTCATATAAATACTTATGTATTGTAATAGCTGTAATAGTCAATACATTTTTTTGGTGATATTCAAACATACTTTCAAGAGTAAAGTGTTTTCTACTTGCTCTCGACTACTCTTATCTAGCCCATTGAGCCTAGACTAATAACGAGTAATCTTCGGCTACACTTGTGCATAATATCAAGTGTAAGGCATTGGTACATCATATTCACCGTTAATGTACGAAGATCTTTACTCAACTTTCAACTATCATTTATCCATCGGATCGTCTCAAGGTTTGGACCCATCCCCTTAGTTTGTGTAATACTGAGTGTCGTGTGTTCATTTACGTCGAGCTGTATCATCTTGGTATTAGAGTTTGGCTACGTTCGAAGTTAGTTTCTACTACTTTGTTCTCTAAGTGATTTGCTACTGCTTTCGTGAGTGTTAGGTATTGTTCTGTTATTGTTATTTGTGGAAAGAACTTTGAGCGGTATTTTTAACTGTCAATCTCATGAGATAGTAGACAATGTTCGATTATAGTGTTTAAGGAACTCTAGGTAGTCAAGAGAGTGGCGCTCAAAATGACCAAGGTTAGTAAGGAAGCTTTACAGGCCAGTTAATGGGTGATTGATTAGACAGATTCACTGACTTAATAGCTAGTCTGGTGAAGTCAGAAATAAAAATAAGCAGTAAGCTAGAAATGGTCCATAAAGAGGAAATGAACAGCCTGAGTGATACAATGATCAGTTTGGCTGAGTTAATGTCCCAGTTTAACTACACTGAGTTGGGGGACTGGATAGGGTTGCTAGACATAGACCGGCACTCAATGAAATCAAAGAGGCAAAAGAAGAAGTGATAGGAATCAAGCTATTGGACCTTTGACCCTCAGTCGAGCTCGAAGACTGGAAGGCTTGGCTTAGTGATAAGAGAGCCTTACAAGTAAACAAGTAAGTGACTGTGTCGATTTGTATTGTAAACTATTGAAATGAAGTGCTTTACAATGCATTGCCCATGAGTACATCCCATATTCTGCTTGGACGACCATAGATGTTTGATCGAATTGTAATATACGATGGTAGGAAGAATATATGTTCCTTAAAGCATAAGGGTAGGAAGGTAAGGTTGAGCCCTATAACTGTTAAGCAAATTAAAATCATCTAAGTTCAATTGAGCTGAGTTATAAAGAAAGAAGCTTTGGTGATGACTTAAGCTGAGCTAAAGAAAGAGATGGAGATTGAAAAGCTGATATATCTACTAGTAAGAAGGTTATTGGAGATGAAGAGATCTAAGGAGGGGATGCTGCTTATCAAGGTGAAAACCTTGTTAGGTGACTTTGTTGACCTGTTCCCAGGTGAGCTATCAGGAGGTCTAGCCCCCATTTGAGGTGTTAAACATACAATTGATTTGCAGCTAGAAGTTGCACTGCCAAACAAACCTACTTATAGGTTGTGTAAGCCCTAAAGTTAAGTCAAGTGACCATAGGATTGAACTTAGAACACAAGGTTTAGGGTGATCAGTTAAAGGATCCAATCAAACTCAAATTATAAACTATTGATAGAAAAATTAGTAAAAATGACCCCGTAAACTTGAATTTAAGAAAATAAGTAATAAAATAGGAGACTATAAAATTTTCAAATTTTAAGTATAATAATTATTAATTACCGAAAATGGGAAAAGTGTAATCAAATAACTAATAAATCACTAGAGATAAATTCTATGTATACTAAAAATTATAGAATGACTTAAATAATAATTAGGAATGTTCACATGTACCTCACATGTATTTATGTATAGATAAAAATACGCGAAATTACTTAAATTGGCCAAAAACTTAGTAAATAATTAAAGAAAATTATTAATTAATTGTGGAAAAATTAGAAAAAAACAGAGGGGTATGGAATGATGCAAATCTGGTCGTGGCAAGTTAGGAGCTAAAGAAGAAAAATTATCCAATTAGAATTAAGTAACACAAAAGCAAAAAATCAAGGAAATGGGGCAATATAATGTCTAATTAATGTATATTAATTACCAAAAACGTCTATAAATAGGAAAAAAATTTAGAGAACTCTTTTGGACAGTTAGGAATCAGAGAAAAATAGAGAGCTTCGAAAATTCAAGAGAAAATCCAAAAAAAAAAAAAAAAATAGGAAACTGTGCAGTTAGGGCTAGTGAGCCAAACCTACACCTCACCACCACCTGAGACCGAGCCACCACCACCACCCCACTCGAGACCCACCGTCTAGGCCGGTCGACATACTTGGATTGGATTTGGACGGCCAAAAAGTATCGAACCAGGTGAGTCCCTTATTTGCCTCGATTTTGTGTAATTTCGTAAAATTAGTTATTTTGGCCAGAAAATTATGAAACTTGTTATTCTGAGGTTTTATTGTATGTAGATTTAGGAAAAAATAGTGATTTAGTTTAATTACGTCTGAAAATACAGGGTTCTTAACAAATTGAGTAAAATCGAGCATGATTAGAACTAGAAATAAATAGGATTAGGAGTGTAGTTTGGAACTCAATTTTTTTCTATAAAATGCTTATGTAATATAGAATAGTGTTATGAAGCCATTTTTCTAAAATTAATTTTCAAAATTTTTAAGTTAATTTTTAGCCCTAAAATGATGGAAAAATTGGGTAATTTTGGATTAATTAGGTTATTAAGATACTAATTACTGATTTAGATAGTAATTAGATGTTTAGGGATGTTAATATCTGATGTGGAAACCTAATCCTAGCCTTTGGAGTATTAAGTATAGTTAATTTAGGAAATTAGGTAGTTATTGTAAGAAATTAGAAATATGTGGAATTGAAAATTAATAAATCTAAAAGAATTAGGGTTGTTTAGATAATATTATAATAAAAATCAGAATATACTAGATCTGAAACAAAATTTAATTTTAGATAATTGTATAAAAATGTAAGATTTTCTCACATCGGGAATAAATCCGATACCCCAATTAGGATTAACATGTACCGAATAGTTTAGAATACTAAATTAAGACCCAATAGGATATTAGAATACTCGAGTTTAATGTGATTAATTTCACATTAGGATTCGAGCATAGTTAAGACTTTGGAATAAAAACTAGAATCTAATTTAGGATTCGAACCTCAAAATAGGGTAGAAAGAACTATTAGTACATAATAGGTATATATGGAAAAAGGAGTTAAATTATAACTTAGAATATGAATCCTTAAAGTATAAGTACTAAAAGACCTATTTGTATTATAGGACACCCAGAGACGAATCAGCTTGCAACTAAGTGATCAGGCAATTGAGAAATTCCAAGTAAGTTGGGTTATTACTTATTGTAATAGAGTACTATTTTTATGGTACTCGGAGACTTAGGATTGTATATGGTTGTGATTGTAAGTAGTTTACGCATGTGTTTGATGTATCTGAATTTGTGTTGAAATTGTGGTATGATGGATTTTGTGTTATGATTGAATTGGTGTGAATTGTTTGAAAACCCTAAATGAAATTTAATTTATTCGACTTTAATGACCAAAAATATCATGCATTGCAACCCATTAGGAGATTATTAGGATTCTTCAACCAAATATCGACCCTTTCAAAAGAGATAGTGCAGGATTGCATAATGGTCCCTTCTTCATCCTTAATTGAACTAAGTGATAAGAGAGGAGATCACGGCAGGGGTGAAGTCAATAGTTCGAAGGTAGTCGTGGGAGGAGTGAGGTCTCCATTGCACAAGCTTAGGTTTGGTTATGAGCTGCTGCATAACATGGAAACTCCTCAACCCGAATTAGAGCGGGTGAAATTTCTCTGATTTTACAACGGACCGGACTACGTTGTGCATTGACACTTGATTGTTGCATTGCATGAAAATAATTGCTTGATAATCTTATTTGTGCTTGTATGCATTCATGAGTCTCTAATTCAACTTATTGAGCAGTAGTTGCTTATACCCTTATAGATCCTTTTGCAGGTCTTGATTTCTGAACACTTCAAGTATTATGTTGTCCTACAATTACCTAGAGGTTAGTTCTTTTGAAGCCAGGGGTGTAAGGATCAATTTACTTAGTAATGATGTGTAGTTAGAGTGTCCTTTGTAGTTAAGAATGAAAGACTGATAGTTATTATGTAAATTAATGAATAGTTGTGAATATGTAGAATTTCTTGGGAAGTTCTGTAGACTTTACATATAATTATACATGTTTATTAGAAATTTGTAATATTTATCATAATTGTAGTTAAACTTTTAATCGGACTATTTACTTTAAAACGAGGAGTCGTCGACGCCTTATGTAGATCATGTCTATGGTAGGCACTGTGAGGCCAGTTACTATCATAGAATGGTTTATACGACGGGACTGTTGTGACTCTGTGACTTCAGGGTGTAACAGGTTAAACTCTGAATAGGCTATCGAGCTATAAAGACAGGTAAATGAGTTGATGAAGAAAGGGCATGTACGAGAATCCCTTAACCCCTGTGTCATGCTAGCCCTGTTAACACCAAAAAAAGATGGATCATAGAGGATGTATATGGATAGCAGAGTAATTAATTGCATTATTATCAAGTACAGGTATCCCATACTAAGGCTTGATGATATGCTGGATGAGTTGAATGGAGCCAGATTATTCTCCAAGATTGATCTCAAATTTGGATACCATCAATTCCGAATGTGGGAAGGAGATGAGTGGAAGACAACATTTATGACTCGTCATGGATTGTATGTCACGCCCCGAACAAGAAGAGTCATAACAGTCTCGCCGTGTAAACTAATCTAAGATAGAAGCTGACCTTACAACTGCTATCGTAGACGCAGTTTACACAAGGCGCACAACACAACCAACTTGAAACGTCTGTTCTGACACCTGTTATTAACCAAACATGTGGTAAAGCTTTTACAAGTTACTTATTCTATACAACCTATTATTTAGTATCATAATAGTATTTAAACAAACATTTCACGTCCAAAGGTAAAGTTTACAATCAGAGTTTGTAAAAAACGATGGGTTTTACGGTCTATATACAATAAGTTAGAAAAACTAGTGGGCTTCCAGAGAATTCCCATTTAGTTTTCCTCAAAACTTAAAGATAAAACCAAAAGCTCAGGTTCAATTAAATTCCTCGATTCTCACTTTCCCACACAGCGGCACACTAACCTGGGAACGGTGGTACCTGAACATCTTACCTGAACTCAACACTTGCAAAGGAGTCTGTAGGGATGTGAGCACAACTAGCTCAGTAAGGGGGACGGAGTCAGAAGAGTACTATACAATCACAAATAAGGTTAATGATTATAATGAAATGCAATGTAATCACTCAAATGAAACATCGTACAGTATTAACTGGTCCACTGTGAGGTTAGAGAAATTTCATCTGCTCCAACCCAGATTGAGGAGTTTCATCGCGACTCGAGTTAGACCAAACCCAGGCTTGTGCAATGGAGAACACCTTCCTCCCATGAACACCTTCGAACCACGGCCCCCAACCTTGCCGCGATCCCATCACCTGTCACTTAGTTCGACTAAGGATGGGGAAAGGACCATTTCAGCTATCCTCATCGAAGGGAGTCGGTATTTGGCCTAACACTCTTAATCGTTTTCCCCTAACGGGTGATTATGCATGTCCAATTACATTTTAGTCAAATAACCGTTAGTGTTAATCAAAGGTGACCAACAAGTTCATACAATATGGAATCCATGCAAATATACAGAACAGTATACTAAGGAGTTGAACTCCTGTCACAATTGAGTATCATTCACACACATAGCATGCGCATAATCATCTAACTACAAACACAACCAGAAGTACTCTTGAGTCTCTGGATACTTTAAATAGCACCCAAACAGCGGTGAAACCATAACCCCAACTTACATGTGTAGATGTTCGCTATTGCTGACTTGAATTATCAACCGTCTTTGTATTGGAAGGTCCTAATTACACAAAAGGCCCAAATTCAGTTTTCGTAATAATTACGAAAACATTAGGGTTTTATCTAAAATGGTTATATATATATATATATATTATTTCCATAATATACCGTTATGTTATCACTATATATCGAATTAAATTATTAATTATTGATACTGTACATCATATATACTATTACGTATTATATATCGTTTCGATCGTATCGAAACGTACTTTTTATTTATTAATTCACGTTTTAATTCCGGTAAGGTTACCGAAATATGTATATTCTAGAATATGATATAGTCTTGAGCTAATTTACTTAAGGTTGTCCGATTTCAACAAAATTAGTGTCATTGGGTTCGTATAGACCTAACGACACGTTTTACGAATCCTGTTTCTAGAGGTGGCTTTTAACGGGTAGTTTAAGTTTTTAATACAATTATACATAATTATATAAAAACGATCGTATTATACGTGATTTACATTATTAAATTATATTTTATCTAATTTGTCCTTATATTGTAACAATATGAATATCATTCAATTCTATTACACCTAAAATATATCCTGATAAAAAATATAAATAAATAAGATAAAAATTTCCATTAATCCCATCTGATCAGCAATCCTTTATATAGCTTTTGATTAATTCGTTTTAGCCTATTAATATTACAAATACACCCCAACTTGTAATTTAAGCTATTTTACTTAATAAATTCGTAATAAATAGTTCGGGTTACCAAATAATTCCCCAAAAATTTTTATAAGATTCTAAAAATATAGGAAATTCAGTTATCACTTGGTTTTAAGTTTTCGACCTATTGTCTATATTTTCATATTAACAATTTTACCCCTAAATTATGATAAATTATTCAATTATAATTCTTTTAGCACCAAATTAATTTCAATTTGACTCAATACTATTATTATTTATTATAGATCAGTACATTTCCATTTCATCAATTAATTTCATAATTTTCTATTAAATTCATAATTTCAGCCTATTTTCGAGCTAATTTCAGGCCTAAAAATGCAATAAATATTAAAATTATTCAAATAAAAATTTGGGCTACATAGCAATTACCTATATATCATACACATCCTACACAAAAATTTTCAGCTAGAAACAACGTCATATAGTACATTTATTTCACAAATATAAATTCGGGTGAATTATAGATTTTTTAATAAAGTATATTAAATATTA
This sequence comes from Lumnitzera littorea, assembly GCA_024138015.1. Classification (NCBI taxonomy): domain Eukaryota; kingdom Viridiplantae; phylum Streptophyta; class Magnoliopsida; order Myrtales; family Combretaceae; genus Lumnitzera; species Lumnitzera littorea. The sequence continues at coordinate 1,083,927 of JAMXBB010000006.1, forward strand.
TAAATTTTTCAAAAATAAAAATATCAAATGAAAGCATGTCTAAAATAACCTAAGTGTAATTTTTTTCATAATTTTCTAGGCGGATTTACTATTTTTTAGAAATTATTGAAAAACAGGGCAAAAATTTGACCTTGGTGTTCTTGGATGCTCTAGTAGCCGGCGGCGGCTGGACGGTTGTCGGACGGCTTACGCGGTGGGTGGACCGTGTGGGGTTGGTTGGGTTTCATAGCAGAATTACTCTAAGTTAGGGTTCTATACTTTCACTAATTTTTTTTTGTTTTTTCCAAATTTTTTTTTTCCACGATTTTTTTCCAAATTTTCTTTCTATTGTTTTTGGTTCCAAACTGCTAAATGTTGTCATTCTGCTGCTAGGATAACTTTTATACAGTTCTTTCACCGCCTATGGATTTTTCTTTATTTTTTTTCTTTTGTTTTTTCTACTTTAATTAAGCATGTGGTGTCATTTTGTTGTAAATCCACTTCTTGAATCAGCAATCTCCTTTTCCATTCTCCTGCCACGCATCTTGTCCAGCAATCTCCAATGTATTTGATTAATTTTTCTTTTTCTTTTATTAAATAATTACTTAAATATAGATATTATATGTTAGAATTAGTTTTTTAATTAATATACAAGTTTATACCCTATGTAAATAACATGTGAAATATATAACTTTACTCATATAATTAAGTTTCTAGCATATCTTTTATTTTTAGGATACGTTCTAAAGTTAATTTCATGAATTCAACACAATAAATATATAATTACATAATTTTGGGTTAATTTACGAGTATAATTATTATTTATACTGGGTATACTAAAAAAATTACGTGTATTTTTATATAATAAATTATCCTACATTATCTCATTTTATAGCTCAATTAACTTATCTCTAAGTTCTCATTGCAATCTAAGTTCAATTTTAGGAATTCCGAACATTTTAGTACTTTATTAAATATTCCAATTTCTAAGGACAAAATTGGGTTTTCGGGTCATTATTACTAAAATCTAACTTCACTGTAATATCTCGACTAACTTTTTCATTCTAGTCGCAAAGTTTGGGCTTAATTGGATAAGTTACCCTAAAGCCCTAAATCTGAGCTCGGTTGTCCTAAACTCAATTTTGGAAACTTACATTGTATGAATGGCTTGTAATGCTATTTAGACTATCGAACACATTGAGTACATTTATGCAACATATGAATCATGTGCTCTGAGAACTAATAGGGAAACTTGGACAATATCTTAGTGTATAACCTTGATCTGGAGACTCACCAACAGCATTTATGAGCAGTCTTTACAAAAGTCCGACCTGAAAGGCTTTATGCTAATCTAAAGAAATGTGACTTATGCTGACTTAAAGTAATCTTCTTGGTGTTTGTTGTAAGTGGTGGTAGAATACGAGTTGATAATGAAAAGATAAAGGTGATCACCGAGTGGCCTGCGCTGACCACTTTGGCCAATGTAAGGAGCTTTTAAGGAATTTCAGTGTGATTGTAGCCCCACTTATCGAACTGTCAAAAAAGAATGTTGAGTTTAGATGGAGAGAAAAGAAACAAAGGAGTTTTGAAGAGGTAAAGGAGAAGTTAACTACAACGCTTATCTTAACTCTGCCGACCTTTAACAAAGTATTCGAAGTGGAGTGTAATGCGTTCGGATTATGAGTAGGTGTTATGTTGATGCAGGAAGGTTGGCTTATTGCTTACTTTAGTGAAAAGCTTAAATGAGTTACACTCAATTATTCCGTCTATGATAAGGAGTTTTACTCCTTGATCAAAGCTATGACTATATGACAACATTATCTATTAGCAAAAGAGTTTATGATCTACATTGATCATGAATTTTTGAGATATCTGAAGAGCCAACCCAAGTTGTCTCAAAAACGAGTCAAATAGGTCGAGTTCATAGAGGGATTTTCATATGTTGTGAAATATAAGAATGAAAAGAACAATGTAGTAGCCGACGCCCTATCAAGACGACATTCCCTCTTGACTGAACTATAGACTAGGTTGCTTGGATTTTCAATGATAAAAGATATATATGTTGTCACGCCCCGAAACAGCAGAGTCGTAACAGCCTCGCCGTGTAAACCATCTTAAGATAGAAGTTGGCCTTACAACCGTTATCTTAGACCCGATCTACACAAGGCGTCCACTACTAACTCGCTTTGAAGTAAACGGTTTGTAATTTAAATAAATCATTTATCTAAGAAAGTGAGGAAATATATATATTCACTATAATTCAGTTATTACAATTAAAGTTTACAATATTTCTCCGTAATATATTTCCTAGTTATTACATTATTCAAAATGGAAAGTTCTAAAGTAAAAACTTAGACCTTAAAAATATATGTTTGATCTTCAAATGTTTTTCCTCGCTCCCCAAATCCAATAGTTGCTAGCTTCGGAGTAGTTATATGCCGCTTCTTAGCCAGCACCTGCACGACGTTTTATAGGGATGTGAGCAACCACAGCTCAGTAAGTTAGGATGGAGGACTTAAAACTATATCATAAACACAACAAGGTTATTAATCAACTTATTAAGTGCAATGCATGTGCAAGCAAATGCATGTGCAAGCAAATGCTATCGCACAACGTTGTCCGGCCCGTCGTGAGATTAGAGAAATTGCGCCCGCTCTAATCCGGGTTGAGGAGTTGCTATTAATGCAACAGCTCACAACCAAACCCAGGCTTGTGCAATGTAGACCTCGCTCCTCCCGCGACTACCTTCGAACCACTGTCTTCACCCTCGCCGCGACCTCTTCACCTGTCACTTAGTTCGACTGGGGATAAAGAAGGAACCATTATGCGATCCTGTGCTATCCCTTTCGAAGGGGTCGGTATTTGGCCGGAGAATCCTAGGTTCCCCTAATGGGTTACCATGCATGTCCAATTATGATTACTAGTCATATATTTGATTGAGTCCAGTTTAGGCTGATCAATCATTTCATACAAATCATACATTACATGCCGAACAACAAACAGAATCATAGCATCACCCATAATTAAGCATATGCACACATCTAACTATTTAACAAGCACAACCAAGCATAATCTTAAGCCTCCAAAATTCAACATCGTATTAATCCCAACTTACCTTGATTCTTCTCTCACTCACTCAAGGTCCGACTTGCTCAAGCCATCGCCGATCATCCCTATAACACAAACGTGATTTTAATTTTTCATATAACTATTATAAGTTCATTTTATCCAATAACGCCTATTGTTATGTTTTGTTTAGGGTTTAATATGCCTAATTATTTAGGTCTTAAGTCTTTTTACAATTATTCTAGGTTTGGGGTTAGGTTCGGGTTCGGTTTCCGCATCGATTCCTAAATTAGGTTTTAGTTCGATTTCTAAGTATTGTTTTATACTCAAACCCTAGAAATTCGTTTTAACTCATAATGTGAAATTAATCACATTACTTCCCAATCTCCTAAATACTATCGTTACCTCTAATTAGTATTTTATTCCATCCGGTACACTTAAATCCGTATTAGTGTATCGAATTCACTCCTGATGTAAGAAATTTTTACATCTTTCATGTAATTACATAAATTTAAGTTTTCTATCAGATTTATTGTATATTTTTATTATTATTATAATATCAATTTTTATTCTAATATTTTCTATTTATTAATTTCTAATGATTACATATTATGCATTATCACATGTTATGTATATAATACACTTTTAATATTTCTATTACTCTAATTACCATCTCTAAACATCAATTATCATTTCAAAATGTCTAAATTCATCCTAAATCAGATTTTAATACTAATTACCCTAATTTACAAAATTAACTTAAAATTTACTATTTTTTCCTATTACTCATTTACTACATAATTAACCTAATAATTATATCTAACACCCTAAATGCTACAAGTATCATACTTCATCAGATTTCAACATTCTAAAACATGTACTTATTCATTAAATCAGTAATTAACCACTTAATTACTTTATTAGCCCTAAATTACCCATTTTATGCCTTATTTTAAGGCTTAAAAATTATCTAAAAATTTTGAAAATTAATTTTTGAAAACGGGCTTCATAACACTATTTTATGTCATCTAAGTAGTCTACACAAAAATTTTGGGTTCAAAACTACACTCCTGAGGTCATTTATTTCTAAATCGAAATATGCTCAAGTTTGCATAATTTCTTAAGGACCTTATTTCACGAGACATATTTTCATCAAAATAATATTTTTCTTAAAAACTACATACAAAAATATTTCAAAATAACAAAATTCATAATTTTATAATATTATTTACTATTTTTACAAAATTACACAAAAATCGGGTTGGAAATCGGACTCACCGATTTGGGTGGCTCCGGCCACCGCTAGCCGTCGTGGCCTTGTTGGCCGGTCTGGGTGCTGCCACCACCGTGTGGTGGTGGTGGCCGTCCACTCCTAGCTGCTCGTCTGGTGTGGGTTCCCTTTAAAGGCCCTAATTGCACAGTTTTTCCTATTTTTTTTTCTAACCTAAATTTTTCTTTCAATTTTCACTTCTCCCTAATTTTCTCTGATTTCTAACTGTCTAAATGAGCTTCTGAATTTTTCTTGCTATTTATAGAGTTTTAGGGAATTTATTGTGCATTAACTTGGATAAGACAATTGCCTTATCCCTTAATTTTTGGCTTTTGTGTTGTTCTAATTTAATTGGCTGATTTTTTTTCTTATTTTCTCCAGCTGCCACGACCCAATTCTGGATCCTTCCTCATTTTTCCTGATTTTTCTTGATTTTTTCTTAATTAATTATGAATTTTCTTTAATTATTTAGTATTATTTTAGCACATTTTGCGTATTTTAAGCAATTACACGTATTTCTACATACATGTAAATTCATATATAGTACAAATAAATATTCCTAAATATTATTTAGGTTATTTTATGATTTTAGTTTACATCTAATTTATCTTTAGCGATTCGTTAATTATTGAAATGTATTTTATACATTTTCGATAAATAATGAGTTATGTATTTAAAATTTGGAATTTTTATAGTCTATTATTTTATTGCTTATTTTCTTAAATTTAAATTTACGGAATCATTTTTACTAATATTTCTAGCTTTACTTTATAATTTAGGTTCGATCGAGTTTTTCAACCGATCGAAACCTCGAATGGTTAGTTGTGGGGCTTACATATGTTGAGGATCCATATTTCGGTCTTATCTATGCTAGGTGTGAAGAAAGCTGAACACTTAATGACTATCATAGGGAGGACATATACTTATTTAGGAAAAGGAGACTATTTATCTCGACCTGTTCCATAAAAGAGTTGTTACTGTAGAAGGTGTAAGGGGGAGGATTGTTTGGAGACTTTAGCCATCATTGAACTCATGAGATACTATCCTCAAGCTTTTTTTGGCAAAAAATGAAGAGGGATGTACGATCTATGTTCGAAAGGTGTACTACTTGCAGAAAAGCGAAGAGCTAAGCCAAGCCTAGCCGAGTCGAACAAGGACATATTTACTATTGCTCATCCCGACTAAACCATGGTCCGAGCTAAGTATAAACTTTATATTAAGGTTACTGAGAACATCCCGAGGGAAGGACTCCATCATGGTGGTTGTAGATTGATTTAGTAAGATGGCACATTTTATGCCCTGCTCTAAAAACTAACAACGCTTTAACTATCTCTCTTTTTTTTTTTTTTTTTGTAGGAAATAGTCAAACTTTGTAGGGTACCTAAAACCATTGTTTCAAAATGAGACCCAAAGTTTATGAGTTACTTCTGGAGAACGTTATGGAGACGAATGGGAACCAAGCTATTGTACAGTACGTCCTGTCATCCATAAATAAATGGACATACCGAGGTTATCTATAGGATAGTTGGAACTTTACTCCGAGTTGTTGTTGGTCGACACATTGCTGATTGGGATCTGTGCCTACTAATCATAAAGTTTGCCTACAACAGGACTGGCCACAGCGTAACAAACATGTCATCATTTAAGGTCACTTATGGGTTCAAACCTGAGCTCCCAATGGACTAAACACCCATTCTAAGCTTAGATGATGACCAGCAAGTTAAAGAAAGAGTTGAAGCTATTAGAGCCATACACTAAAAGGTTGTAGAACAATTGATCTAAGTTATTACCAAGCTTGAGAGATGAGGTCGAGGATGGAAGAACGGGGAATTTTAGCCAAGTGATTTGGTTTGGACCTACCTTAGTAAGAAATGATCTCCACATTTAAGAAAGAGCAAGTTATCTCTTAGGGTTGATGGATTATTCAAAATGCTTGAAAAGATCAATCTTAATACCTACAGGATTGAACTACCAGGAGGGTATGGGGTCTTGGACTCTTTCAACATTATCGACCTCCACTGGCATACTCATGAAGACGAGCAACATGGAATTGAACTAGATTTGATTCCAAATCTTAAACAATTCGAAGATGATGATAGGGATTGTAAGTTCCTAAAATTAAGTTTAGAACAATTGAGCTTAGATTTAGGGTTTTTAGGAAAACTTATTCAATTGAGTCCAAACTTTACGATTAAGATAGAAAAGTTAGTCGAGGTGGTACAGTGAAGTTAGATTTTAGAAATAATGACTCGAAATCCTAATTTTGTCCTTAGAAGTAGGAATATTCAACATAGCACTAAAATGCTCGGAACTTCTAAAATTAAGCTTAGATTGCGACGGGAACTTAGAAATAAGTTAATTAAGCTATAAAATTAGATAATATAGTATAATTTATTATATAAAAATATATGTATTTTTATGAGTATATTTAGTATAAATAATAATCATACCTGTAAATTATCCCTAAATTACATAATTATATATATATATTGCGTTGCATTCATGAAATTTATTAAGAGAATATATCCTAAAAATCAAAGATATATTAAAAACATAATTATAAGTTCGTAATATTTTTATTTTTGAAATTAATTTGGTGTAGAAAGAATTATAATTAAGTAATTTATAATAATTTAGAGGTAAAATCGTCAATACGAATATATAAGCGATAGGTCGGAAACTTGAAACTAAGTGATAACTAAATTTTCCATATTTTTAGGAGTCTATAGATCTATAGAAATTTTTGGAGAATTATTTGGTAACCTAAACTATTTATTACGAATTTACTAAGTAAAATAACTTAATTTATAAGTCAGGGTGTATTTTTAATATTAATAAGCTAAAATGAATTAAATAGTTAAATAAAAACTATATATATGATTGCTAATTAGATTGGATTAAATAAATATTTTTATTATATTTATTAATATTTTTTTATCGGGATACACTTTAAGTATATTAGTTGGATAATACTTATATTGTAACGATATATGAATAAATTAGGTAAAATTCAATTTAATAACATAAATTGTGTATAATACAATCATATTTATATAATTACGTATAACTGTTAGGTCTATACGAACCCAACGATACTAACTTAGTTAAAATCGAAAAACCTTAAGTAATTTAACTTATAACTTTATCATATTTAAGAATGTACGTATTTCAGTAATCTTACCGAAATTAAAATGTAAATTAATAAATTAAAAGTACGTTTTGATACGATTGAAATAATATATAATACGTAATAGTATATATGATGTACAGTATTAACAATTAATAACTTAATTCGATATATAGTGATAATACGACTATATATTATGGAAATAATATATATATATATATATATATAACCACTTTAGATTAAACCTTAATGTTTTCGTAATTATTACGAAAATTGAATTTGAGTCTTTTGTGTAAATAGGATATTCCAATATAAAGACGGTTGATGACTTGAGTCAGTAGTAGTGAACGTCTAAACAAGTAAGTTGGGATTGTGGCTTTATTGCTTGTTTGGATACTATTTGAAGAATCCGAAGACCCAAGAGTACTTCTGACTGTGTTTGTAGTTAGTTGATTGTATGCATGTTGTGTTTGTGTGAATGATACTCAGTTGTGATAGGAGTTCAACTCCTTGGTGTACTGTTATGTATGTTTGCATTGATTCTGTATTGTATGAACTTGTTGGCTATCCCTAATTAAAACTAACGTTTGTTCGACTAAAATGAAACTGGACATGCATAACACCCATTACGGGAAACGATTAAGAGTGTCAGGCCAAATACCGACTTCCTTTTATGAGAATAGCTGAAATGGTCCTTTCCCCATTCTTAGTCGAACTAAGTAATAGGCGAAAAGGTCACGGCAAGGTTAGGGGCAGTGGTTCGAAGACGGTCATGGAAGGAAGGTATTCTTTATTGCATAAGCTCGGGTTTGGTTTGACTCGAGTCGCGATAAAACTCCTTAATTCAAGTTGGAGTGGATGTAATTTCTCTAACCTCACAGTAGACTGGATAACATTGTGCAATGTTTCATTTGATTGATTATATTGCATTTCATTTCATTTCATCGTAATTATTAACCTTATTTGTGTTTGCATAATACTTTTTTGACTCCATCCCACTTACTGAGCGAGTTGTGCTCACATTCCTATAGACTCTTTTGCAGGTATTGAGTGAGGTTAGGATATTTAGATACCACCGTTCCTAAGTTAGTGTGCTACTATTTGGGAAAGTGATGATTGAGGAATCAACTGAACCTAGGAATTTGACTTTGTTTTTGAGTTTCAGAGGAAACTAATTGGGAATTTCTTGGGAGCTCACTAGTTTTCTAACTTATTGTATATAGACTGCAAAACCTGTGATTTTTAATAAACTCTGATTGTAAACTTTACCTTTGGATGTAAAACGTTTGTGCAAATATTGTTGTGGTATTAGATAACAGGTTGTATAAAACAGGTATTTTGTAAAGCTCTAGCACAGGTTTGGTTATTAATAGGTGTTAGAATAGACGTTTCAAGCTAGTTGAGTTGTGTATGCCTTGTGTGAACCGTATTTACGATAGCAGCTGTGAAGTCAACTTCTATCTTAGGTTAGTTTATATAGCGGGACTATTATGACTCTTCCTATTCGGGGCGTGATAGAGATCACAAACTAATCACGTGCTCTTAAGCTCGAGGACTTAGTCGTATGGTTCGTTGAGCTATTCGAAGAGAGTTGAACTCAAAAGGATAGTGCATTCTTTAGTCCAACCTACTAAGTTACTTTGCTCTCTACATCATACAAGAAACTGCCTAGGTGATTGACCTGTGTGCCGAACCGACTCCTCCACAATACAATTGTTTAAGGTTAAGTATTGAATCGGTATGCTGCCGATATGATGCATGTTGAGGCCAAGTTGACCCCATCTCAGAGTCGACTACCCGAGGTTGAACTGACAGTGAGCCACCTTCTGAACCAACCCTTTCCTAGCTCCAAACATTTGAGCTGCTGAGCTGTTGAATTGTTGAATTGTCGATCCTGACTTGATCTGTTCAAAACCTGCTTTGCTCAGTTAGTAGAGTTATTAGGACAATCGAATGGACAGTTGATATGTAGCCTATCTTTCCTAACATTTGTATTGTCCTTTTTTGTCATTGGATATTCTTAATGCTTGTTCACAACATTATCCTTATAAATTATTCATTTTCCTTTACTAGTAGGAATCCTTTTTGTAATATACAATAACTTATGACTTACCTTAAATTGATCATATAAATACTTGTGTATTGTAATAGCTACAATAGTCAATTCATTTTATTTGGTGATATTCAGATATACTTTGGAGAGTTAATTGTTTTCAGCTTGCTCTTGACTACTCTTATCTATTCATCGAGTGTGGACTAGTAGTGAGTGACCTCCGACTACACTTATGGGTAATATTAGGTGCAACCAAAGCTTGTGTGAGGCGTTGATGTACCATATCTATCGTCGGTGCACGAGCACTGTTACTCAACATTCGATTATCATTTATCCTTTGGACCGTCTTGATGTTTAGATTCATCCTCTTAGTTTGTGCAATACTTGACGTTATGTGTTCATCCACATCGGGTCGTATCAAAAGGTGTATACTCTTATTGATAGAGTTTAGGATATGATTCATTTGAGTTGTAGCTTAGGAAGTCCTTTAAATTTAATTGCCTTTTTGAATTGCATCATTTGTATAATTTTTAGCATAAATTATTTCAATTAATAAGTTTATCTATTTATTATGTTCATTAATATAATTTTACTCAATTATTTTATTTGAAGATTTTTATTATGTTTAAGGCATCTTAGGCATATTTAGGTATAACTATTTACATTTAGCATGTTATTTTAATTCTATAAGGGTGGGACAAAATAGTTTTTTTCCCTACAAACCTTTTTCCTGTATTTAATTAGGAAAGTAATTATTTCATAAAATTACTATTATTGTAAAATGAGCCCCACTAACCATAGTTTCTAAATAGTTTAGGGAAAGCCAGGTCCATGCCTATGTCTATCTTTTATATGTTGGGATTTTGTGTAACCTTCATGTGTTCGAAGAACTACTTGATGTGGTAGAGCTTAAGGTTTATTAGGGCAAAATCAAGGTACTTTAATGGCATGGAAAAGGTCGAAAATGTTGCCAATTGTGACAACTCACGTAAGCCCTATGCCATTATACAATTCATACTTTATATAAAAATATCTATTTACCTTCAAGTATCTAGCTTCTCCTATTTATAGGCCACTAAAACTATGCAACTATCACTAACTAACAAAAGTTTTTAGAGACTTTTTATACTCTATCACACAACATACATGCACCACTTTATACAATAAAACACTATATAACCTATAGTATACAACACAAGCATAATGCATCCTACACTTTACATTTCACATCACACAAAATAAACACTATACTATATACATGAGCACTTGCACAATAGAAACAACACAACATATAGTAGCAGGAACACATAATAGCAAGAATAGAACACTAAATGGCATTAAAATTAGGTATTTCCCTTGCTTACCTTGTATAAACTTGTAATATGGTGGCTTTACTCTTGATGTTATATCATTTGTTGCCCCTAATATGCTTGGAATTGATTAGAATTCTAAGTACACATTATTGTTGGGTGCAGCAAAAGTAAAGATTCCTTTTTCCTTCTTGGTGTTTTGGATTGTTAATATATAGAAAAGAAACATTTTTTTTTATGGTCTTTTGGGGATTTATGGATCAAGAAAAGAACAATAAGGATATGGATAATCACTAATTAGAAAACCTAAATGATAATTGAACTGAGTTTAATTAAATTACAGGAACTTACATTACCCGCAATTTCGTATAATCAATTGATACCCTTGCCACAATCTATATGTGATAAATTGATAAGAATAGTCATTCACTGTAACCAAAATTAATTTGATTGATAAGAACTAGATAAATTTCAAAAGAAAATTCATCTCAGTGAAAATTATATATAAATGGAGAAAAGGTTTTTGTAAGGTTCAAGTTATCATATTTGGTTATACAACTCATAAAAGGCTTAAAATACAAAGAGGGAAACTTTGGTCGATGACAAAGCTATAAATAGAGTACCCCAAACCCTAATGGCATATAGGTAAATAAAATGAAATGCAAAATATAAATGAAAATCAAACAAAATAACAAGTTGACTTGTTTAGAGATTGGCATTTAGGTATCATTATGGGTAGGGATTGGACGGTTAGGAGCAATTTGCTTCTAATCTTATTTGACCACTTGGCTTTTGAATGGCAATAGCTATGGCGTTTAACTGTAGTTTACAAAATTTGCAGATATTGAATTTTAATTGGCTAGTATGATTTAATTTAGAAGACCCATTCAATTCTTGATCTTAGGTCTTAATTCCCATCATCCCCACCTCCTTCCTTTTAAGGAAGAATTGACTCGAATCTTGAAGGCACAATCCTCTAGAATTGAATATAAACTTGAAAAATAGAAATATAAAACTTTGATAGCAATTCAATCCAGCCATCAAAACTACTAATATTCTCTATTCCTTCCATTCATCATGTACGTGGTTAATCAAACTCACATGTACTCATTGGCTATTGAACAATTGAGACAATGGAGTTTTCTAGATGCATCTCATAACATACAATGATGGGTTCTTCTTTGGTCTTGTAGATAAAAATTCAAGAACCTAGGATTCTTGAGGCTATATATCATCTATTAATGCAATCTCATCAAGCTTAATGTTCATCTCTTCTCGAACTCTTATATACTCTTCACCTACCATTACTACCTCATTTTGTTTCTTACCATGCACCTATTTTAGAACTTCTATATTTTTCATACTCAATTCCTAAAGATAGTTCTATGGGAGCTCAAACACATCTCTTCAGACTCCTTATTTGTTATCTCTTTTATGGCTTCTAAACTCTCTCTCTAATTCGAATCCTATGGTATATAATCTAATACCTTGACGGTTGCTCTTCAATTTCGCATTTATTCTTCAAAGGTTCAATCCTTCTCCAATGACTTTTTGGTTGATAATCATAACTAACCTAATCATTGAAAAAATAAAAGAAAAAAAAAAAGAATCAATGTTGGAGGTAAAGATTTGGTTTATCTATTATTTAAAATTGCAACTTACCTACAAGTCTCTTTAACGTCTTAAAAATTAAGGCCATAAACGAGTTGACTACGACAATAGAAAACTAAGTTGAGATTCAAGTTTGACTTGGAATCTTAAAACTTAAGCATAACATAAACTCGATTAAACTTATTGTTTTAAGTATCAGTCCTACTCAAAGTAGTATTAGTACTGGATGAGCTCGAACTTAACTCGGTTAATCTTATTTTGGATAGATAATTTAAAAAATATTAATATTCTAATTAAAATAATAATGATATTTGAACTTGACTAATAGTAATACTTGATTGAGACTTTCGATTCAAGTTTGATTAGATTCTTTAATTAATTGAGTTAAATATTATAAAACTTAAATTTGCATTGATAAGCTACTAAATAGGTTTTTTGGCCATCAAAACTGCTTAATAGCTCGACCTCGTGTTTACATAACTTACAAATTGATATTTCTCATCTCCGCCCCTAGTCACTAAGGCGATATAAGAATCGGCTTTCACCTTCTTCCATCGTTTCTTTTTGGGCCCAAACGCATTCACTCGGTGATTGCGTAGACGCCGAACTGGTCTCTTCACCCCGGTCAATGACGATGAGTGGATATTTTTTTGACTTATTTTACCTAACATTTCATTTCATTTCATTTGAATTTCCACTTCATTTGGTTTGCATTTCGACGCCATTTCCCCCCTTGAAATTTAAATCCACTCTACTCCAGCCACTACAACCAAAACCAAATGCACATACAAATGCGAAACACATTTCATTTCATCTGAATTTCAATTTCAATTTCAATTTCGAGACGTTACTTTCTTTCTGTCTCTTTCTCTAGAAGGTTTCTTTCTCCTTTTTTAACCCTCTTCTCTCTCTCTCTCTCTCTCTCAGTCTTCCATTCCTCTTATGTGGGGGCACGCGACGCTCTATTCTCGAACTCATCGATCAATGGCCGAGATCTTTCTACACTCCAGAACTGATTCGTCATACTATTGAGCTGATTCTGATTACTGTTCAGAAAAAGCTCCGATTTTGATTAAATTTTCAACTTTGATATTGATCAGTGATCCTTCATCGGTAAGCTTTCATGCTTCTTCTTTTATCTATTGCATTAGGATTATATTTTGGTTATATATGTGTGTGTGTATCATGTTCTACTGGAAGACTGATTTGATCTTGTAATACTAAGTAGTTTTTGGTTTTTTTGTTTGTTTTTCTTGTTGCTTTAATCGAGTTTTTTCTTTTGTTTTTCTGAAAAAAGCTTTCTGTAAATATTTTTTTTTCCAAAATTTTTTTTGGGTTAAATGCTATTTGTTCGATAATACTTATAATCAAGGTTTTAAAATTGTCGAATATAGTCATACTGTTGCGATCATTGTTTGCTTTTAGCGGCGATTGATTGTGTAAAGCAAAGTTTATAGCTGATGGACGATTGTGGTAATTTGCTATCGAGGAAAACATCAATGAAGAATTGGATAATAATTCCAATTTTGAAAGAATTTCCTCATTTTTTATATATTGTATTTGTTTCGAACAACTATGGCTTCAAATAAACCTGTGATCTCTTGAAGCGTTTAATATCTCGTGGATATTTCTTCTTTAAAAAAATTTGTTGAACATTATTTGTTTCTGGTGATTGCAAATGGGTCGCTCGTCAATATGAAAGTTGGCAACTTTATTTTTTGTTGTCTGATGGGTAATTTCCTGTTCAAAATATGTGGATGTCATGATCGTGAATCTAGGTTTGCTTTCGTTATTAGGTATTTTGCGAAATTAACCTGTACATGCTGTTCTGATGTCCGAACTTAATACTAGGAGCATACACTCCTTTATGGGTATTTGATATTTCTTCGGCCGTTTCCCCGGCTTCCCTACCGAATTATGGTCTTTTTGGTTTTTGCTTTACCTAGTTGCATGCAAAATGTAGCATTCTCGGGTAAAGCTATGAGGAAACTAGCTCTAGATTCTGATTTCGTGTTTGCATGTATGTCCTTTAGCGTTGATGTTTGATTCATGCTTCTAATATTTCCTTCCTATTTTTTCAATAGGCTGATTTTTGGTTTCAGTTAGCATATTATCAGAAAATTTAAGCATGTGTAGTGGTCCGGAGCAGTCGAAATCATCCTCTACTCCATCTCCATCCTCGAATGATATGGCCTCCAAGAATAACGATGTTGAGGAAAAAGATTCTTTTTCAGGTTTTCTTGAGCTTGCTTCTAACAATGATGTTGAAGGCTTCAAGAAATTGACTGAGAATGATGGTTCTGTAATAAATGAAGAGGGTTTATGGTACTGTCGCCAATCGGGTTCAAAGCAAGTTGTTCTCATGTATAGAACTCCTTTGATGGTTGCCGCACTCTATGGCTGTATTGATATCATGAAGCTGATGCTATCCTATCCTGTGACTGATGTTAATCTTGTATCTGCAACGGACAAGAGTACTGCCCTTCATTGTGCGGCTTCTGGGGGATCTTCTAATGTCACAGAGGTGGTTGAGCTGCTTTTATCTGCTGGCGCTAACCCTGATCTGATGGATTCAAATGGCAATCGCCCAATTGATGTGAGTGTTGTACCCCCAAAGTTGCATGGTGTCAGGTTTACCCTTGAAAAGCTTCTTGCGTGTAACACTTCTAGCGATGATTCAGTTAGCAAGTGTGCTTTACGGGTATCAATTGATTCTTCAAATTCTAGCTCGGAAACCATGCCATCATGTCAAGAAAGTGGGTGGCCTTCTCCCTCCGAATCAGTTTCTTCTCCGCTGTCCATGAAGTACAATGAATCACCTGCTATTTCTGCATCAGGGAAGAAAGAATATCCAATCGATCCATCAATCCCTGACATCAAGAACAGCATGTATGCAACTGATGAGTTTCGCATGTTTCAATTTAAGGTCAGACCATGCTCCCGGGCATACTCTCATGATTGGACTGAATGTCCATTTGTCCACCCGGGGGAAAATGCTCGCAGAAGAGACCCCCGTAAGTTTCATTACAGCTGTGTACCTTGCCCTGATTTTCGCAAGGGAGCTTGTCGCCGTGGAGATATGTGTGAATATGCTCATGGAGTCTTTGAGTGCTGGCTACATCCTGCCCAATATCGTACCCGACTCTGTAAGGATGGTACCAGTTGTAATAGGCGTGTTTGCTTTTTTGCTCACACAGCTGAGGAGCTCAGGCCGTTGTATGTTTCAACTGGAGCTGCGCTTCCTTCACCGAGATCATCTTCATCCGCTGCCAATGTCATGGACATGGCTGCTGCCATGAGCGTGTTTCCCAGCTCCCCCTCATCTCTCTCTGTGATGCGTAATTCTCCGTTCACTCAGTCTATGTCACCATCTGCTAATGTTGGTTTGCCATCATCGATGGCATGGCCACAAGCAAATGTGCCGACGCTTCAGCTTCCTGGAAGCAATCTTCAGTCCAGCCGGTTGAGATCATCCCTTAATGCTAGGGATGTTCTTCTTGAGGAATTTGATCTACTTGCCGATTTTGATGGCAAGCAACAGCTTCTCAACGAGTCTGCCTGCTTCTCTCAATCTCCAAGGAATTCTGCATTGGCACGTAGCAGTCACTCTAAAATGCTAACCCCTTCCAATCTCGAAGAGTTGTTTTCAGCAGAGTTATCTTCTCCTCGGTTTTCTGAGCAAGCAATTTTCTCTCCAACGCAGAAATCCTCCGTCCTCCCTCAATTCCAGCAGCAGCAGAGCGGCATGTTGTCGCCTATCAACACAAGGGACAGTGCAGACCACTCTCTGCTGCAGGCATCTTTTGGTGTTGCATCTCCTGGAAGGATGTCGCCAAGAAGTTTAGAGCCCCTTTCTCCTGCAGGATCTCGACTGTCTCCATTTGGCCAACGAGAGAAGCAACAGCAGTTTCGCAGCTTAAGCTCGAGAGACCTTGGATCCAGGGCCCCACCTTCCGTCATTGGTTCTCCAGTGAATTCTCTTTCTGGGTGGAGTTCATCAAATAGAAACTTGGATTGGCCTATCATTGCTAATGAGGTGGGTCAGTTTTGCAAATCATCTTTGCTCGAGGATGATAACAGCATGGAGGAGCCTGATCTATCATGGGTCCAGTCACTAGTCAAGGATTCATCTCCAGAGGTGCTGAAGCATAATAAGACTGCAGTTCCGGCCTCAGGTACTGCAGTGTCCGCTGGACTAAAACCTGATTCTCAAGTCGAAGCCATTGATCAATCAGTTGTAGCAACTTGGGTCGAGCAAATGCAGCTGGATCCCCTTGTAGCATAGCATCGAATTCGTTTTGCTCTCGTCGAGATAGGTAAAACAATATTTCAGCAGTGAATGACAATGACCAAATAAATTTTTATTTTTTTTTTGATATTATTGCTGAGAAGAGGATAGGATAAGAATTCGGAACAGATTTTCCAGCATGAAGCAGAGCTCATCGATTGCCTTTCCATTGGTTTTTAGTTTTTTTTTGTCTGCAAAGGCAGGAAAATCAAGGAATGGTTGAAGAGGCTAAGCTCTCATTTCCTAGATTATGAGTTGGGAAATTATTTCTCTCTGGTGATAATTAAAGAATTAATGATTATGTACTTTTCTCAATTATTATTATTATTATTATTATTTTTTTGTTGGGCAGTTTATATGTATATTTTGAACAAACACCGGACCCTCGCTTCAGATTTCAGGTTGCAAGTTGTAGCGATCCACTCATGTACTCTTTTGCTTTTATTTTGTAGTTTGAACATATGGAGGTGGGTTCGCTGGATTAGTTAAATTTAGCTAGTTAAAATTTGTAATTTGTACTTCTTATTACAGTCTCCGTTGCTTATATATGCAATCTAATATTTCAATTCTTTCTTCTATTTCTTTTCTTCTCGTTTCCATTCTTCTGCTTCTGTTTCTCACTGGGTATTGAACTCTACATCCCTTTCTTGGGGGGTTTATCGACAGGTACCTGAACGAGTTTGTGAAACCTGGGTTCATCCGTTTGATCTGATCGGCTTGATCTAACTTTGACTCAATCTGGTTTGACCTTTTTAATTTTTGACCCTCTATAATAGCATGGGGCTAATGCTGTTATATTCTTTGAGCGTGGTCTCTATACGAACTTAATAAATGAAATCGTGGAAAGAGGGTTCTCAGAGTCTTTAATTTAAAGGCTGTATGGTATTTATTCCCCACCAAGTGGACGTGGATGTGGATGTGGATGTGGACGTGGATATGTTGACATGTATTTCTTTTCTTTGTGCGGTGTCCTTTCCTGAGCAAATCCGACGGTAGACTTTGTTTCCCCTATTGATTTGAATTCTACAGTAAGTGAAGCCTGATCGTACTGGAAATCATTATCGGGAGAAAACACACGTACGCACACACACATATCTTTACGTATCTTCAGTTGGTTTATTTATCATTTTTCGGTTTATTATGAAGGGTATGGTTTGGGGTAAATGTTGTTCAGTTTTTTATTTTAAAATATATATTATGGAAATTTTAAATGTTATAGCTATTAATGGTTTTCAAAGGCAATTAGTGGTACAAGGTAAAAGTAGGAACTGATGGCCGATGGCAATAGTTACCACAATAGTGTATAAAAATTCTTAAATATTAAAGAAATAATAGGAGAAACATTTTTGCAAAACAAACACATCTTTGTTAGTTGAACAATTCGAATGTTTACCTTTCCCTTTTCCCCATGACAATAACTTTTAGACACATTTATTTTGTATTTTTTAGATTTAAATAATTGGAATAATTATATTTTCAATAATTCAGTTTTAACGAATGAATGTAAAACTAAATATAAGATAAGAGCTGGATGGGTTCTCTAAACAAAAAAATACGGATTCAAAACTTCTATATAGACGGATGCTGTAAATTTAAGCATATATAGTTTATATACAATGCATTCTGCTTTTTTAGTACATTCTTTTCTTCGTATTAGCTATTCGGGAGAGTGGGGTCTTGTATAAATAGTGTTTTTGCTTGGGTGGTGTCAAATGTCAATGTGTAATGATGTAGGTAGGTGTCTGTTTTCTTAAAAAACATGACATTGATATTGATGTCAATCCAATGGAAATGAAAGTGGGTGGGACGTTTTTTCTTTTATGAGAGAGGGATGAGTTTAGGAAGTGGTTCTTCCTACTTTTGGTTCTGAAAATGACTTTTGTGTGGGGTCGTTTGGGTGAATTTTTCCCGGGCTTTGCTTTTTAATGGTCATGGTCGGTCGTCAACTGGATTGCGTTAAATACCCAAACAGGACATCCGAATATAACATATATCTATACGAACACCATTATTTTTTGCCCTTTGATTTTGATCGTTGGACATGGACCACGAAATTTTTCCTCGTACGGCAAATACTATCTCTAAAATTTTGTTTTCGTTCCACGTGAAACTAGCAAGATAATAGATTGGTGTTATTAGGAATGCTCTGTTTAGTATAATTTGTTTATCTGAATGGATCTAAACTGAATATTATAGTTATTTTTTTTTTTAAATCTAATCTTAACCTTATGATTTAGTTTATAATTTTTTCAAACTTACAAAAATCAATTGAGTTCACCATCAAATAAAAGATCTTAAAATGTTTAGAAGAAATGATGGTAGATGAATAAGAAATGAAAATTTAGAATTTCATATTTACGTTTTAAAATGCAAGTTTGACCATAAGCATGAAATTAGGAGTTTAGTAAATTAAAAGCTACGAGCCTATGATGATATGTTTGATATGAAAGCTTTAAATATTATAGATGTGCATAAATTGATTGAAGTATGAGAGATTTCAAATTTGTTAACTTAGTGAAAATAGAAGTTATAGAACTCATATAAAAGCATAATTCTTTTTTTTTTTTTTTCAAATTGTAACTTTTTGAACCCCGGTGCTTTTGGGAGTTGATACTTTCGTGATTTCATTTGACGTCATCCCTTGAACTTTATGCCATCATCTTTGCTTTCTACCAGTCTTCAATGTATTGGGTTAAATTTACAAATTAATAAAATGTAATGAATTGGTCCAACTACGTAATTCGATGGATCCAATTTAATTTCCCAAATTACTTAGCTGATATCTTAAATGGGCCCTAAACCTACAACTCACAATTAAATGGACCTTAATTAATTGACAATGGAACTTGGGATAAGTGTAGAATTAATTACATCGACTAGGGGTTAGTTGCACTTAAAACCCATTAAGGTTTAATGGGCCAAAGCAATACCTCTAAAATGTCCTTAGGCCCATAATCCCTTTTAGGACCCATGCCCTTAATGGATCCTAATTAACATATAGCCCTAAATCTAATAAGTAATAAATGACAAATAGCCTAATAGTTGGTAACGACTTTCTTAATTGGACTAATAATTAATGATAATTCTCTTATTAGACTAACTAAATTAATTATGTACTATGGGCCTAATTCCCATTCAAGATATAATTAAGCCAATTGACTCCCTAGGGCCTATGACCTAGATGGACCTTACTAAAATAAGAGGATTTGGACTTGGATATTAATAAGTAAAATGGCAAACCCCAAATTAATTAAATTAAGTAATCGACTCAAATAGATAATTAAATTATGCTCATAAGTAATTGATCGAATAATCAATTAACTTAATGGGCTTAGCGTATGGTAAACCTAATATAAGAATAAATAGTTAATTCATGCCAATAAAAAAATAAGTTATATTTCTTAATGGCATAATAATTGGTATTAAGCTCAGATTTAAGGTCATTCAGATATTTGGAATTGGAGACGACAACTGCTTATGGTTTGAACTCTTTTAGATACATAATGACCTTAGGTGGTGCTTGCTAGGAATTATGAGTAACAAATTGGATTAATACATAAACTTAGCCTAATAGTAATTGCATTTTGCTTGTATTTGGTTGTTTAGTCTAGCATAGAAATAACCTTGGAATGGGTTATGATTGTGGTTGTGATTGTGGGATGATATGGTAGATTGTATATGGCTACTGCAGTAGCATAGTGAATTGTGGTTGGGAAAAGATTGTGTGACTCTCCTTATTTGTTTGGTTCTAAATTTCATGTGGAGTCCAGATTTGCTCTAGCGACCCCTATTGGATGTTGTGGTAGTTTTTGATCTTGATGGTTCACTGTAGTAAAGTTAGAACCTACTTCCCCTTTGGTTTATCTAAGGTCATGAGTACTTCAGTGCTGTTTGTTTTCATGCTTAATAATTTAATTAAACGAATTGTTTGTTGCATTAGAATAGCCTCATATGATATGTAGTGTGATGGTTGTGGGATACCCCTGAGGAATTGCTTGTTGCATAGTAAGGCTCGCATGACCTATGAGCCTCTTGTCCTATACAGAAAGAAATATTTTGGAAAATGTTTTTCTTGAAATTATGGAATATTAATAAGCCTTATGTGGAATGGGAGAAACAAAAAAGATTATATTTTATTTTATGTTATTTAGGCTAAATATGGATTTATTATTTTCCTTTATTTGATAAATTCAGTTTCTTATTCTAAAATTTAGTTAGATTAGCATCTCATTTTCAAGTTACTAAATATTTTATATTTTCTTGTTTCCTTAAAGATTAGTTTCAACATTAGGCCTTATTATGCCTCTAAATGGGTAAAGCCTATAATCGTTTTGTTTCTTTTCTTTTTTTTTTCCTTAATTTTTGATTGGTTTAATTTTTTTTATTAGGATCCATAAAATGCTATAGAAATACTAAGAAACTTTTATGAAGAATAAAGTTGAGAGGTCCTTTAAAAAAAAGGTTATATATCTATTACGCCTCAAAGTTGTAGAGTCATAATAGTCTTATCATATAAACCATCTTATGATAGCAATTGGCTTTACAGTACCTATCATAGACATGATTTACATAAGGCGTTGACGACTCCCTATTTTAAAGTAAACGGGTTGAATTAAAAATTTAGTTAAAGTTACAGTAAATATTAAAGTTTTAAGTCAACATGTATATATAATTACATGTATATTACAGTGGAATTCTAAGGTGGTTATACATCATATCATAATAGTCAGCTAATTTACATATCAAATATTGGTCTTTTAGTCTTAAGTTACTAATGAGACTTTAGATATACATTAATTACTAGGCGAATTAATCCTCACACCTCCAAGCTTCAAAAGAACTAACCTCTAGATAGTTGTAGGGCGGTATATTACTAGGAGTATTCAGAGATCAGGACCTACAAAAGAATCTATACCGGTATGAGCAACTACAGCTCTATAAGTTGAATCGGAGACTCATGAATGTATACAAACACAAACAAGATTATTAAGCAATTATTTTTCATGCAATGCAACAAGAAAGTGTCATTACACAACGTAGTCCGGTCTGTTGCGAAATTAGAATAATTTCACCCGCTCTAATCTAGGTTAAGGATTTTTCATGTTATGCAACGGCTCACAACCAAACCCAAGTTTGTGCAATGGAGATATTGCTCTTCCTAAGACTATCCTTCGAACCAATGCCCTCATTCTCAGCATGACCTCCTCTCCTATCACTTAGTTCGGGTAAGGATGAGGAAAAGATTAATTTGCTATCCAGCGTTATCTTTTTCGAAGGTGTCGGTATTTGGTTGGAGAATGCTAATGATTCCTTAAAGGGTTGCAATGCATGGTAATTTAGGGTATTAGAGTTGATTAAGATTAAGTTCCAGTTAGGGTATTCCGACAATTTCACATCACTTCAGTCATAATAAGCAATCAATTACAACACAAATTTCAACACGAATTCAAATACACAAGCACATGCATAAAACTACTTACAATCATAATCATACAAATCATAAGTCTCCGAATATCCTAAAATAGTACTCCAAATACGGTGAAGTAATAAACTCAACTTACTTGGAATTCTCGGTCATCCAGTCACTTAATTGTAGGTTGATATGTCTCCGGGTATTCTATAATACAAATACATCTTTTTAGTACTTACATTTTGATGATACATATTCTAAGTTATAATTTAACTCACTTCTCCATGTATACCTATTAATTACTAATGATTCACTCTACCTTAGCTTGGGGTTTGGTTTCTAAATTAGATTCCAGTTTTAGTTCTAAATTGTTTTTGACTACGAGGAAATCCTAAATACGCTTGAATTCTAATGTGAAATTAATTACATTGAGCTCGAATATTCTAAAAATCATACTAGGTCTTAATTTAGTATTCTAACCTATTCGGTACACTTTAATCCTAATTAGGATGCCAGATTTACTCTTGATATGAAGAAATCTTGCATTTTTTATCCAATTACCTAAAATTAATTTTTGTACCAGATATATTATGTATTGATTTTATTATTATATTATCCAAATTAACCTATTATTTTCTATTTATTAAAATCCCAAATTCACTTATTACTAAATTTTCCACAATTATTACATAATCCCCATATTAATTACAATTAACACTGCAAATGTTAGGATTACGTTTCCATATCAGATATTAACATCTTTAAACATCTAATTATCTTCTAAATCAGTAATTAATCATTTACTCACTTAATTAAGTCAAAATTACCCATTTTCTTTATCATTTTAGGGCTAAAAATTTACTTAAAAATTTCAAAAATTAATTTAAAAAAAATGGTTTTATAGCACTGTTCTATATCACTTAAACATTCTACAAAAAAAATTTAAGCTTCAAACTACACTCCTAAACTTATTTATTTCTAATTTTAATTATATTTGGTTTTGTCTAATTTCTTAAGAACTCTATATTTACAGAAGTGATTAAACTTAATCACTATTTTTTCCTAAATCTACATACATTAAAACCTCAGAATAATAAATTTCATAATTTTTTGGGCAAAATAAATAATTTTAAAAAATTTTACAAAATCGGAGAAAATATAAGACTTATTTGATTTGATAGCTTTTTAGCCTCCAACATCGGTTTAGGTGTATCAGCTGGTTCAAGCGGTGGGTTTGGAGTAGGGTGGTGGTTTGGTTCCAAATGGTGGTGTGTAGGTTTAGTTCAAAAGCTCTTATTGCACAGATCTGAAAATTTTTTTTCTAAACCTTAATTTTCTCTCTTGTTTTTTACTCCTCTCAATTTTCCTAAGCTTCTAATTGACCAAATGAGCTCTGTGATTTTTCTTACTATTTATAAGGCTTTAAGACAATTGTTATACATTAATTAGACAAGACAAGGGCTTATCCTCTTCCATTTTTGCCTTTTAAGTGTTTCATTCTAATTGGCCAAAATTTGTTCTTTTAATTCCTGACCTGCTACGATCAAATCTGGATCATTTCCTATTCCTCTGATTTTTTCTTAATTATTTTATAATTTTTTTTAATTATTTAATAAGTTTGTAGCTAATTTGAGGCACTTTAGGTTATTTTGTGTATTTTTATCTATACGTAAATACATAATGGGTACAAGTAAACATTCTTAAATATTATTTAGGTCATTTTATGATTTTTAGTATACGTATAATTTATCTCCAGTAATTTATTAGTTATTGATTACACTTTTCGCCTTCCAATAATTAACGAGTAATATACTTAAAATTTGAAAATTTATAATCTCTTATTTTATTACCTATTTCTTAAAATTCAAGTTTACAGGGTTATTTTTACTAATATTTCTAACTATAGTTTATAATTTAGGTTTGATCGGATCCTTTAACCGATCACTCTAAATTTTGCTGATCAAACCTAAATTTTGTATACTAAATTCGATCCTATGGTTACTTGGTTTATCTTTAGGGCTTATATTTTCACCCTCCTTCGAAAAAGTTTTTTCCTCAAAACTTTTGTGTATCTAAATTGCACTTAAATGACTAAATACGTTAATCACATATTTTTACTAACCTGGAAATTAAAAAAGCCATGGATACTGCTTCATCATTGCTACTTTTGGCTCCCAAGTCATCTCCAAGTCTGAACCTTCATTCCATTGAATCTTCATGTACTCTATATCTCTATTTCTTAACTTCTGAACTCGACTATCCAGTATTTTTATGGGCTGCCTCATAAATTGAAAATTCCTTGTTAACTCTACTGGCTCTATTTCCACTATCACATTCGGGTTCTTAATGAATTTTCTTAACATGGAAACATGGAATACATTATGATAGCCTGATAAACCTGGAGGTAGAGTTACTCTGTAGGATACATTACTAACTCTCTCTAGTACTTCAAATTGACTAATATATCGTAGGCTCAGTTTTCCCTTTGAGTCAAATCGTTTAAGTCCTTTGAATGGGCTTATCTTAACATAAACATAATCACTAACTTCAAACTTTGATGACCTTCTTTTCAAATTTTCCTAACTCTTATAACGGTCTTAAGCTTCTTTCATTCGCTGTCGAACAATCTTAATCTTCTCACTTGTTTAATTGATCATGTCTGGTTCAATCATGCCATATTCTTTGTGATCTTAATACAATGGCGATCTACATTTTCTCCCATATAATGCTTCATAAGGTACCATCTGTATGGTCGCACGATAACTATTATTGTAGGAAAATTCTATCAATAGCAAATATTTATCCCAATCACCTCCAAAATCCAACATGCAAGCTCGCAACATATCTTCTAGAGTTTGAATTGTTTGCTCAGACTACCCATCTATTTACGGGTGATAAGCTGTACCAAATTGCAACTTTATACTCAAAACTCTACGTAAACTCTCCCAAAATTTAGATACAAATTGACTATCCCAATAAAAAGCAATACTTTCTAGCACACCATGTAATCTTACTATTTTTCGAACATACAACCTAGTCATTTTTTCCATTGAGTCACCGGTTAGATAAGGTAAGAAATGTGCACTCTTTGTTAGCTTATCCATGACTACCCAGATGGAATTGTATTTAACTTGAGTCCTTGGTAGTGCTGCTACAAAATCCATAATAATATGATCCTATTTGCATCTTGGTACTTCTAAAGGTTGTAATGGTTCACCTGGTCTTTGGTGTTCCGCTTTAACTTGTTGTCACATAATGCATTCTGATACATACTGTGCCATAACTCTCTTCATTCCATTCCATCAAAACATGAGCTTCAAATCTTGATACATTTTATTTCTTCCTGAGTGCACAGTATAACCTGTAATGTGTGCTTCATCTAAAATTTGCTTCCTTATGTTGGGATCTTGTGGTACACATAACCTGTAATGTGTGCTTCATCCACTTTAAAGTTAGAGTCATTTCCGTTACTTAATTTCTCTTTTATCTCCGTCAGATCCTTATCTTCCTCTTGCTTTTGCTTTATTTTCTCTAATAAAGTAGGTTACAGTTCCAAATTCATCAGTTGACTATTAAGTTCACACCAGTCGAACCCAATTTGCATCCTTTCAAACTCATGCATTAATTCACATTGGGGTGTTAATAGTAATACAACCTGTTCATAATTCTTTCAACTCAATGTATCTGCTACCAAATTGGCCTTTCTAAGCTAGTAATTTATATACAGATCATAATCTTTAATCAATTCTAACTATCTCCTCTGCCTTAAATTCAATTTCTTTCGAGTAAAGAAATACTTCAAACTCTTATGTTCAGTGTACATCTCGCACCGTTGTCCATAGAGATAATGTCTCCAAATCTTTAAAGCAAACACTACAGCTGCTAACTCTAGATCATGGGTTGGATAATTCCTCTTATGTAGCCTCAATTGTCTTGATGTATATGCAACAACTTTTCTATTTTACATCAATACATAACCCAATCCATTCTGAGAAGCATTGCTGTACACACTATAAGGCTTATCTGGATTAGGTAATGTTAATACTGGTGTTGTAACCAATCATTTTTTTCAACTCTTGAAAACTCAATTCACAATGTTCACTCCATTTAAATTTTACATCTTTTGGGGTCAATCGAGTCAATGGCTTGGTAATTTTGGAAAAATCCTTTACAAATCATCAATAATATCTAGCCAAACCTAGAAAAATCCTTATCTTTATAACAGTGGTTGGTTGTTTTCAATTCATTACTGCTTTCACTTTATCAAGGTCTACAGAGATTCCTTCACCATATATAACATGACCCAGAAAAGAGATTCTATCAAATAAAAACTTACATTTACTTAACTTGGCATACAATTTATTCTCTCTCAACTTCTGTAATGCTAATCATAAATGCTCTACATGCTCCTTCTTAGTTTTTGAATAAATCAAAATATCATCAATAAACACCACAATAAACTTATCCAAATATGGTTGATATATGCAATTCATCAGGTCCATGAATACAGCTGGGGCATTCGTTAAACCAAATGGCATCACCAAAAATTCATAATGACAATATCGAGTTCTAAATGCAGTCTTATGCACATCTTTCGGCTTAACTCGGAATTGATGATATCCTGATTTCAAATCAATTCTAGAAAACACAATTGCACTTTGTAGTTGGTCAAACAAATCATCAATATGAGGTAACGGATACTTATTCTTAATAGTAACCTTATTTAACTCCCGATAGTCTATACACAATCTCATAGTACCATCCTTCTTCTTCACAGACAAACCGGTGCTCCCCATGGTGAAACACTCAGTCGAATAAACCTCTTATCCAATAGCTCCTGAAGCTACTTCTTTAGTTCCTAAAGTTCTATAGGTTACATTCGATATGGAGCTTTAGAAATAGGCTTAGTTCTAGGAACTAACTCTACAGTGAAATCTAACTCTCGAGATAGGGCTAAACTTGGTAAATCCTCCGGAAATACATCTAGAAATTCACTCACTACCCGTATGTCTGTTACTTTAGGTGTCTCTTTCTTTACATCCATAGCAAACACCCAGCAAAATTTCCAATCATTCTCTTTTACCTTTGTCTCATACAGTTCATCACATATCTCCATCATAAATAAATTCAACTTACTTCCACCGGCTTTTCCTTGAAATATCATTTCTCTCTCATTAAGATTAATAATTTTACTTCTACACTCCACAATTGCTTTATTCTTAGACAATCAATTTATTCCCACTATTACATTATAACCCTGTAAAGGTAATATTACAAGACTTATAGGATACTCCTTTTCCTGAATTTTTATTTTACCATCAGCTACTACTTCTCGGGTCGTTACTTTCTCCCTAATCAGAGTTCTAACTTTATAAGTTGTATTAATAGTAACCATACTAATCTTTTGTTCATTTACAAATTTCTGACTTTGCAAAAGAATGAGATGCACCAGTATCAAACAACACAAAAGCAGGTTGTCCATTTATCAGCACATGTCCTAGAATGTACTAATACTATGATAACTAACTACACTAGCGTTCATAAATCTAAAATGCAAACACTTCAATTTAATTCACACTTAAAAATATCATTAAAATAGATAGTTTGAGTACATACCTATCACAAGTCCTTCATCATTTTCTTCTTCAACTCCCATAATCTTGTCGACATCATCATGGTAATACTTTAAGGCAAAGACACGAGTAGGTGTGGTGGTGTTATTAAAACCTTCCGTCCGCTTAACTCCTTGTCCAAACCGTAGACAATATCTGGAGAAATGCCCCTTTCTACCACGTTTGCTACACTTCATCGATTTCATCTTAGGGCATGCCTTTAGCATATGGTTTAGATTTTCACATATAAAACATTTTCCCTTGAGTTGAGCATAATTTCTTGGAAAATGATTTGCACCACACTTCCAGCATTTGACATTACTATCCTTGTCACAAAAACTCAAACCGAGCACTGACTGTACTGGGCTACTAGCCAGAGTTGGTGTCACGCCCCGAAGCGGTAGAGTCGTAATAGCCCCCGCCGTGTAAACCATCCTAAGATAGAAGTTGGCCTTACAACCGCTATCTTAGACCTGATCTACACAAGGCGTCCACGACTAACCCGCTTTGAAGGAAACAGTTTGTAATTTATATAAATCATTTCTCTAAGAAAGTGAGGAAAGATATATATATTATAATACAGCTATTACAATTAAGGTTTACAAGATTTCTCCGTAATATATTTCCTAATTATTACATTATTCAAAAATGAAAAGTTCTAAAGTAAAAGCTTAAACCTTAAAAATATATATTTATTCTTCACATGCTTTTCCTCACTCCCCAAGATCCAGCAGTTGCTAGCTCTAGAGTAATTGGTATCCGCTTCTTAGCCAGTACTTGCACGACGTCTATAGGGATGTGAGCAACCACAGCTTAGTAAGTAGGGACGGAGGACTTAAAACTATACCATACACACAACAAGGTTTTCAATCACTTATTAGATGCAATGCATGTGCAAGCAAATGCCATCGCACGACGTTGTCCGGCCCGTCGTGAGATTAGAGAAATTGCGTCCGTTCTAATCCGGGTTGAGGAGTTACCGTTAATGCAACAGCTTACGACCAAACCAAGGCTTGTGTAATGGAGACCTTGCTCCTCCCGCGACTACCTTCGAACCACTGTTTTCACCCCCGCCGCGACCTCCTCTCCTGTCACTTAGTTCGACTGAGGATGAAGAAGGGACCATTTTGCAATCCTGCGCTATCCCTTCCGAAGGGGTCGGTATTTGGCTGGAGAGTCCTAAATCCCCTAACGGGTTGCCATGCATGTTCGATTATGATTACTGGTCGTATATTTAATTAAGTTCAGTTTAGGGTGATCAATCATTACATACAATTCATACAATATGTGCCAGAGCAACAAAGAGAATCATAGCATCACCAATAATCAAGCACATGCATACATTCAACTATCTAACAAGCACAACCAAGCATAATCTTAAGTCTCCAACATACAGCATCGTATTAATCCCAACTTACCTCGACTCCTCGCTCACTCACTCGAGGTCCGATTTGCTCAGGCCATCGCCGATCATCTCTATAACACGAACGTGGTTTCAGCTTTTCATATAAATATTATAAGTTCATTTTATCCTATAACGCTTATTGTTAGGTTTTGTTTAAGGTTTAATATGCCTAATTATTTAGGTATTAAGTCTTTTACAATTATTCTAGGTTTGGGGTTGGGTTCGGGTTCGGTTTCGGTTTCCGCATCAATTTCTAAATTAGATTTTAGTTCGATTTCTAAATCCTAAACATGCTCGAATCCCAATGTTAAATTAATCACATTAAGCTCGAGTATTCAAATATCCTAGTGGATCTTAATTTAGTATCCTAAGTTATTCGGTACCCGCTAACCCTAATTGAGGTATCGGATTTATTCTCGATGTGTAAAAATCTTACATTTTTAGATATTTACTTAAAATTAAATGTCATTTCAGATTTATTATTTTTTCTGATTTTTATTATAAAATTATCTAAATAACCTTATTTTTTTTAGATTTATTAATTTACATTTTCACATATTACTAATTTATTATATTACTTACCTAATTTCCCTAATTAACTATACTTAGTACCCAAAGGCTAGGATTAGGGTTCCACTGCAGAGATTAACTTCCTTAAACATCTAATTAAGATCCAAATCAGTAATTAACATCCTAATCACCTAATTAATCCTAAATCACCCAATTTTACCATCATTTTAGGGCTAAAAATTAACTTAAAATTTTCGAAAATTAATTTAAAAAAAATGGCTTCATAGCATTGTTCTACATCATATGAGAATCCTATAGAAAAATTTTGAGCCCCAAACTACATCCTTAAGCCTATTTAATTTCCGGTTTAATCATGCTCGGTTTTGAACAATTTGTTAAGGACCCTATATTTTCAGACATAATTAAACTAAATCAACATTTTTCCATAAATCTAAATACAATAAAACCTCAGAATAACAAGTTTCATAATTTTCTAGGCAAAATAACTAATTTTACAAAATTAAACAAGAATCGGGCTGGAATTTGGACTCACCGGATCAGGTGGCTCCGGCCACCGCGGGCCGCCGTGGCCTTGTCAGCCGGCCTGGGCGCTGCCACCACCGTGTGGTGGTGGTGGCCGTCCACTCCCAGCTCCTCGTTTGGTGTGGGTTCCTTTTAAAATCCTTAACTGCACAGTTTTTCTTATTTTTTTTTATTTTCTGGATTTTCTCTCGAATTTTCAACTCTCTCTAATTTTCTCTGATTTGTATCTGTCTAAATGTGCTCTGTAAATTTTTTCCCTATTTATAGACAATTGTAGAATTTAATGTGCATTAATTTGATGGGATTTTGCCCCAATTCCATGATTTTAGGCTTTTTGTTTGTCAAATTCCTATTGGTTATTTTTTTCTTTTTCTGTCACGACCTAATCTTGTTGCAGTTATCCTCTTCTGATTTTTTTCTGATTTTTTTATAATTATTTTGTATTTTTCTTTAATTATTTACTTAGTTTTCGGCCAATTTTAGTAATTACGCGTATTTTTATCTACACGTAAATACATGTAGGGTACACGTGAACATTCCTAAATATTATTTTGGTCATTCTAAAATTTTTAGTATACATATAATCTATCTCTACTAATTTATTAGTTATTATATTACATTTTTTGCCTTTTCGGTAATTAGCAGTTATTATGCTTAAAATTTGAAAATTTTATAGTCTCTTATTTTACTACTCATTTTCTTAAATTTAAGTTTACAGGGTCATTTTTACTGGTATTTTGCTAAATAGTTTATAATTTGGGTGTGATCGGATCCTTTAGCCGATCGCCCTAAACCTTGGGTTCTAAGTTCAATCCTACGGTTACTTGTCTGAACTTTGGGGCTTACATTCTACCCCCCTTAAAAATAGTTTCGTCCTCGAAACTACTGTATACCTATGTATTACTTCCTTGCTAGAATTGATAGTACATTTAGCTCTACTTAAATTTCTAAGTCTGGACCTTCATTAGGTCGTATATTTACCTACTCCGTGTCTCAACTCTTAGTCTTAACTCTTGAACTTCTGAACCTGATTATCCAGTATTTTTGGGGGTTGCTTCATATCCTTAACTCCTATCTTCCATTCTACTGGGCTATCATCAAATGAAACTTCTGTGTAGTCTACTGATTAAGTTCCTTAATTGCTTTCTAATTAACATTCCATTTCTTCTCTATTTGAGCCTTTGCTCGATCAGGGCTTATGTCATCGCTGTAGT
The DNA here is from genome assembly GCA_024138015.1 of Lumnitzera littorea. Taxonomy (NCBI): domain Eukaryota; kingdom Viridiplantae; phylum Streptophyta; class Magnoliopsida; order Myrtales; family Combretaceae; genus Lumnitzera; species Lumnitzera littorea. The sequence goes on from JAMXBB010000006.1 coordinate 1,115,325, forward strand.
CTCCTAGTCATATCGTATTATTTTATAACTTAGCTTTACGATCTTGCAAATTTTCTTATTGGTTTATTCTTCTTTTATTTCTTCGTTGATTGTTTCTTAAGTTTTATTTGTGATTATTAGCGGTTCTAAATTCACTTCATATCATCACCTTCCCTTTCATCCAAAATCTTCCACTCAAATGATTATATCACTGTCGTAGCTTCTCATTTGTTCTTCATACAGCTTAGCATAGGATCAACAGAAGCAAATTTGGCAAATCTTGACGCTTCTCCATCTCGAATTCAAATGAGATGGTTAACAACTCAATTTGACTTGACTTGACTCGAGATGAATTTGATTGTTAACTGACAGACTCAACAAAAGAGACATTATTAAGAAGGACTGACTACTTGACAACACATGACATAACAAAATATACTGACCAGATTAACATGACATGAGACTCGATAACAACAATTGGACAATTCAGATTTGCTATTTCCCTGTTGGATTACCTATTGCAATTGCTAATATGAAGTACATTGTAGCTTCATAGCTTTTTCGTATATTGGATTACCTCAATGGATTTTTCCTCTATTCATCAATTCAACATTTCTAATATCCATCGAAATACCTTCTCCACATATGACGAGCTTAATGAAAACGTATTATCTCTTCCAAAAATCACATATCTTCCATTTCAATATACTACTTATGATTACTCAACTTCAATAATGCTGTCCCCAGATATTTTGTATATCAAAGTACTATTGATGGATACCACCACAAGCGTTTTCATATACGGTTGGCATGTATTTCTTTATCTCGATTCTAGGACCACAATTCATGCACTGATCGTATCTTGATGCCCTTCCAATCTAACATTATTCTAGAATTTGATAGTTACCCTTCTAACTCTTTAAGTCTCATTTACAACATCCAATACAGAGTTTCAATCATAGGTTTGATTCTTGATTGACTTAATCATGATATTCTAACATCCACAAAATAATCTTCAGAAATACCTTTGAACCCTTACATGTTACTAATAGATCTAATACTTATTGGTATTTTCCTTAGTCTCTCTTTTTATAGATATCAACTAACTTCTCATAATCCACCATCAGTAACTTCCCTTTTAAATTCCATTTCCATCATATCCTACGATTCTATCGATTCATATCCTTTCTCCAATATAGATTCTAAACTGATAGGTAACGATAATCTCAATCATCTTAAATCCTTTTTGTTCACCAGTTTTTAACTTGTAGGGAATGAATACCTCAATAGCATCATTGCACTTGCATTTCATCCATTTGTATATTCTACGGTGAGGGTACTCATTAACAAATCCTTTTGTTCGTATATTAGTATGCAATAGATCAATTGAAAATGCTTCGCTGAAATCACTACTTATCTCTTAACTTCTTTAAACTCGAATCCTTTACTATTATCTGTGATTAACATTCCTTATCCTAATTAGTTTACTAACAGATAACTATCTCATAAAATTTACTTTCTGTAGAGTTATGCCTTTCCAGATTGATCTTTAAAATAACTAAGTAACTATTGATCAAAAGTCCTAATCATTTCCAACTTGTTACTTTAATTCCATCTCCTCCGTCACTTGTCACTTATCTTACTAATATTTTAGGGTGCTTAGATACTTATTCAGTTGCAGTTTACGTAGCAATATTACTTCATCTCTTATGTATCATTTAATAGCTATCTATCTTATTTACCAATTATAAGTACTATATATTGATATAAGTTTTACTTGCCTCAGTACTACATAAAAATCTCATGATTCATTTTATATTCATTTGGCTTCACTTACACTTAATTATCATTTCAAACTACAATTCTCCAATTCATGATTCACTGAAGGCCTAAGAATTCCTAATCTGATTATAGTCTCATAACACTATTCCTTATACTGTTCTTACATATATAAAAAACTTCCAAGATTGACCACCAAAATCCATTCGATCTTTGTTACACTTTTAGCTACAAACATATCAATCATTATTGTATTTGCACATATCCAAAAGGTTACACTCTCGTCGAGAAGCACCATTATATCCATTAAGAGATCGTTAAGATATTCATATATATGAATAACTAACATAGGATCATTCTAATTCTTAAGAAAACATAATCAACTATCATACCATATCCATAATTCAAATTACTTATAACGACTATTCATTCAAAAGAATTCCATTACATTTGTCTTTTAATTAATTCAATATTATTTTCACCTGTTAATTTAATACTTTATACTTCTATAAGAAAATCAGAAACAACGATCACTATATATACCTTATCATCATCAAACTCTTTATTGTTGTCATCATCTGTCATCTCCTATACTGCATTCTCATTTTATATATAAGGTTTATTCTTGACTTGGGTTTTGATTATACCTCTAGTATAAGTTCTGATTCATTTCTGAATCGGTTTCTAACTTTTCTCTCTCAATGTTTTGTCTTTCTAAAATCTCCTTTTATACCATACTTTATTTTACTCTAGATTATATTACCTTGTATTCATACTAAGCATCATACTGAGGTCATCTCAGAAAGCTTATAAGTTTTGGATTCACCCTAATTTTTAGTGCATATCACCATATCTTTCTTATTCTAAGACTCAAATTGATTTCCACTATTGTTCATGAGTCTCGTCATGTCATTACATCTCATCTCACTGATTACAACACAAATTCATCAACAAACTTTTTAAGAATTTCATTCACAATATTAACGTATTCCACTATTCAATTCTACCAATATTCTTTACCCCTCAACTCTATATTAACTCAAAGATTCTTCTCAATTCAACCTAATCACTTCGATAAACTACTAATTCTTATAAAGTACTTCTAAGATCGGTCATCCAAAATGCATCCAAGCCCCTGTTATATTTTTACTCATAAGGGTATATTACATTATAGCATATGTACATATCTAAGTATATATGTCCATCAATGAGCACTACTGTATCTATTAAAAGATCAATGGGATCCTAACTTATATGAATAACTAATCATATGATCAATTCAAACACCTTACAAAATATAACCAACTAGTACGTTGTATCCATCATTTAAATTTCCACTACATTTATCTTCTATTCGGTGAATATCATTTCCATTTGGTGATTCAAGACATTATACCTCAATAGGAAAATTAGAAGTAGTAATCATTTCCTATACTTTATCATTACTAAACTCCTTAATATTAAGAAACAAATCCTTCTTTAACTCAATATTATCTTGGTATGAGCCAGGTACATATTGTAACAATTTATTAAACTCAGTTTCATACTAGGTTACACTCATACCTCTCTTCTTCAGTTCGAACAAATCTCGCACCATTCTATTTTGGACATTATGAGGAAAATAATCTTTCTTGAATTCCTCCTTAAGCTTTTGCCAATCAATATTATTCCCGAGTTGCCTTGCTCTCGAGTCCCACCATGCTCTCGAGTCTCACCATACTCTCGCAGCTAATTTTAACATAAACATGCCATAAAATAACTTTTGAGATTCAAGGACTTTAAAAGCCTCAAAACTCCGTTCAATTTGGGCCACCCAATCATCAATTATATTTGGCCTACCTATCTCCCCTTTAAAATAACAGTTGGCCTTTATAAACTCAGGAAGTTTATTTACCTCTTAAGGTCGCTCCGTTCGTTGTTCAGCATCTTAGGGTCTCTTGTTTCCCACATTACCACTAATCATAAGATGTTGAATCAACATTCCTTGCTGTCTCATCATCACATGCATACTGGCAAGTATTTGTCCAATAGGTATATTTTCTTGTGGAGGTGGTGGGGGTAAATCTTATTTATCTTGTTCTCTCAGGGGTGATGGTGTTTGTGGTGGAGGGTTTTGATTTCCTTCAGTTCCTTCATGACTACTCCCATTTCCAACTTCAGCCATAATTGCTTAGTAATTATAACTTATAACTCTGCATTCATATCTATTTATAAGTTATCCATACCTTTGTTTTAGAGACTTTTTGTAAAATTAATAAACGCTTGCAATATATGCTCATATAAAATAGTAATAATAATATCATTGTAATTAAAATACTTAGTAGGTCTGACTTCTACTATTAACTTCATTCAACCTTTACATCATTACAACTTCAGAAACAAAAAAGGTACAACTTAATAGCTTTTGAATACATACATAAAATTTACAATTCGATTACATCATTATTTAATAATTTAGTATAGACTCGATCTTTACAATTGTATAATATAGAAGATTACATCATCTGGTTACATTAGACCTAATTATAGCGTACATCTAGCTTGATCTAGAAGTTACAAAGTATATCAAAAGTCAAAATATATCAAAAGATCCTAAAATACATAAGTTTGCATCAAAATTGCTACTGGATCATATCTAAAGATCTATCTAACTAGAACAAGTCAGTCACCTAACTGAACTAATCCTCCTCTGAATCTGTGGTAGCTACCCCATCAAAAGGATTATGACCCATATGGCCTCCTACCAAGTGGTCCTCATGCTCGCTATCTGATTCAGAGTCTATAAATACTATCTCTGGAGTCTTAAGAATTATAATCACCTCTTGTACATCATCATCATTTGGCTTGACTGTATCGCTAGCCCTTACTCCAGCTATTCTGGTGTTTACCATTATCTGCATAACTAAAGCATGAATGTTTACACCAAGTTCATCCTCGTTCTCTTACTCCTCTTCGAGGTCTTCTTCTGGATCTTCTTCTTCAGGGTCTTCCTCTAGTTCTTCTTCTTCTTCAGAGTCTTCTTCAACATGAACTCTATTCTCTTGGCGTTCAACTGGAGGTAGGTTTTCTGGTGGTGGTTTTTGTATCTCAGGCTCAGGTTTAGAGTTAAGGTCTAATGGTACCTCTATACCTTCCCCAGCAGGTTCTAGAAACTGAGAAAACTAATTGATAATCCTTGGTGGGTATTGTTTAGGAATGTATGGGATGTGTAAGCCCTAAAGTTAAGTTAAATAACCGTAGGATTGAACTTAGTACACAAAGTTTAGGATGATTGGTTAAAGGATTTGATCGAACCTAAATTATAAACTATAAATAGAAATATTAGTAAAAATGACCCCGTAAACTTGAATTTAAGAAAATAAGAGGTTATAAAATTTTCAAATTTTAAGTATAATAATTATTAATTATTGAAAAGGCGAAAAGTGTAATCTAATAACTAATAAATTGCTAGAGATACATTATATGTATACTAAAAATCACAGAATGACCTAAATAATAATTAGGAATGTTTACACGTATCCCACATGTATTTACGTGTAGATAAAAATATGCGAAATTACTTAAATTAGCTAGAAACTTATTAAATAATTAAATAAAATTATTAATTAATTAAGAAAAAAAAATAGGAAGAGGGAATGACTTGGATTGAGTCATGGCAGGTTAGTAAATGAAGAAGAAAAATTAACCAATAAAAAACAAGCAATACAAAAGGAAAAATTTAAGAGATTTGGTCAATGTCTTGTGCAATTAAATGCATAATAATTACTACAAAGCTCTATAAATAGGAAGAAAAATTTCAGAACTCATTCAGACAGTTAGAAGTTAAAAAAAATTGAGAGCATTGAAATTGGAGAGGAAAATTAGGGTTTAGGAAATTATTGAGCAAATCTGTGCAGTAAAGGCTAATGAATCGAACCTACACACCACCACCACTTGGGATCGAGCCACCACCACCACCCTACTCCAGACCCATCGCTTAAACCGGTCGACACACTTGGACCGGTGTTGGAAGCCCAAAAGCCATCGGATCGGGTGAGTCTCCCATTTGCTCCGATTTTGTACAATTTCTTAAAATTATTTATTTTGCCTAGAAAATAATGAAATCTATTATTCTGAGGTTTTATTGTATGTATATTTAGGAGAAAATAGTGATTAAGTTTAATCATGTCTGAAAATATAGGGTTTTTAAGAAATTAAGTAAAACCGATTATAATTAGAATTAGAAATAAATAGGTTTAGGAGTATAGTTTGGAGCTCAAAATTTTTTTTAGAATGCTTAAGTGATATAGAATAGTGCTATGAAGCTTTTTTTTTTTAAATTTAATTTTCGAAAATTTTTAGTACATTTTTAACCCTAAAATGATGGAAAAATTGGGTAATTTTGAGTTAATTAAGTAATTAAGTGATTAATTATTGATTTAGATAGTAATTAGATATTTAGAGATGTTAATCTTTAATGTGGAAACCTAATCCTAGTTTTTGGAGTGTTAAGTGTAAGTAATATAGGAATTATGTAGTAATGGTAAGATATTAAGAATATACGGAATTGGAAATTTAATAAATATGAAAAATTAGATTTATTTAGAAATATAAAAGAAAAAATCAGTATATAATAAATTTGAAACAAAATTTAATTTTAGGTAATTGTATAAAAAATATAAGATTTTCTCATATCGAGAGTAAATTCAGTACCTCAATTAAGATTAGAGTGTACCGAATAGTTTAGGACACTAAATTAAGACCCAATATGATATTAAAATACTCGAGTTTAATATGATTAATTTCACATTAGGATTCGAGCATATTTAGGATTCCTCGTAGTTAGAGACAATGTAGAATCAAAACTGAAATTAAATTTAGAAATCAAACCCTGAAATAAGGTAGAATAAATAATTAATAAATAATAGGTATACATGGAGAAATGAGTTAAATTATAACTTAGAATATGAATAATTAAAGTATAAGTACTAAAAAAACGCATTTGCATTATAGGATACTTAGAGACGAACCGACTTACAATTAAGTGATTGGGTGATTGAGTTATTACTTACTGTATTGGAATACTATTTTATGGTACTTGGAGACTTAGGATTTTGTATGATTGTGATTGTAAATAGTTTATGCATGTGTTCGAGTATTTGAATTCGTGTTGAAATTTGTAATGTGATTAATTTTGTGTTATGATTGAATTGGTGTGAAATTATTTGAACACCCTAAATAGAATTTAATCTTATTTGACTCTAATGACCTAAATTGTTATGCATTGTAACCCTTTAGGGGATTATTAGGATTTTTCAACCAAACACCGATATCTTCGATAAAGATAGCGCTGGATAGCAATTGGTCTTTTTCTCATCCTTAGCTGAATTAAGTGATAGGAGAGGAGGTTGCGGTGAGGATGAGGGCATTGGTTCGAAGGATAGTCTTAGGAGGAGCAGTGTTTCTATTGCACAAACTTGGGTTTGGTTGTGAGTTGTTGTAAAACATGAAAACTCTTCAACCCGGATTAGAGCGGGTAAAATTTCTTTGATTTCACAATGGACCGGATTACGTTATGTGATGACACTTGCTTGTTACATTGCATGGAAATAATTGCTTGATAATCCTGTTTGTGTTTGTATACATTCATGAGTTTCCAATTCAACTTATTGAGTTGTAATTGCTCATACCCGTATAGATCCTTTTGCAGGTCTTGATTTTTAAATACTTTAAGTATTATGCTGCCTTACAACTATCCAAAGGTTAGTTCTTTTGAAGCCTAGAGTGTAAGGATCAATTCGCCTAGTAGTGGATGTATAGTTAGAGTCTCTTTTATAGCTTAAAAATGAAAGACTGATAGTTGTTATGTAAATTAGTGAACTGTTATGTTAATGTAGAATTTCCTGGGAAGTTTTGTGGAATGTATATGTAATTATGTATGTTGATCTAAAATTCTTGATAATTACTATAACTTTAGCTAAATACTTAATTGAACTATTTACTTCAAAATAAGGAGTTGTCGACGCCTTGTGTAGATCATGTTTATGGTAAGTACTGTGAGACTAGTTACTATCATAGAATGGTTTACACGGCAGGACTGTTGTGACTTCGTGACTTCGTGACTTCGTGACTTCGGTGCATATTAGTTTTCGGTTAGTATTAGAGTGTAGTTTTAGTGGACTCGCTTTGAAGCGTTATACTTTAAAAGAAATAGATATTATAGGAATATTGAGAGTGGGTAATATTAAGTGGGCGATAAAAGATTGTATTAAGCACATGAAAACATAAGTAAGCATAATGTTTAACATAGTAAATGTTAATCGGTTTTAACTATAATTACAAGGTCAAAGGAGAGAACTAATACATAGTTGGATATGGTTCGAGTGGAATGGAGATGTATCCCCTATTGACTATAGGGTTAGATTACAGCGGTTATTGATGGAACAAGCTGATTGGAATATCTTTTGGACAATTGATGAGATTATTGACAAGTTTCATAATAAGATGTGCTATAGCTGGAAGGATGAGTGGGCATGGATGAAGATGAGTCTAGGACCTTAGTATGATAGATATACTGCTATAGCAGCTTTTGAGCAAAGATGGTTGGAGATAGAGGGAATTGTAACTTTGATGATGCCCTTACGTTATTTTCCTACTAAGTTAGAGGATGGGAAACCATACCCAATTGGCATTGCACATATCCCTACTGATACCCCATACATTCCCAGACAGTACCCACTAAGGATTATTGATTATTTTCCTTAGTTTCCAAAACTTGTTAGGGAAGGTATAGAGATACCATTGGACCCTAACCCTGAACCTGAGCTTGAGATATCGAAACCATCACCAAAAAACCTACCTCCAGTTGAACCTCAAGAGGATGGAGTTCATGTTGAGGAAGACCCAGAAGAAGAAGATCCATAAGAAGACCTTGAGGAGGAGTAAGAGAATGAGGATGAACCTGGTGTAGATATACATGCTTTAGTTATGCAGGTGATTGCAGACATTGGGATAGTTGGAGTAGGAGCAGGAGTTGATGATACAGTCGAGTTGGATGATGATGATGTGTAGGAGGTGATTGTGATTCCTGAGACTCCAGAGATAGTGTTTATAGACTCTACGTCGGATAGCGAGCATAATGATCACTTGGTAGGAGGCCATATGTATACATGTTCATATAATCATCATAAGAATATTCTTCAAGATATTAGTAGTAAGAAAATATATATTTTTTAAAAATAGCCTATGGCTAAGCCTTTTTTTTTTTTTTTTAATAGCTTGTGGCTAAGAAGGGCTTAGCTGACCAAAGTAAATCAACGAACTAGATTAAGCTAGAAAGAAAGAGCACTATGTTTCTTTTTAATTTTTTTCCTGGACACATGCTTTTTCTATTAACCAATATATACAAGTCAATCGTTAGCCAATTAAATCATGTGGGACTAATTTTCATCCGTAAAGTAAGCTAAGGAGTAAAACCAACTAGTGTAAATTTTTGTGTCCAAATCTCACAAGAACTTCACATAAATTTTATTTGTTTATTACTGCTTTTTTTATTTCAATTAAATCATGTGTTACCATATAGAAGGAAGGACATAACAAATACATGATGTGGGACTACGTTTCTCAATGGTTATTTGCCTATAGAGAAATGGTTATTTGCTCATATTGTATTATAAAGAGGATCGAGTATGCACAAATTTTTCACGTAGGATAAATCATCTTAGCATTTATCAATGTTTAAGTTGGAAATTTTTTTATATAATTGTTGAATTTCAACCCAACTTTTTTTTCCTTGATTCGTTATTCAAATCACATAAAATTATCATATCTTGAATCTATTTTATGTACACTTTTAGATTATGTAAATATTTTACCAAGATCTTTTCAAAAACACATTTAAAAATTGAATCAAAGAAGCTCCACTAGCCATTATAAAACACAAGCATTTATATATATATATATACATATGTTATGTTTCGATTTTAATTTTCACATGTTAAGCAATTCCAAGCGTATTATTTTAATAAAGTTGTCTGGAATATATTCTAGTATATATCAAGTTTCACTTCATATAATTTTTAGTAAAAATCGAAACTTTATTTGGATACATTTACATATATAAAGCTGTAATTTCTAGAAAGAAAAGAGAATTATTTGAAATTTGGGGTCCACTATCTTACCATAACATAGGATTTTAATCGTATTAATGACTGTTGCTTACAATATCTCATGCTTAAAGTGGTGGTGGTGGCTGATGGTGGAAGAAATTGAAACTTGAAGTGGTTGGGTTGGAGAGGTTTTCTGACACTCAGAAAAATTTTTAAGTGTTAAGGGCTCAACTTAAGGGTCTATTTTTGTGTACGATTTCCAAGAATATGGTAGTAGTTACACCTTAGTGTTGGTGTTGGTATTAGGTTGAAAGTCAAGTTAGAGTAGTCTATGTAGGTGAGTTTAAGTTTTAGTTTTGTTCAGTGGATAGTGAGTTAGATAAGGAGAAATTTGGGGCATCATTGGAAGTGTGAAAGGAGGAAAAGAAGGAAGAGTAAGATGCTCCGAATTTCTCCTTATCTAACTTACTATCTATTGAACAAAAATCAAAACTAAAAAATATCGCGTTTTTAATACAGAAAGCTAACTAATAAAGTAATTAATATTAGTGTCTCCAAATATGGGGTAATAACATAAAAACATTAACTTCAGTATATTTTCATTTTTATAATAAATTCTAAGCTTGTTTATAAATTTTTGTTGAAATACGATGTAAAAATAATTTTAACACGCATAAACTTATATGTGTATAAAAAAGTCAAACTACAAATATTTTGAAACTTTAGCCTCTTATACTTTTGCTCATATGCGAGAAAAATGAATCAACCACTATCTAATTCTTAATTTCCTCTCTATACAACACATTTCCAAAAGGAGGAAAAGAAGGAAGAGTAGAGGCTCACTAAGACCTTTTAGCAATTAGGTGAGTAGATACCTTGTTTTCAATCGAACATCGTATGTTCCCTGGGCACTTCTCCTATGTTTGAACACCTCGAGGGCTTGCTTTTTAAATGTCAAGTCTCCAAGCACCTAACCACTACTCAGGTGCACCTCAACTCACTTGATCCCTTACGACCTCCGGGTGCGTACCCATTGCCTCAAAGACACATCATCATCTACGAGTGTCCCACATAAAGTTAGCCTATAACTCGAGGACCAGTCAGAGCTCCATCTCTCTCTTGGGGCTATTTGTCTTTTATGCCTCCTCCCCTTCCCTTCTCTCCTCTCCTTTTGTCATTAATTATGACTTGACATCAGTAATACAATCATTACACTTGATATCCTCTAAGAATGTTAGAACCCTAGGCTTTACACCTAGTTGTCAGTGTATTCATGACTGACCAGTACTTAGAGCCATCTTTTAACCCCACAATGTATTTTTCTTGCAAGCAGTTAGTATGGACGAACCCCAAGTTGATATGTATCCTTGGTAAGTAAGCTTTTTACACTATGAATAGTGTAAGGAGCCAAAAGTTATAGGATCACGGATCTCAAATCTCCCTTCCTTTTTGATTAACCAATCGTAACCACACAATCCGAGCACCTTCTCCCCTAGGTGAAAAAGTGCTTGGAACTCTCTAATCCTTTCCCCTTTTTTCCTCTTTGTTAACTTAAGCATCGAAGAGCCCTCGTAGACCAACCTACCAAGAGTTTCTTATAGTTTTAAGTACTTAGGAGTAAGGAGCTCAGTAGGTCCTCAAGTCCCATAGCTATCTTCCTTGAAGAGTTTCAACTTACTTTCTCCATTGTATCTGGTTGATTCTCCTAATCAACAAAAAGCTTCTTCTTTTATTCTTAATGCATGTACCTTTTATGTTTCTCCTTTTGATGTAGTAAAAGTAATATATTTTCTCTTGGTCCTTAAGCTTTGTTTTTTTAGGGGGTTGTGTTGCATTTGCTACTATGAATAATGAAAAATATTAATATTCAACCATAACTTCTTCCATTAACTTTACTTGACTTTCGGTTACAATTTATTTTTTGAATGGATAAGTCAATTCCATGTTGTTATGGTACTTTTGGTTTTATTTTATTTTCCTTTTGCTATTTAAATAAAAAAAATACCAATTGCTTTGTGGTATTAATAATGCTTATTTTCTTATATTTATTTTTAAATGGAATTGCTCCATATGTTTCGATTGCATTTTCTTTGAGCTAAAGATATGATGTGATTTAATTAGTTTTTTTTTTTTTTTTGCATTTTGTTACTTTCTTTATAGAATATTTCTAATAACACCTATGTTTCCATACGCGATGGAGAAGTGAGAGTGAGATTAGTAAGGAGAATCTTCTTCATTAATGGTCAATAGATGAGCCATAAGATGAGTTTTGTTGAAGTTGTTTAACTTGATGTTGTAGTTTTCTAATTCAGTTTTACATAATCGTGTTAGTTTTCTTTTCCATCCTTTTTTTCCCCCACATTTTATTAATATAAACTCAACAATCATATTTGTTCATTCTATTGTAACAAAAAAGAAGACATATATAAGTGTAAGCACATACTTCTTCAAATTTTATGAGAAAGAATGTAGATATATTTTGAAATAAAATTGATTTTTTTTTTGTCTTAATTAATGAATGAATGCCAAATAAACACCAATAAACTTTTTTCAACCACTTGACTAAAAAATTTCTAATGAGCGCTAACATGTTATTTATTATTTAACCTTCATAAATATATACAATTTTTTTGCACAATTCATGTAGGACTAAACTTTCTGGGATATCACAATCTTATAAATACACGACATCTTTATTGTAAGACCTTAGAATTAGACTAGGTTTTTTCACCCATTGTGATGTATGATTTGGCTTATTCACGGACCTTTTCTCTAAATTGGATCGAAATAGCAAATAATTTTTGGCTTGATTCTTCTCCTAATACAGTTTATCTATTGGTAAGAGGTTAACTTTAACACCATTTATATTGCCTTAAGCCAAAGATAGCTAATAACTAAGTCAACAAATCTTAATGTACATTTTTTAACTAGTTATTGTTGATATGTTATTCAATATTTGGTCTTTATAAATTAATACCAATTCTCTCATACAGTCGTACCTACTTTTTTTTCTTTACAATTTTCGTAAAAGGAATAATACTTCCTTTATTTAGTTTTCTTTACAGATAATAAGTAGTTTTCAATTGAAGATGTGAGGTCCATGCCCTTTGTTTTCCTGTAGTCAAAGTTCTTTTTCATAAATGAAGGAACTTCTCCATCTACCAATAATACTAGTTTCCGTTGAAGTTATGCTTATTATAAAATCGCTTTTCCTATTGCCTAGGAAGCCACTAAAATCCATCCAAGGGTTTCTTAGTGAATTAAGGTTGCAATCTTGGGAACTTTTTCGATAAGTTTACTGCTAGATAACAATCCACTACGATCTATTTATCATAAGAATTCGTTAATCTTGGAGCAACAGCTTTGGATTCTCATGCTTCTAGCTCTACAATAAGGTCCTCACTTATTCTTCTTCTCCGGTCAATGTTGAATTGGGCTTTATCGTGACAATAGCCATCCTTCTTCTAGTAGATAGATTATCGGGTAAGTGTTTGATGGTGGTGAGGTGACAGAAAAAGTAAATATACATTCCAGTAGTTTTCCCAGTATAGACTTGCTAATGGCTAGTTCCAACCGAATCTACTGAGTCCAGAAACGAACATCTAGAGAAGTTCCACAGTTTGCAAAACTTCACAACCATCTACTATATGGGTCCCGGTTTAGATATTTGTTAGGGGTTTAAAACAAAAAATATTCTACGGTTTTCAATAATGATTATTTATGTATCCAAAAAGCAAGTATATAACTTAACAAATGTCTTTAGATAATATTTTCCTTATCTTAGCAAATTCGCTTGAAAATTGAAATATTATTTTGGATAAGCTCTATATATATATATATATAAGCGTTAGGAGTGCACAGATTTTACTCATGATTATTATGTATTTCGCGTATACCTACAAAATCGACATTATAAACATTAATTATTTACTCAGACTTCAAAATGATAATCGCAATTCCATGCAAACCTATTGCCAGACTATGCTACTTTAAAGTACATTTCAGAAATGCAGAATTCAAAGGCGGGTTTTTATTGAGTATTAATTTCAAAGAATTTGTTTTTTTTTTTTTTTCAAAAAAAAGATGAGACAATGGTAAATTCATTTTAAATGTTTTAGACTACTCTCTCTCTCTCTCTCTATATATATATATAATATAATATATATATATATATATAAGCTTTGTCTATATAAAACATTTTTCAGGTTTTGAATTTTCTATACCAAAAGTATTCCAAAAGGAGAGAGAGAGAGAGAGAGAGAGAGAGAGAGAGAGAGAGAGAGAGATTTTACGTCTTATTATTAAAGTGTGTTTACAATTTACATGATGCTTGCAACGGTGGCGCTCTTGACATATCAGACTCAGATCCACGTTGATCGACATTATTGCCATGAATAAATTCACAATTTAACCAACTAAACTTTATTTTCCTTCCGATACACATATACATATATCCACATTTTCTCTCTTCAACAGGAATGCTGATAATAATATTTCACCAACCGACAGGGCCTCCTACAAGTCCAAAACCTTCCTTTTCTTCAACATCTCACGGAAAAACCCCATTGTCTTCAATGTTGCACAACATAATACTCCGACCTACATATATCTTCAATGTTTGTACTCTATATCTCACATTTGAATTTTCTTAATCCGCTCATGTTATAATGTACATGTTTTCATGAACAAAAAATATACCATTGTTATTTTATGGGAAGAACTAAAAAAAAATAAAAAAAAATGGCAGGGCTATATAGTATAAGAAGAAGAAAGATATAGGGGATGAAAAGGGCATAGGCATAAGCTAGTATATCTATATACGGGCTCTTAGACTCAAGATTTAATTTCTTTCCTTGTAAATTGCAAATATACCTCTCAACTATTGATTACATACAAATAAATCCCATAAACTTTAAAAGTGTAACTTCACTTCCCCATAAATTTTAATAATATGCATACATATCCCAAACCATTGTTAAAATTCTAAAGCCATCGCTATTTATAATCATTTTAGCAACCGTTTGAGGTTCTAACATTAGCTTGGGAGTTATTTTTTTTAGATAAATTCATGGAAAGGTGAAGTTACACTCTGAAATTTATGATATCTATTCGTACCTAATGAATAATTTGAATAGAGTATTTGCAATCATGCCTATTTGTTTTTGCTTTATTTGGATAGGCACTAGCTAGCTAAAAAGCTACTAATATACTAAAACTTAGAAATCAAGGAATGGAAACGAAGAAATATCATTCATTAAACCCTCTAAGTCCCATTCTCCCACTCTTAAGCTAGCTCCTTGGGTCAAATTATTACCAAAACCATGCATGCCCTCCACTTCAATATCTCCAATGAAGTCGTTGCCATTGCTTTTCATGGCATTAATATTATTTCCCCAACTTGTTACAGAAGTATTACTGCTTTCTTCAGTGCCCGTGCTACATGGTGCTAGGTTATTAGGAATGGAGAATTGATCATCAATGGATAATGAAGAATCCCACTTACTGAAATTCCCTACCTCCAAATTGTGACAACTTTTACCAACACAATTTTCTCTTTTCGCATCTCTTGGAAGCATATCGAGAGAATTAATGCCGTCAAACCCACCATGCACTTCGAAACGGGTGGTGGTATCATCCAGAATGGAAAGATTAGGGTCAAACATGTTTTGCATTTGGAGGTTGGATAATGGGAATGAAGAGGTTGATTCCATGCTTGGGAAAATTCCAACATCATGTTCTTGCGTTGGAATAAGACCACCACCCATGGTATTATTTGATCCTGGATCCGATGAATAATCACTGTGGTTTGGAGAAAAATTTGTGGATGAATTCATCACCTTCAATCTTTTCTTTAATGTGGAGTTCCAGAAGTTTTTAATCTCGTTGTCGGTCCGACCAGGAAGACGAGCTGCGATTTGTGACCATCTGAATATGATCGTAGCACGTTAAAATTAAAATTAAACGTGTGTGATATATGACCTAACAAATTTATCAATGAATAGAAAAGTAAGTTAAAGATTAATCTGTGTTAAAAGTTTCAAATTATCACAGTTATTTTGCATATATGTGATAACAGTCTATTAATATGAAAAATGGTTTTTCATGTTCATATTTCTTTGGTGGTTATAATTTTTGGAGCCAATTGTTGGTTTGGATTCCAAAATTTCTAGGATTTCCATGGAATAAGATAATAAAGAATCCAAATGTCTATTGTTCTCATAATTAAAGCTTGATCGGGATGTATGAAAGAACGCTTATTAATAAACACGAATCAAGACACTTCCATAGTTTCTTAAAATTGGATATTTCCTTCGTACATAGATTATTATTAAAGCTATGAAATAATACTTCTTTTTATCATTCTATGTCTCCTATATATATATATATATATATACATTACTCATCGAGCACTGTGAAAAAAGATAAAAATATTGAATATTCTATGAAAAAACCAAACGAAGTTCAAATTTCCATTGTTTTGATGAATCCTTGATGGGAATATAGAGTAAAATTATTATTATTATTTTTTAAGAGCCGGTACACAAATTTAATTATCAACAATAAACATGCGAAATTACATCCATTTATCACAAAGACAAAAACCATGCGATAAGCAATAGCATTTTACGTGGTTCAAGCACGGCTTTGCGGTATCATCACCTTTTACTCCCAATTTCTCACGACTAAATTCATCTTTCCTGCTTAGTATTGAGATTTTGAACATATGTGGCAACATAGTCATAGTACATATAATTATTTATCCTGGCCTATGTTCTTATCAAAATCTAATGAAAAATAGTAAAAAATTAAGTTCTTCGTAGTTTATGACATTAATCCAACAAGACCATTAAGTAGAAGGATTGCTTAGATGCCTCCATTATGATTAAGGTAGTTTCATGTAAGTGTGTTGGTAGTACAGTAATAGGTGCATGCAAATGGAGGGAGCATCGGTACAGAAAGATTCATGTTTAAATTTCAAAGATTTTTTAAGGAGGTTACATTAGAATATTTAAGATATTTTTAGGAAAACTTTGTCCCTTAAAATGGAGTTCCATTTTAGCTTTCATCTATCTTTTCTAATGCTCTTTGATGAATATTACTTCAAGTACCTTATATGATATTTGAAACTAAACCTAAACTAAAGATCACATTACGCTTTTTAATCAGTATATACCATATATATATGTATGTATTTATGTATATTTACATCTATTTCTCTTATTCAAATTCTCCAAATCATTAATATAAGAACTAGGATTTTAAAAACAATATAATGTTATGCATTAGAATTATAATCCTATACATAGGGGGATAGGAAATAAAAAATTAAAATGGTTTTTACCGACTTTGCATGTAATAATAACTACAAAATCGATTAACACTTTCATGAAAAATGAAAACCCATAAAATTATGTAATATATTAAAAAGTACCTGTTGCCGAGGATGTTATGCAAATGAACAATGAGGTCTTCTTCTTGAGGGGAGAATGCACCACGTTTAAGATCGGGTCTTAGATAGTTAATCCAACGAAGACGACAGCTCTTCCCACATCTTTGAAGACCTGCGTTTCTTGCAATATCACTCCAACATCCTTGACCGTTTGTTAACATATACCTCATTAGCTTCTCATCTTCTTCTGGTGACCACAATCCCTTTCTTAGCTTACTCTTATTCTGATTATTGATATTGTTGTTATTATTATTTACGAGCTTATAATTATCTTTGCTCATTACACTAGAGGTACTATAAACTTCAGGCTTCCTCATATTAATGGATATTCTTGATCTCTCCTTATTTTTTTCTTCCCTTATGCTCTTGTTTCTAAACTATTATGGTGATATGGAGATAAAGAAAGCAAGACACCATGTAGTTGTATATATATGATGCTTTGTAGGAGAAAGAGAAAGAGAGAAACAGAGAAGGCTTCACAGGTTGGCAATAGTGATGATGATGGTGATGGTTGTGTGGGGTTTGCTTAAAATTGGGACATTATGAAGATATGATGATTAGTAAGATGTTACATATTTAATTAATATATGAAAACATACAAATAGAAAGATAGGGAAAGATGATTGAATTTATTTGAAGGACAAATGCTAATATATCCCTCTAAAATTATTGTTCGAGTGTAGATAGATCTTCTAAAAACGTAAAATTATGATATTTTATCCATATAACTTTTGAAAATATGTAATAAATGAGAATTTCAAAATGCATTGTTATAAAAACTATGAATTCGACCACTTTTGGGATTTAACATGGTTTCAAGCAAATTCGCTTAGGCCTTTGTAACAATTATGAGAATTGGGTCATCGAAGTGAAGTTATACTTTTATAAGTTAAAAGGCATACTCATACTCATGCATGATCATCAATAGTTTCGCGAGCGTGTTTAAAGTATATAACTTAATTTACAACAAATTTGGCTGGAACGAAAGGGAAGTGGGGAGAGGTGTAAAATAATAAGTGGATGAAAGAAGAGGTAGAGTGGGAAAAACGGATTGGAAGGGGACCTGACCATATTAGATTAATAATAAATTAGAAAATGAAAGGTGGTCTTCTTCTCTTTGACTCAATCCTCGTCCTTTTCGATGCATTTTTCTTCACTCATAAGGTAATCATCTTATTTTTGTGTCCATCACACTAACAAACTTAACCATTTTATTTCTTCATTTGCTTCCCCTTCACATTATACTCTCTCTCTCTCTCTCTCTCTAACCGTACGTGTGTATGAAGTAAAAATGGACACGTATCAATATCTTGAAAGTACAAAACCTTCAAGTACTTCCTCCATGGCATTGTCTTTCGCACGTTGGACGCGTGCTCGATGTTCAATTAATGTATGTACTTGAACACGACCATATCAATTCTTTTGTCATTTTTGCTCTTAACCAACTCAAAAAACTATTACACTATTTTGTCATTTTAGCCTTACAACCAATCATGCTTCCCGGTCAGATTACATGATTACATAGGATTCACTATGTTTTATTTTTCTTTTTCTGAAAATGTTTACATATATTTCTTGTACACTTGGTTAGAAGTTTTATAAAAGAAATTTCACTATGTATTTTTTTACATAAAGTGTATAATCTTTATTACAAAGTATAATAAGTTTTTCTTGTTAATCCTTAACAATGTTTCAAGCATCTCATGAATGGATCTTTCTTGGTTTTACATAGAATGACAATAAAGACTTCTCTCTATTTTTTCCCTCTTTTAAGGAAGGGAGGAGGAATATTTATCGATCGGGAGTATGGCTAGAATTCTTGTGAAGATCTAATGTGTGTGTGTGTATATATATGTACTCACTATATTATTAACCATGTTAAACAATATATATGAGTTATCCTCAAATTAGGCCACAATTAGTTTCAAACAACAAATGGATCTTTGGCTTTGCTAAAGGAATTGGGGCTATTGATATTCTCACCATTGAGTTTTTCACATTGTTTTGAGGTCTATCATATTGCATTGAGCGGAACTTACTTAATGTGGAAATTCACATTGATTCTAAAATAGCTACAAGCCTTTTAAATGAGAATACGAATGTTAAGTTGCTATATGATAATGTTCCTTTAGCCTATAGGAAAAAGCTATTTTGCCTCTACAAGTGAAGGATTGAAGTGGTACCAAGAGAGCTTAATGTTGTAGCTGATGTGTTGGCTGGTTTGGCACTTGATGAAGTGGATCCTTTTATTGGCTATCCTTTTCTTCCTATGTTGTCTTAATTTACTAAAAAATGACTTGTTATCTTTTGGTTTATGTAAAAGAAAAAAAAAAAAAACGAAATCTTTAGTTTTTAATGTTGATAAAAAAACTAGCCTTTTGGCAAGACTCTTGGAGCCAGCGACTCCAACTTTTGTAACTTCAATTAGCAATTGGAGGTAGATGCTTGTATATATTTTATTATCAAATGCATGATATTTACATCAAAAGGAATATATATATATATATATATATATATATATATATATGAGTTCAACTAACTAAATGGATACATAATTGATAAATCTACATTTAGAAACCTCAAGAGAGCAAATGGAGTTTTAATCCATCAATCCAAACACATTTGCTTCCTAATATTAGTAGCTATTGAATTTACAACTTTAGTTGCATAATAGATTTCATCTGAGACTTTGGGAATTTCATGAACTCGGCGTTAATGTCTTCAATCATGTGCTTAGAAGACTAACCTGCTTCACTCACCTCATTGAAAATGAAGTTTACTGCATTACATGCATTAAACTTTATTTAAAAGACAAACCACCCTCTGTAATGTTCTTATCTAAACACTCCATTATCGCAGAATACTTAGCCGCTTCTACATTGATTCTACCAAATTACAATGATTTCTCATAACTCTACCTATAATATTGGAATCTTCCTTTCACAGATTGCACCATCAATGTTTTTTTTCATCTCGTTAGTACATAGAGGTATCCACACATCATTCATATGATTTGCTTTTGAAGTCACAACTTTACTCTCCTTATGTTTGTATCTCTTCCACTCTACTTTACCTCGAGTAATCTTCTTCATCACTCCATATGAATCTAAGAGTTTTTGTTCATATGAATCATACATTGTATTGCCTTCTTCCATAAAGCCTATGTTGTATATGCTTGTGCATACTCCCATATCACTTCTCTTTCATCCTAAAGGGAATACTGCATATAAGATCTATTGTTTCCAATTCGAAAAGCTACCTATACCACTCTTCTCAAATCATAATCTTGAGCCCTAAACCATATGTTCACAACCTAAGGACAATGCAGGAAAGCATGGTCTACCATCTCTTTTTCACCACAAAATGCACACACTTCATTGAAAGTAGCTCTTCTTCGTACACTATTTGAAAAACACTAGAAGAGAATTTGCATAGATCTATCATAATAGTTTAGGTTGCTATCAAGATTCCATAGAGATTTTCATTAATTTAGTGAAATCTCTTTCATCACATTAGCATTTGGAACTTATTTCCTAAAACCTTTAATATGACATTTATTATTAAGTCTTCAACATTTTTCTCATTTTCATTGAGAATTTCATTAAAATCCTTAACACAAAGTCACAAACAAATCCAACTTTACTATCTTTACAGAGCAACTTTACTGAGACAATTTGATGGAAAGTAACACCAAAATCTATTGCATCAATCTGTTTAACAACATAAACAGTAAGGTTCTTATGTACCTATGGAACATCCAGAACTACATGTTAGTCCATCATAAAGTAAGTCTGCTTAGAAGCTTACATGGGAGCACATGAAAGGAACCAGCAAACTGCATCCTTCTCTTAATTCTTTCTACATAATTATTTGAATTTTTTGTTTCCACAAGAGAAACAATGCATTGATTGTACTTATTAATGAGTTATTTTAGATTATTTATTAGTAAGGAAAGACCTAAGCCTTGACATTTGCACCTCAAAAACTTCATGGCTCTCATGTAGATGTTAATAGCTAGCTCACCCCCTTCAATTGTACGTAAGACTCCCTATTTAATGTTCACTTCTACCTAGATGAAACTTATTGTCAACTTACCATCAACTTAAGGATTGAAAAGACATTGGTCCACTTTGCATCTTTTAACACCTTTGCCTCTTTTTTACACTTTAAATTGATACCTTTCGATGCTTCCACAATCTATAATGGCTTGTGGAATAATAATATTGAGCTCTTTTCTAGAATTTCTAGACAATAATTCTTATTCGGAGGCATTGGCACCATTATTCTTAGAGGGTAGTGGCACTATACTTGATGAAGGTAAGTATGGAATTAGCGAATTGAAGGTAATGAAGAGATTAGGATTCACAAGATTGGTATAGCTAATCAAAGTGGGAGTAGAAATAATGGCTTTTTGTTGCATAACAATTCGAGGAGAATGAGGTTCTTATGGTATATGGGTGTTTTGGTTGGAAAGTGCATGGGTTCGTATATGTGAAGAGAAGAGTGCACTTTGTTTCATGAATTGAATAATGGACAAAGTAGGATGGTTAGAAGGCTTACTAGTAGGAACATGGTTAGGTTATATAAGATTATTAGCCTAGAGTTTACTAACAACTTAGATCTTTAAGAACCTTCCTCATTAGAATTTTTCATTAAGAAGGATTGAACCCATTTCTAACATTAATGGCATACTTCTAAGAACCATGCAAATTACTCCCATCCTCTTCAACAATATATTTGACATGCTATGTAACCTAATTTCTCATAAGTTAAATAAAAAAATGACCTTCACTCATAATTAAAGCTAATCTTGTACCCTTTGTTTATACTTCTATTAATCTATAACTTATTTCCAATATAATTCTTACCTTCAATGAGCAATTCTAATCCTACTCTATGGTGTGATTGGTTTAATGTTAATCACTTTACGCAAGGAGGACTCAATAAGGTGTTTCTTTAGTCTTTTGGTTTAGTTTATCAAACATGAATTGGACCTAAAAGACCACAAAATTTAACTTAATTTTATCATGATTACACTTATTATGCTACTTTCCATAAAAGTACATGACCTAAAACTGACTAAGGCCCCTCATTCGGGACCGTATACATCATAGTAAGAGAGCTAGAAGTAACAAGAAATTTGTGTTGAGTTAAAAGTGATTTCACTAAAGTCCTTTCACACTTTCCTCATAATGTACATAATGGCCAACTTATTGATAGCTTTTTTTTTTTTGAAAAAACCCTCCCCATAGGCATATATGCCTTCCCTACTTTCACATTAGGATCTACATCTAATACCAAGCTATTATTAGAATCATGGCTAACGCTTTAGAATGTCATTGTTTCATTCCTATTGTTAAGACTACCATCAATAATTACAAAAAGCAAACAAAGTGAGATAAACTATTGAAAGCGGAGACTAACTAATATTGGAATGTTATGACTTTGCAGGTAGTATCAGGATGATGAATAAATGTAGGAAGGAACAACAAAAACAGAAACCCAAATGGAAGAGAACTATAGACTCAACACAAAGGAAACAAATCGGTTGTGTGATTATGAAAAGCAATCAAATGGCACAATAATGCAAACAAAAGTAACTCACATGGTGAAGTTAGTATATATTGCAAAAAAAATGAATATGATGAGAATGTACAGATGGATAGATAGATAAGTAGGAATGTGAATCTTACCATAATCTAGTACAATATTCATTCAAATGATTGACTTCATATTTGCAACTTAAATGAGCAAAAAAGAGCAATAGTGTTTGTGAAAATTCATAGAAATTTAAGGAGATTGTTAGTATGAAAATTCTATGTCTAGGCTATATAAGTAAGATTTTTGGGTAATTATTTAAGGAAAAGGTTGTGATTGAAGAGCTATTGCAAAAGAAGCTGATGAGAGAAATCATCAAAATCAATCTGGCATCAAAAGGTACATTTCCACCAAATCTAAATCAAAATCGAGAGACACTTTAATGGAAAATAGAGTGAAAAAATTAAGATGGGAAAAAATATGAATTGGTTGGGGGTATAGAAACTTTGCATCACATCTTCTTAACTTGCTTACTCATTCACTTAGTTGCTACATACTAGCAAATGACAAGTTGTGAGAATCCAATTTTAGATACAGCTTTCTTCAGCTAGGTCAAAAGCAGTTGTCATATTAAAAGATCAAATCTCACCTAGACCATTCCCCTAAAAGCATTTTGCTTTGCAATTGCACTTTTGGAAATTTTGGTACATTAGAAACTGTTCAATCTTTAATGCTAGCACCAACTCTTACAATGTCATGCAAATCATAAGAGTGATTGTCCATTAACAAAAGGTACATTTGAGGCACTCAAACAAAGTTTCCTAAATGGAAATGCAAAATCTTTACTAGGTTGCTCTAAAGCAAGACTGGCTTTGCTTGCACATGGATGACTTAGTCTTTTAAAAATCAAATAAGGTAGCAATAGGAGGGGTTACAAGGGATTCAACAAAAAGATGGTTATTTGGTTTTATAAGGAAACTTGGAAATCTTGATATATTAAAAACTGAACTTTAGGGTTTATTTTGGGGTTTATCTTTTTGTGTTGATCAAGGATTTCTTAAAGTTGAAATATGACTTGATTCACAAACAACAACTCATTTGGTGAAGGAAAATACTAACTTACAATATGCTTTTTAAAATGTTGTTATTGCATGTAGGGCAAAGCTATCCCAGCTTTAGGAGTGGAAGATTGAAATTGTTCCAAGGGAATTGAACAAAGTGGTTAATGCATTGGTTAGATGGATCTAGAAACAAGACCAAGATGAAGCTTTATTTCCTTTTCCTCTTATCTTTTGTTTATCTTTACTTTAAGCACGATATTATGTTATGACCTAAATCCAAGGGGAGAGCGCAACCCAAAAGACCAGCTTGATAGGTGAAGGGGCTCTTTAGACTTAAGTGTAACACTTAGTTCATGTTACCTTCCTATGTGGAATTGTAACATTATCATCCCCTTTTGAAAACTAACACCCACGTTGGCCTATTTTGGATTGCTCATTTTAAGTAGCTTTCACTTTGGACTGCCTATTCTAGGTGACTCACATTTTACTTCACTAGGTAACCCTTTTTTAGATAGCCCTTTCTCTAGTTGCTCCTTTTTCAAGTCGCTCCTTTCGTAGAATTAGCTTCTCAACAAGAGCACCAAATGCTATGACCTAAGTCGAAGGGGTGAACCTAACCCAAATAATTAGTCTGATAGGTGGAAGAACCCTTTAGATTTAAGTGCAATACTTAGTCTATATTACTTTCTCATGTAGGATTGTAACATATTATTTCTTTTAGCTTATGTAAAAAGACTAAAGTTAATGTTGACTCTTGTATTGGTGTGGTGGCTTCTGCGATGTCACCGATAGACATTAGAGCTTCAAGCTTATGTTTTGTACTGCCTAACTCGTTTGAAAGCTAGGCTTTATAATCTCTATGTTTAATGAATTTTTCTATTTCACCGGAAAAAAAAAAATGAACCAGACTAAGCCAGTCGACTTTGATCGGACTTAAATAATTGGTGGATCACAAAATCATGTTGTTTGGGTAAGATCTATATGCGAGTTTAAGTTTCATTAAGTATATTATCTCTAAGCAGATCGAACCTATTTATAATTCACTTAAATTTGTGTTTAGATTTGTGTCTAATATATCAAATTGTAAAACTTGTAGTTGTCTCACTTAGAAAAATAGTTCTTGTTGATTTGTGATTATATGACTTAGTGTAATATCCATCGAAGGCTAAACTACAGTAAGATACGTAATGTTTTGATGCTTTTGTACTAAAAAAGACACTAAACATATCTTAAAGCCATTATCATTTTTCGTTTGATATATAACAATATTGACTTTATGAATGAGTGTTTTGGGTTTGTTTTTCCATTTTTTCAGTAACCAGTAACCACATGCATGTTGCATGATAAGTGCTTAGGAAAAGTAAACAACATCAACGTGGAATACAACACAGGATATATAAGCAATATAAAATAACGCTTAAATGAAAAAGTGCTCTAAATAATAATAATAAGAAAGTATAAGAGAGTCGTGCATTCACGACACATTATGCTTCAAAATAATAATAATAAATCTACATGTAATATGACTACAAGAAATGTTATTTTAGTTTCTTTATGCAAGCAACATGCGTAAGGAGTTTTTATGGATTTGATTCGTGGAGAAATGTGGTCATAAGAAAACTAACACCATATGATAATACTATACAGTTGCAGAATTGAATGACCGTTTGATATGATAAAATTAAGATAAAGATGTTATATACAAGATAAGATATGAGATAAAAATGATACATAAATATGTTGTGGAGTCTTAAAAAAATGTTTTGGTTTTATATAAATGTAGATTAGTTATTGTTTGGCAAGGTTGTAATAATCTAATAGCAGTATAAACATCAATCTTTCAATAGATTGAACCATATTTAAATTTCCTTTTCCTTAAGTTATTACGTGATATAATTAAAAAAAAGAAAAGAAAAGAAAAGTTAGTGTTTCATAAGTTGTGAATAAATGAATTGATAGATGGATCGAAACTCAAACTATTTACTGTAATTTTCCTAGTACCCCCAACCAACCACACCTTTTCAACTATTGATTGGAAGCTTCAGCTTGGGTATGCCTTGGTCAAATCTTAAAAATGTAATTTTTACAATGTAAGGATTCATGTGTAATATGTAAGACCTGAACTGATGGAAACTGCCGCAATTCATGGACAAAAGTGAAAATGGAAACTGTGACGCTACTCAAAAACTCTTAGAAGCACCTCTACCCTGTGTACTCCCAACAGCTGTCTGTTAAAAAAAAAAAAAAATAGAAAAAATATGTTTGTTTGCATACGCATTTGCCCTGTCCCAAGCAACTAAGCTACTTCGCCATGAAGACAAGAAAATTGGAAAACGACCTTCTTTACTTCTTCCATATCTTATCCATGCATTTTTGTGTCCCTTTTCTTTTTTCTTAATTACATTTTACAATTCATGATCGAAAGGGGAAATAACTTTTAATTCTTAAAAACCGGAAGTATGTTACAAAGATGAGGATAGAGACTCTTGGGCCTATTAAAAGAGCCGACCGTGCATCCACATACTTAAAAGTTGCGTAACCTGTGAACTCGTTTTTTTTTTTTTTTTTTTTAATGCTAGAGTCTAGTGTGCTCATTGTCTATCGACCCGCGTATTTCCCATTTGTGTCTTGCTCATGTGCTACCCATAGGCTACTCTGTGCCTTTAAATAGGCTTAATTGCCCGTATAATTCATGGTTTTTCTAAATTTTTGGTGTTTTTTTATTGATATTATAATATCAGTATACTTAAAAAAGTGAAAACTAATATTGAAATTATTTATTTAAATCTTACTCAAAATCCAAAACTTAGTAGTAAAATAAATACATTTTTAGAAAATGAAGAAGCTGGCAGTTTCAATTGTCATGCTTTAATATTAATGAAAAATTAAATTACAATTGACAGATGACTATAGCAAACTGAAAAAAAATTAAAAAGTATTGTCGAAGAATTAAAAAAAATTAAAACTTTACTAACTTCAGTGATATTTAATAGCTACGCACTTGTAATTACCAATTACGGTTAAGCATTTGTTGTAATAATTTGTTTAAATTCAATATAAAATTATTAAATAATTATATGATTAAAACATTAAAAAAATGAACTTATCCTAGGAACGGATGCAAAATGATACAATTGGAAAGGCCAATTCATCAGGTTTGCTAGTTCTCGAGATGATTTATAGGCTATGAACTGGTCATTTTTTTGTTTTGTTTTATGGTTTGCAATTTATATATGTGCATATATATATATATATATATGTCAAATATGTATGTTATATTATATACATATAATATATATAGACACATCATGCAATATGTACGTATTACATATTCTATATTCCTATTATGTATTTATATAAATATATATGATATACATATTACATAATGTACATATATATAATATAAAATATGTTATATGTATATGATATTGTGAAAAGAGAGAACCTCTTGGGAATTGCTCATTTTGGGAGGTTCGTAACTTTCTCTCCCGCTCAATCCGGCAATGCTCTCATCGCTCCTTTATTATGAAACTTTTGAATCTTGTCTTTGAATTGCTATAGTGCTTCGGCTGGTTCCCAACTGGCCTCACTCTCTGGTCTTCCCTTCCACATTACCATATATTTATGTTTAGGAGTCTATCCATATCTCCTCACGAGTCTATCAACTATGATTCCTTCAACTTCCTTATCAAATGAATCCCGTACTCCTATTAGGGCCCTTTGTATAGCTCTTATGGGGTCTTTTTCATCCTTATGGAATGGTTTTAATATGCTTACGTGGAAAACCGGGTGGAATTTCAGTTTGGATAGAAGTTCCAATTTGTAAGACATTTGCCCCACTCGTTTCATAATTGGGAATGGCCCCTTGTAATGCCTCATTAGACCTTTATGCAGTTGTCCCATCGTACGTTGTATCAAATGTAACTTAACAAGCACTTGGTCGCTTACTTGATATTCCATCGGCCTACGCTTCTTGTCTGCAAT
The DNA here is from genome assembly GCA_024138015.1 of Lumnitzera littorea. Taxonomy (NCBI): domain Eukaryota; kingdom Viridiplantae; phylum Streptophyta; class Magnoliopsida; order Myrtales; family Combretaceae; genus Lumnitzera; species Lumnitzera littorea. The sequence goes on from JAMXBB010000006.1 coordinate 1,143,203, forward strand.
CTTTTCCATTCTCTTGATAGCTTGGACTAAATATGTCCGACCTAAATCATGATTTTCTTGCCATTCCCTTACAAATTTATATACGAGAGGGTTGGACCTCGTATATTCCATTGTCACTATATGAGGAGTTAAGGGTTGCCTTCCTAGGATGATCTCGAAAGGACTCTGTCCATGGACTCATTCTTCTGTAAATTGAACGAGAACTGCGCCATATCTAACAACTTGGTCCAATCGCGTTGGTTAGCTCCTACAAAATGCCTTAAGTATAATTCTACTGGAGCATTCACTCGCTTCGTCTGACCATCCGTTTAGGGATACAAACTAGTTAAAAAGTTCAACTTGGATCCCAGAAATTTGAACAATTCTATCCAAAATTTCCCTGTGAATCGCATATCTCGATCACTCACAATGTTTCTTGGTAAGCCCCAATACCTTACTACATGTCTCAGGAACAATCGGGCAGCCTCATCTGCCGGGTACTCCTTTGTTGTTGGAACAAAAGTTACGTATTTTGAGAACCTGTCTACCATAACTATAATTGTACCATACCTTTCTGATCGGGGCAAACTTACAATGAAGTCCATGGAAACACTCTCCCATGGCCATTCAAGAATGGGAAGAGGCTTTAGTAGCCTCAGAGTTACCTTGTGTTCAACTTTATCTTATTGGCACACAAGACAAGTTCGAACATAGCTCTCAACATTTTCATCATGTGTGGCCAAAAATACTTTTCCTTCACTAAGGCTTGGGTATGGTGCATTCCTAGATGACCTGCCCATTTGGAATCATGACATTCTCTAAGTATCTCCCTTCTTAGGTTTAAGGATTGGGGCAAATAAATTCGATGTCCCTTTGTATATATTAGTTCATTCTCTTGCCAAAATCTCCTCGTTTTCCCTTCTTGACATTGGATTAATAGAGCTTTACCTTGTTTATCACTCTCCATCCCTTCTTCAATTTTATCAATGAAGTTGCTTTCAGGTTTGCTGATGGCTGTCAACTCAACCCTTCGGCTCAAAACATCTGTCACGACGTTAGTCTTACCGGACTTATGTTTAAGGTAGAAATCAAATTTTGCCAGGAAAACCTACCATCGGGCTTGCTTAGGAGAGAGCTTCTTTTGAGTCTGAAAATAGCTAGTGGCCATATTGTCAGTTTTGACCACAAACTTCTTTCCTAACAAGTAGTTCCTCTATACCCGAAGACAGTATACTATTGCCGTCATCTCCTTTTCATGCACTGGATATCGCTTCTCTGTGTCATTTAGCTTCCGGCTCTCAAATACCATAGGGTGTCTTTCCTATATTAAAACCCCTCTAATAGCAAAATCACTAGCATCTGTACATACCTTAAAGGGTTTGCTAAAGTTAGGAAGGAGAAGGATTGGCTCTTTAGTGAATGCCATCTTCAAGGTCTCAAGTGCCTGTCGTTTATCTATACTTTAAACCTAAGGGGTATTCTTTTTGAGTAAGTTTGTCGATGGGCTTGCTATCCTCGAATAGCCCTTAATGAATACTCTATAGTAATTCACTAAGCCAAGGAAGGATCTCAACTCAGTAGGCTTAGTAGGCTCCTTCCAATCCTAGATGGCCCGCACCTTTCTTTCGTCCATTCTAATCTTTCCTCTCCCCACTATGTGACCAAGGAATGTCACATTTTCTTGTGCAAAAGCACATTTCTCTAGTTTCACATATAGATCATTCCTTCTCAAAGCTAAGAATACCGAACGAAGGTGCTCTATGTGTTCCTCCAACGTCTTATTATAAATCATAATGTCATCCAAGTATACTACTACAAATTGATCAAGAAAGGGGGTCAAAACATAATTCATAAGTGTACAGAAAGTAATCGGGGCATTGGTAAGGCCGAACAGCATGACCAAGAATTCAAAAGCACCATACCTTATAACACAAGTGGTCTTGGGTTCGTCTCCTTCTGCAATCCTCACTTGGTGATATCCCGACCATAAATCTAATTTAGAGAAGTATCTAGCTTCTCCCAACTTGTCAAATAGGTCCGATACCAGTAGAATGGGATACTTAGTCTTTATAGTGACCATATGTAGGGCTCAATAATCAATTCACATTCGGAGTGATCCATCTTGTTTCTTCTGAAAGAATACAGGTGCTCTAAAAGGTGTCTTTGAAGGCCTAATAAAACTTGCTTCTAGTAATTCCTTCAATTGCTGCCTTAACTCTTTTAATTCTGGAGGTGACATTCTATATGAGACGGCGATGAGCAGCTTGGTTCCAAGTTCCAATTCTATCACATGGTCTACCTCTCTTCTTGGTGGTAACTTCTTGGGCAACATTGGCGGCATTATATTCCTAAATTTTTCCAATATCTCCCCCACTTGAGGTGGAACCCTTTCTTGACCAATAGTCTCTTCCCTAACCTTTAAGGTAGCCAAGTAAGTGACTTCATTCTTCTTGAGTCCCTTTTCCAATTGCATAGCCGATAGGAATTTGGTGGCTTGGCTTACCTTTCTTACGACTGGGATTATACATTGTGAGTTGTGATCAAGTACACAAATGCAATTAGCCCGCGATACGATAAGTGCATCAATGAGATCTAAGAAATCCATCCCAATCACAAACTCAAAATCATCCATTGGCACTACTTCAACCGTCTCCTTTTCTTGCTAACCCCCAATATAGAGCTCTATCCCCCTGACTACTTGTAGATACCTAATTTTTGCTCTTCCGTAGTCTTAATTTTTATTTTTTACAAAAAGGGTCCTAATTCAAAGATAACAAAAAAAAAATAATAATAATAATAAAAATTAACAAGTAATGAAAATACCAAAAAAACAAAAAAATAAGAAAAGGAAAAATCATAAAAATTTCATAGATTTTTAGGAAGTAATTTATATTAGGAATAATTAGTTTTAGTGTTAGTTTTAGTTTTAGTTTAGGGATTCAGATAGTTTAAATATAATTTAATTGTAATGAATGTCAAGACACAGACCAACAGCCTAATAGATAAGTAATGGAGTATTTGAATGGATTTAGTTGGAGGTCACAGGTTCGAGTCTCAACAAGCACCTATGTCTTTATTTTTCTAACTTTGCAGAAGCGAGACGAAAATCAGTTTTATATCTAATCAAATCATATGAATATTAGTTAAATCAAATTTGAATTAAATTTAAATCTAATTTAATTAACGAATTATATATAATTACATAAGATATGATATGATATGATTAAGATTATATAAACATCCATACGCCTCTAGTAGCCAACACAATTAAACCCATCTGCAGCCTGCTGTCCAACTTCCACACGCCTGCAGCAACAACATAATTAAAAAAAGAAAAACAAAAACAGAAATAGCAGTTGCAGCCAAAGAAAAATAGAAACAGAAATAGAAACAGCAGCTGCAGCTAAAGAAAAACAGAAATAGAAACAGCAGCTGCAGCCAAAGAAAAACAGAAACAGAAACAACAACCAAAGAAAAACAGAAACAAAAGAAAAACAGAGAGAGAAACAGCAACAAAAGAAAAATAGAAACAGGAACAGAGACAGAACAGAAAAAACAGGGCCTTTACCGCACTCCACACAGAACAGAAACTAGGTAAGTGGTTCTAAACCTGATATAACATTACATTACAATTGGTTTTCCCCCTTAAGGATAATAGCTTATTTTCCAAAAAAACAATTTCTTAGGGAGATAGCCAACTCGTAGAGCGTAGTCCTAATCCAGAGTTTCTTGAACTCCTTGTAGTATGACTCACAGAACATTACCTGACTCAAAATTTTTTCAAGGGATTTAGCGCTTTAATCAGCTTATGGAGCGCTATTTCGACTCATATTCTCATTTAGGGATCTTGTTAGCTCATAGAGTGCAGTCCCAATCTAAAGCTTCTTAAGCTTCTGCCTAACTCCTAAAACAGTCCCAATTTATAATCTCCTAGGGATTTAGCAAGCTCATGGAGTTCTATCCCAATTCAAAGTTTTCTTTATTCTTTAGGTCTTAGCCAGCTCATGGGGCGCTTCGACTACCTTGGTTAGTCAGCTCATTAAGGGCGCGACCAAGTTTTCTTCATATTTTTAGGTCTTAGCCAGCTCAAGGGGTGCTTTGACCGCCTTGGTTAGTCAGCTCATCAGGGCACGACCAAGTTTTCTTCATTCTTTAGGTCTTAGCTAGCTCATAGGGCGCTTTGACCGCCTTGGTTAGTCAACTCATTAAGGGCACGACCAAGTTTTCTTCATATTTTTAGGTTTTAGCCAGCTCATGGGGCGCTTTGACCGCCTTGGTTAGTCAGCTCATCAAGGCACAACCAAGTTTTCTTCATTCTTTAGGTCTTAGTCAGCTCATGGGGTGCTTCGACTGTCTTGGTTAGTCAACTCATTAAGGACACGACCAAGTTTTCTTCATATTTTTAGGTCTTAGCCAGCTCAAGGGGTGCTTTGACCACCTTGGTTAGTCAGCTCATCAAGGCACGACTAAGTTTTCTTCATATTTTTAGGTCTTAGCTAGCTCATGGGGTGCTTTGACCGCCTTGGTTAGTCAGCTCATTAAGGGCACGACCAAGTTTTCTTCGTATTTTTAGGTCTTAGCCAGCTCAAGGAGCGCTTTGACCGCCTTAGTTAGTCATCTCATTAAGGGCACGACCAAGTTTTCTTCATATTTTTAGGTCTTAGCCAGCTCAAGGAGCGCTTTGACTACCTTGGTTAGTCAGCTCATTAAGGGCACAACCAAGTTTTCTTCATATTTTTAGGTCTTAGCCAGCTCAAGGGGCGCTTTGACCACCTTGGTTAGTCAGCTCATTAAGGGCACGATCAAGTTTTCTTCATATTCTTTAGGTCTTAACTAGCTCAAGGGGCGCTTACCGCCTTGGTTAGTCAGCTCATTAAGTGTACGACCAAGTTTTCCTTCATTTTTAGGTCTTAACCAGCTCAAGGGGCGCTTTAACCGCCTTGGTTAGTCAGCTTATTAGGGCACAACCAAGTTTTCTTCAAATTTTTAGGTCTTAGCCAGCTCAAGGGTTGCTTTGACCGCCTTGGTTAGTCAGCTCATTAAGGGCACGACCAAGTTTTCTTCATATTTTTAGGTCTTAGTCAGCTTAAGGGGTGCTTTGATCGCCTTGATTAGTTAGCTCATTAAGGGCACAACCAAGTTTTCCTTCATTTTTAGGTCTTAGCCAGCTTAAGGGGCGCTTTAACTGCCTTAGTTAGTCAGCTTATTAAGGGCACAACCAAGTTTTCTTCATATTTTTAGGACTTAGCCAGCTCAAGGGTCGCTTTGACCGCCTTGGTTAGTCAGCTCATTAAGGGCACGACCAAGTTTTCTTCATATTGTTAGGTCTTAGCCAGCTCAAGGAGCGCTTTGACCGCCTTGGTTAGTCAACGCATTAAGGGCACGACTAAGTTTTCTTCATATTTTTAAGTCTTAGCCAGCTCAAGAGGCGCTTTGACCACCTTGGTTAGTCAGCTCATTAAGGGCATGACCAAGTTTCTTCATTTTTAGGTCTTAGCTAGCTCAAGGGGCGCTTTGACCGCCTTGATTAGTCAGCTCATTAAGGGCACAATCAAGTTTCTTCATTTTTAAGTTTGAGCCAGCTCAAGGGGCGCTTTGACCACCTTGGTTAGTCAGCTTATTAGGGCACTACTAAGTTTTTTCATTCTTTAGGTCTTAGTTAGCTCATGGGGCGCTTTGACTGCCTTGGTTAGTCAGCTCATCAAGGCACGACCAAATTCTCTTTATTCTTTTTAAGGATTTTTGCCAACTCACAAAGGCGTTATCCCTCGCTATTCTTCGCTTCAAACTAACCTTCGTTAAGTGACTTAACGTTCCTTTGAATAGAGTTGTTTTGAGGCAAAAACGGTGTCTCTTTTGTCTTTGTAGCAAAGTTTTGCTCAAACTTCATCACAAAGAGGGATAGCTGTAGACACCTAATTTTTGCCCTTCCATAGTCTTAATTTTTATTTTTTACAAAAAGGGTCCTAATTCAAAGATAATAAAAAAAATTAATAAAAATAATAAAAATTAACAAGTAATGAAAATACCAAAAAAACAAAAAAATAGGAAAAGGAAAAATCATAAAAATTTCGTAGATTTTTAGGAAGTAATTTATATTAGGAATAATTAGTTTTAGTGTTAGTTTTAGTTTAGTTAAAAATTTTAGTTTAGGGATTCGGATAGTTTAAATATAATTTAATTGTAATAAATGTCAAGACACAGACCAATAGCCTAACGGATAAGTAACAAAGTATTTGGGTGGATTTAGTTGGAGGTCACGAGTTCGAGTCTCAGCAAACACCTATGTCTTTATTTTTCTAACTTTGCAGAAGCGAGACGAAAATCAGTTTCATATCTAATCAAATCATATGAATATTAGTTAAATCATATTTGAATTAAATTTAAATCTAATTCAATTAATGAATCAGATATAATTACATAAGATATGATATGATATGATTGAGATTATATAAACATCCACAACTGTCCAACCTCCACACACCTGCAGCAGCCAACACAATTAAACCCATCTGCAGCCTGCTGTCCAACCTCCACACGCCTGCTGTCCAACCTCCACACGCTTGCAGCAGCAACACAAGTAAAAAAAGAAAAACAGAAACAGAAACAGTAGCTGCAGCCAAAGAAAAACAGAAATAGAAACAGCAGCTGCAACCAAAGAAAAACAGAAACAAAAACAGCAGTTGCAGCCAAAGAAAAATAGAAACAGAAACAGTAGCTGCAGCCAAAGAAAAACAGAAATAGAAATAGAGAGAGAAACAGCAACAAAAGAAAAACAGAAACAAACAGAAAAAACAGGGCGTTTGCCGCACTCCATACAGATCAGAGTTAAGCCAACTCCGACATTAGCATCCAACAGCCTCCAATCTCCTGTCACAGCCAGCGGTAAAGCCATACACCGATACGAATCTAGCAGCACCCCTTTGTCCGTCCAGCCACGTTCAGCCAAACCACGCGGTATTCGACTCCATAGGCGCTACTACACTTTCACGCAGAAGTTCTCCATCCATAAGCAGCACACATTCCAGAATAGGATTTACTGCAGATCACCGACGACAACATCTACAGCACTCCACAGTAGAAATCCAACGCGTCCTCAGCAACGCGACACTGTCCACCATAGCCCCTATCATCTACTGCAGCATTCAACATCAACACGATGACTAGTCCTCAACGCTAAGTTCAGTGATTCAAAGTTTTTTTTTTTTATTTGTTTATTTAGCTATTATATTATGTTATTATTATTATTAGATATGGCATATGCATGTATTTGTTAGTTTAGTGTGTTGCTTTTAGTATTATTTTTCTTTATTATATAAGTTAAATATGTTATATTGATCAAAGTAAATAGTTGTTTGATTGTAGTAATATAGATAAAAATAAATATATATTTATATGTTAGCTTAGGATTTTTCTTTTTAGTTTTTTTTTTTTTAGAAAGCTTTACATAGGAAATTATTTTTTTAATAAAAGACCTTTTATTTTATTTTTTTAAAAATAGGATTGTTAGAGTATTTTGTTTTATAAAATAACAGCACTCAAGTGTTAGGACCCTTTAGATTTTTTTTAAAAATAAATCGAATAAATTAAAATGTAAACTTGGACGGTTTTCAAAAGTAAAATCAAATAACACACTAAAGATTTTTTGAAAGAACTATGATCGTCTGATCTTGGCTAGCGGGTACGTAGGCACTTTCAGGGCAACGATAAAATATATAGAAACTTAGGTTCTTTTTCTTTTGTTTATTTATCTATTTATTTTAAATATTATAATTAGAAAAATAATCCTAATTTCTATAAATAAATAGTAATACCTATTAGGGTTTAATAGGTTAGCTCCCGAATTCGGAATCTTTTGATTCTTTGTTAAAATTGAAATAAAAAACCGATAGCTAAATCGTAATCAATCCACCCAATTGATTACGGTTTCTTTTTTTTTTTCTTGACTTCAGTCGGGTGGCGACTCCAAAAATTATTTTCAATAAAAAAACCAGAATTTCTCAATTTCTTTAGTCGAGGGTTAATATTAAATGGGTTAAGGTTTAGTATTAATCAGGAAATGAGAAATCAATTTTTAAATAAAAGAAAACTGAAAAATCAGGCTCGACGCTACTCCAATTGTAGGAACTTCTTTTGAGTTAACTATTTTGAGCCATGTTTTGGTCTCCTCCACTTTTAGCCCCAACTTTTTTGCTGCCATATCATAAATGAAAAGACGAGATGCTCCTGTGTCTACGAGGGCATTAAGTTTCTTACTTACTACCAATACTTTGGTATACATCAATCTTTTTCTTTCATTAACTTGATACTTCATGGCACTGAATAGACGAACTGACCCTAACTGAGTCCCATCCCCTTCATTTGAGCTTCCACTTGCTACTAGTGCCGCCAATCTCTCTTTCTTTGGACACTCCTTGGCATAATGGAGACCATTATAGAAATAATATTTCAATTCACGAGGTTTCCATCTTTCCCTGTCTCTCCCTTCACGAGTTCTACCTCAATCATTATCTCTTTCCTCTGCTTTGGTTTTCCCTTTGAAAGAACTCCCACTCTTCTCCCTTTCAGTTCCCCCTTTCCATATTCCCCCTGTGATCTTAGGATCTGTCTTCCGAAATTCCATTAGGCCTTCAGTAACTGCTAGACTACCCTCTCCAAGTCCATTTTCCTTACACTTTTATCTAATCTTGCCAAGTAGCTTACGATTAGTGGTGAGTGAACCTTGACATTAGCTTATGTGTCATATCAAGTGAAGTGTCAAGTTATGTTGTGTTCGTTAATAGGTCACATCCTTTGAGCAGCTTCACGTCAATTACTATATTTCAATCGTCGACCTACCTCCTCACTTTTCTTCAATATTTTGAAGGACCTATTGGTTCCTCACCTCTTATGATAAGCCCTAGTGATAACTAATCTCCTAAGCATATCAGAGAGTACAAGCTTATATACTACGTCAACCATATACTCTAGAAGCCTAAGGTCAGGTACACCTGAGCTGAAAAATTTACCATGGCCATAATCATCTTAGTACGTCGTCTACGACCCTACTTCCAAGCTCACCAAATTATTATGCTTACAGATCGGCTGTTGTGTACAATACTAAAAAATCTAGATAAGTCTAGATAGATGGTGAAGTACGCGATGGAGTTAAGTGCATATGGAATCTAGTATCTACAATGAACGGCTTACAAGACACAATGCTGGTTGACTTTATGGTTGAATATACGAGAGAGAAGGAAGCACCATTAGGGGATGACAAATTGATGTGGACTCTTCACGTTGATGGATCTTCCACCTTAGGAGGTGGAGATGTGGGCCTCCTTCTGACAAGATAGTACAAGATCACAGTTTACTATGCCGTCAAGTTTGGGTTTAACATTAACAACAACAAATCTAAATACGAGGCCTTGATAGTCTATCTCAAATTGGCCAAGGAGATTGGTGCCTAACATCTACAAGTTTTCTCATACTCTATGCTTATCATCCAACAAGTCGAGGGTGAATATGAGTTTAGTGACGACACTATGGCAAAGTCCTTAGAGAAGGTGAAGAGCCTTCTACTAATATCATCTTTCCTATCTTATTTTATTTTATTTTTTCTCTCTCTCTTAATTCCTTATTTTATGTTCATAACCTTTACTCAAGTTTTAGCTTTAATAGTAAAGATTACAAGACAAACTATATAATTCAGTTTATACCATCAGTAATTTGAAAAGAGTTGAAATATTTGATTCCCTTTAGTTCATTATTATTTTTTTTTTAAGAAAAATAATGAAAAAATTTTAGTTTTGACTTTGTTTATTCTTCTTCTATACATGTTTAATTATATAATATTAAGAATTTTTTATCAAAAAAGAACTTAATCTCCTCATTTCTGTGTTTCTATCATATATTTCAAGTTTTGAATAATTATTATAAGTATCTTCATAGTTTTTTTAAAGCTTTACATCGTCTATAGAAATTTACGTTTTGATTTTATAGTTTGATTCTACTAACCCTCTAACGATTCTGTACAAAATCACGAGTTTGACAATCTTGGAGCATATAGATTGGAACAACTAGACAGCAAGCTCATCCCTTACACATGAATGCGATAACCTTCGGCTTTATTTTGATTAATTTACAATCATGCTATAAATCATTTCATAAATTATGATTGAAAGTTTCATTTCTCATATGAGCAGTCTACATTTACTTTTTTTTTTCTATTTTTTTCTCGTACTAAGTCCTAGCCTCAAAGGGTAAACGGACCTACTAATTGGATAGGTTAGAATGCTATCGACTTGACCTCCCCTCGAGTGACCTCAATAAGGGGAAACACCCCTTACCTAGGAACTCTCACTAATTGAGTAGGTCAAAACACCAATAATGTGACCCTCCTTCGAGTAACCTCAATAAGGGGAAACACCCCTTACCTAAGGAAGTCTTACTAATTAGGCAGATCGGAACGCTACTAACTTGACCCTCCTCAAGTAACCTCAGCAAGGGGAAACTATCCTTACTTAAGGAACTCCTATTAACTGGGTAAGTCAGAACGTCATTAACCTGACCCTTTTGAGTAACCTCAGTAAGGGGAAATACCCCTTACCTAAGGAACTACCATTAATCGGGCAAGTTAGAACACTACCGACTTGAGCCCCCTAGAGTAGCTTAGACAAGTGTCAAGTTATGTTACAACGAACTAAGTAAAAAAGCAAAAAGCATTGAACAAGAGTTAAAATACGTAATTTAAGTGCACTGAACAAAGAGTTTTGAAATTCCATTAATTAAACAAATGGGGATATATAAAATCAAGGTCAACATCTCCACCTAAAGTACAAAACAAAGGGAAGGGGGATAACTATTACTTTGGATTGACAAACTTCAGTAACTCAGAAAAGTATAGCACTTCAATTTGCTCGGAGGGTTAATTCGTTGATGGCCCTTGAGATGACTAGCCTTGGGCTACAGGAGAAGCCGAAGCTTGCTGTTTTGGGTCAATAGAAGGATCACCCCAACCTTAATCATCTCAAGAAGCACTCTCAGGAGTGACCTCCTGCTAAGTTGCCGGGGTAAAGATGGATGCAGAAGTGTATTGACCAACCTTGATAGTAAAAGGGGCACCTCGAACCTTAGTAGCTGCTTGAGCAGCTTCTCTCTCTCATGTTAGGACCACCCTCTTCTCCCAATAAGTTGGTAAGTCTAGCTAATTAAGTAAGCTTAGGTCAAACTTGGGATGATGGGAGAGCATTTCATTCTTCATGAATTGAGTGCATTCAGTAGAGATGTCCTTTAGCTCTACCAACTATTGTTCTGTCTTCTGAGAGTCTACAAGGGCCTTCTTAGCAATGGTGCCGTTAAGCACCTCTCCACTTTCCAATTTGGAGATGATCTCCTTCATCTCCATAATTCTTCTCTAGAGTTCCTCGATTTGCTACTCCAACTCAACCTTCTAACCAGCCGGCTCTAATGATGTAGCTTGGGTGCTGTCACACTCCAACAGCTTCTTTGCTAGCTCAATCTATAGCCTAAAGGCCAATGCCTTTAGCTCAACATTCTCCTTTTCGAACTCATCCTTGGCTCTCATATCTTCATCCAGCTTTTGAGAGAGTTGAGCCTTGGTCCTTTGCTTATCATCAAGCTGAGTCCTCAAGTCATTGGCCTGCTTAGCATTCTTCCTAACATCAACTCTCTCTTGCTTTGCCTCTTACAGCCTCGCCTCAAGCATAGCCATCTATACATAAGAGCGGCGTAGGCACTGGTTAGCATTGATACATTCATCCATATACTTATTAAAGGAAGACTTTACCTCCTTTAGGCCCTTTCGTATACTAAACACCGTTGCATAAAATCCCTTTACCTCTTTCCATAGGGTATCGTAGTTGTTAAGTTGAAGCAATATCTAGCCATGGTATTGTAAAGAAATACGAATTGAGATTAAATCAATAATGACAAGGAAGGACATCAATTGAAAAAGACGAAGGCTTACTTATCGAATGAGTGAGCTCAAATGACCCATCATCTCTATGGGATCACCTCCTCCTACCCTCGACATGTCTTTATGGATGGCCTAGTTACTAGGGGTATAAGACCCAATAAGGTTTCATAGCTAAGAGTTTGGTACTATAACGTAATGTCATTATCTCGGATATCCCACTTCAACCTTATGAGCTTCCCCCTGGCCTTCCAGGTTTCAATCTCAGACCTATGAAGGTGGAGCTCCTCATCTCAGGACATGTATGGTATGTCCTTGAATGAGTCCGATTAGAACTTGTTAAGGACTTAAAAAAACTCATCCACAAGCTCATCGATGAACTTGTATTAGGTTAAGGTGTGCCTTCCCTGTCATCTTCTTCATCTTCACCCTAGGGGCTGACTTCCCTAACAGTCTCTAGGCCTTCCTTTTTCTATCCAAATGCCTTAAATGGGGCACTAGCCTAACTACCTCCTCCCTATCCCTGGCAAGGGGGAGGAAACAAGCATTACTACATCTAACTCCTTAATGTCGGTAAGTTCATCCTCCATAATAGTAGGCGTAGAGGTTGTGACAAAGATAATAGAGGGAATGGCTATGCTAATAGGCTTGATAGCCAACAATTTTATGCGGGGACCAATAAGAGGAATCCTTTAGGGCAGAACAGGCATCTCAACCCTGCTAGTCTCTCTCGTCTCTGATCTCGGCTTCACTGCCTTACCCTTTGTAAGCCCTAAAGCCAAGCCAAGCCAAGTAACCATAGGTTTGAGCTTAAAACCCAAGGTTTAGGGCAATCAGCTAAAGGATCCGATCAAACCCAAATTATAAACTATTTAGCAAAATACCAGTAAAAATGACCCTGTAAACTTAAATTTAAGAAAGTAAGTAGTAAAATAGGAGACTATAAAATTTTCAAATTTTAAGCATAATAACTGCTAATTACCGAAAAGGTAAAAAGTGTAATATAATAACTAATAAATTAGTAGAGATAGATTATATGTATACTAAAAATTTTAGAATGACCAAAATAATATTTAGGAATGTTCACGTGTACCTTACATGTATTTACGTGTAGATAAAAATACGCGTAATTACTAAAATTGGCCGAAAACTAAGTAAATAATTAAATAAAAATACAAAATAATTATAAAAAAATCAGAAGAGGATAACTGCAATAAGATTAGGTCGTGACAGAAAAAGAAAAAAAATAGCCAATAGGAATTAGACAAACAAAAAACCTAAAATCAAGGAATTGGGGCAAAATCCCATCAAATTAATGCACATTAAATTCTACAATTGTCTATAAATAAGGAAAAAATTTCCAGAAGTCATTTGGCTAGTTTGTGATCTGAGAAAAATCGAAACACAAAAAAATTCGAGAGAAATTCTAGAAAATAAAAAAAAAAAAAGAAAACTGTGCAGATTAGCAAAGTAAACTAAAACCACCACCCACCACCACCTGGGACCGAAGCACCACCACCACCCTACATTAGGACCACCGCCTGGACCGGCCGACAGCCTTGGACCGGGTTTGGACGGCCAGAAAGCTTTGAACCGGTTAGTCATTTATTCACCCCGATTTTTATATAATTTTGTAAAATTAGTTATTTTGCCCAGAAAATTATGAAACTTGTTATTCTAAGGTTTTATTATATGTAGATTTAAGGAAAAATATTGGTTTAGTTTAATTATGTTTGGAAATATAGGGTCCTTAATAAATTGTTCAAAACCGAGCATGATTAAACCGGAAATTAAATAGGCTTAGGGATGTAATTTGGGGCTCAAAATTTTTCTGTAGGATTCTTATATGATGTAGAATAGTGCTATGAAGCCATTTTTTTTAAATTAATTTTCGAAAATTTTAAGTTAATTTTTAGCCCTAAAATGATGGTAAAATTGGGTGATTTAGGATTAATTAGGTGATTAGGATGTTAATTACTGATTTGGATCTTAATTAGATGTTTAGGGAAGTTAATCTTTGCAGTGGAACCCTAATCCTAGCCTTTAGGTACTAAGTAAGGTTAATTAGGGAAATTAGGTAAAGAATATAAGAAATTAGGAATATGTGAAAATGTAAATTAATAAATCTAAAAAAATAAAGTTATTTAGATAATATTATAATTGAAATCAGAAAAATAATAAATCTAAAATAATATTTAATTTTAAGTAAATATCTCAAAATGTAAGATTTTTACACATCGGGAATAAATCTGATACCACAATTAGGGTTAGCGTGTACCAAATAGTTTAGAATACCAAAATTACGACCCAATAGGATATTTGAATACCCGAACATAATGTGATTAATGTCACATTGGGATTCGAGCTTAATTACGACTTAGGAATTAAAACTAGAATCTAGTTTAGGAACCGAACCCCGAAATAGAATACAACGAATTATTAATACATTATAGGTATACAGGAGGAAAATAAGTTACATTATGAATTAGAATAAGAATCCATAAAATATAAGTACTAAAAGGACCTATTTGCATTATAGGACACCTAGAAACAAATCAGCTCGCAACTTGAGGATCGAGCGATCGAGCAAATTCAAGTAAGTTGGGTTATTGCTTATTGTAATAGAGTATTAGTTTTGTAGTGCTCAGAGACTTAGGCTTGTATATGCTTGTGATTGTAAATAGTTTGCGCATGTGCATGATGTATCTGAATACGTGCTGGAATTTGTACTGTGAATGAATTTGTGACTAATTGAATTGGTATGAACTTGTTTGAACACCTCAACCGGAATTTAATCCTAATCGACCCTAATAACCGAAAATGTCATGCATTGCAACCCGTTAGGGGATCATAGGACTCTCCAACCAAATTCCGACCCCTTCAAAAGGGATAGCGTAGGATTGCAAAATGGTCCCTTCTTCATCCTCAGTCAAACTAAGTGACAGGAGAGGAGGTCGCGGCGGGGGTGAAGTCAATGGTTCGAAGGTAGTCGCGGGAGGAGCGTGGTCTCCATTGCACAAGCCTGGGTTTGGTTGTGAGCTGCTGCATAACATGGAACTCCTCAACCCGGATTGGAGCGGGTGAAATTTCTCTGATTTCACAACGGACCGGACTACGTTGTGCGATGACACTTGATTGTTGTATTGCATGAAAATAATTGTTTGATAACCCTGTTTGTGCTTGTATGCATTCATGAGTCTCCAATTCAACTTACTGAGCTGTAGTTGCTCATACCCTTATAGATCCTTTTGCAGGTTCTGATTTGTAATCTCTTCAAGTACTATGCCGCCCTACAATTATCCAGAGGTTAGTCCTTTTGAAGCCAGGGGTGTGAGGATCAAGTTATTTAGCATAATGTGTAACTAGACTGACCTTGTAGTTAAAGGTTGAAGACTGTTAGTTATTCTGTAAATTAGTAGACTGTGGTGATTTTGTAAATCTTCCTGGGAAGCTCTGTGGACTTATTTATATAATTATCTATGTTTAATAGTAATTTGAGATAATTATCATATTTGTAGTATAATTATTAATTGAACTGTTTACTTCAAAGCGAGTGGTCGTCGACGCCTTGTGTAGATTATCTCTATGGTAGGAACTGTGAGGCCAGTTTCAATCATAGAATGGTTTACACGGCGGGACTGTTGCGACTTCGCGACTTCGAGGCGTAACACCCTTAGGGTAGGAGGCTTTGGTCATCAATTCGCCCTAACTTGATGATGCCTTAGCGTTAGAGCTGCTAAGGGATAAGGAATCTCCCCAGCCAATTTCTTTCTTGTAAAGAATCAAACAAACATTCAGGAAAAAGAAAAAAACAAAACAAGTACAAAGCACCACCATTCACCAACTCCGCCATGACTAGCATGGATAAGGAAGATCCACTCCCTTCCCCCCAATTTCTCTCAAGGAGGATGTTAGACGAAGCACAATTGTACCCATGCTAGCATGATAGAAGAAGCCGTTCATAAAAAAATGAATATGTACCTTCCATCCACTTCTTGACCACAACCTTCTTCATGCTAGTAAAGAACTTAAATATCGGATACTTAAAGCATCTCTCCACCGTCTTCGTAGTGTTTATTTCATTGTCCTTTCTTAAGGCCATGAAAACTTAAATCACCCTTGCGGCCTCAACATCAATGGGCCCAAGCTCCTTTTAAGCCCCAATTCTGACTAGTTTGGTCCACTTCATCCAGAAGTCTGCCTCTTCTAGCAACTTAACCACTGGGAAGTTATCTCGCTAGCCTTAACAGAGTTCGCAAATGATAGAAATCAACCTCCTGGATCGATCACATGTAGCTGAGCTAAAGGACTCTGAAGACTTGCTCGGATGATCCTAGCTCTAGGCCATAGCCGAGACAAGGATTTCTATCTTGAGCTGGTCTCCTGTTAACCCGACTATGAGGTCCTTACTTATGTTAGATCCACCTTTGTTCAACAACAATGCTTTAACCCAAAAGACAACCCAATAATAGTCGAGGTGAACTCTCAATCAACCATAGGCATCCGACCCTGAATTGAACTAACTTCTCTTCAAAAGAAGTAATTGGTCCCTGGCATAGTCCAAATCAAATCTGCCCTTGACTTCCAGCATTTCCTATTTCGCTTACTTATATCATATTCCTAACTTCCATTCGCCACGTAACATGTATCTCCTGGACATAACTTTCTAGAATGATTCTTTCTTTTCTTTACAAAATATTCTTTATCTCTTTTACCCCTTTTAATGTGTTTTATGTAACCTCATTATAAAATACCCTTTAGTCTTTTATATATGTAAAGTAACTCTAATAGGAGGATATATAAACCCTCATTTTCTTATACGCAACAACAACCTAATCAATACAGAATTATTCTCATTAAGCAACCTTAGTATTCTCATCATCATTTCAACTCTCATTTATACCCCTTAACAAGGAGTAATGGCGAGTGACCCTTCAATTCGAATTGGTGTGTCATATTTGACAGATTTTAGGTTGAGTAAGATCGAGTGGTGTATCATATCCATTTGGTAGTTGCCCAGACTTTGTTAACTTATTCCCTGTTTTTTTTTTTTTTTTTTGTTCACTTCACTGTGGTGCTTCTCCATGTGTTCGACCCCGGAGATGCATCAGCTTTGTTGGCATCAAAGCGTGGTTCCAAGAGGGATTGTGTGAAGTTGTAGTTAAGTTTTGGTTTACTTTACTATTAGTGGTTGCTGTGTTCCTTCCGTAGCTAATATAATGTGTTTGTGTGATAGTAAGTGTGATTTTATTGTTACCTATTTTTACTCTGTTTCTTATTGCAAAAATAGAGCAATTGTTTCTATTTTGTTCGAGTGACTATTGAGCACTAAAGTTGCTAGTGAATTGTTAATCTGTTTAGGAAGTATTGTACTATGTCAAATTCGAGTGTTTAGGGTGTTATTGGTGACTAGAGTAATGGTGCTCAACCCAATCGTGTCATAATAATAGTAACATCCTAAGGTTCGTTGACGAAAAACTTGACAGACTCACAAACCTTGTTGAGGGTCTAGTCACAACAATGTAAGTTAATAGGCAACAACCCTAGGGTATGCCATTGCAAAATCTACCTAACAATGTTTAGGGGAGAGGTCATAGCCAAGTTGGTCGAGCCCATCACCCAACTAGACCACCTTAAGCTAGAAGAGCTATTAGACAAAGACTGGAGCTGGAGAAGATTGAAAAAGATAATGAGGAGTTGGATGTTGAAGAGTTTAGGGAAGAAGAAGAAGTTGACTAATACCAAGCATAAAGATGAGGACGCCAAGCTCCTTGAGGGGTAGATAACGTCAAGGTTCAAATCCTGCCTTTCAGTGAAAGTGGAGATGTCGATGAATACTTAGAGTAAGAAGAAAAGGTCGAGAAGGTGTTTAAATGTTATAGGTATACAGATGTTGTCAAAGTCCGACTTTCTGCACTGGAGTTTACTGGGTATGCTACTATGTGATGGAAGAATCAAAATGCAGCTAGAGCACAAGATGGTAGACAAGGTGATAGAACTTGGGATAAGATTAAAAGGTTGTTAAGAGAAAGATTTGTGCCCGAAACTTACTTACAAGATACATTTGCAAAGTTGCAGGAGCTTCGCCAAGGAAGCCAATCTATTGATAACTATGTAAGAGAGATCCAGATAATTATTATCCGAGCCAACATTTGAAAAACTAGATGTTCATATAGTGTTGAGGTTCATTTAGGGGCTCAAGTATGAGATTCGCAACATCGTAGAAGTACAAAGGTTTTATACCTTAGAAGAGGCGATTAAGATTTACATAAAGAGTCAAAAAGCAGAAGAGAAATGTTCCGAGCTGACCTCAGCCAACATTCTCGCGAGTCCTAATACCATGCCGACCTATTCAAGCCAAGCCGAGGAGGCCATACAGAGCCAAGGATCGAAATGATCAATCTAATGACAGCTAGGCCAACCCTAAGGATATATGAGAAAGAGTAGACCTCCGGATGGAAGACTAGCGAGGTAAATGGTTTAAACATTTAGACTTCGAACATATGGCCGCTAAGTGTCCAAACTGACGTGTCATGGTGCTTTGAGGAGATGTAGTGGATAACACCAATGAGAGCAAGCCTGAAGAAGAAGAGAATGTTGGAAAACCTGAAGCCAAAGACAAAGAAAATACCTATGTCTATGCCAATCAGGGAGAAGTAATGACCCTAGTTCTGAGGCGAGTATTAAGCTCCCTGTTGAGCTCTGAGAAAGACTAGAGGGCAAAATCTGTTTTACACCAAATGTACCATTAAAGGACAATTGTGCACCATTATAGTAGATGAAGGAAGTTGTACAATCCTTTATACAGAGGTTGGGTCTACCAACCTCCAAGTATCTTCGACTATACAAACTGTATTGGCTTCATGATAAGGGTACTTTGCACGAGATTGAACAAGTAGCTGTACCGTTCGGTATTGGGAATATGTATAGGGATGAAGTAGTTTGCGATGTCATCCCCATGGGAGCTTCGCATCTACTACTTTGACAACCTTGGTTGTTCAACAGACATATTACTCACGATGGGTATAAGAACACCTATGCTTTTGTTAAGGATGGAAGGAAGATTGTGTTACAACCCTTGACCTTGTCCCAAGTGAATAAGACCCATAATCAGCTCACCCGAGCTAGTAAGAAGAAGGCCCTGGTAATGAGCTAAAGAGAGCTTCAATTTGCTAAGAAGGATGATGAACCCACGTTCCTGTTGGTTAGGAGATTATTAGAGATGAGAGAATTAGAGAATGTTCTAGATGTAAGCCCCAAAGTTAAGCCAATTTACCGTAGGATTGAACTTAGAACCCAAGATTTAGGGCGATCGGTTAAAAGATCCGATCAAACCCAAATTATAAACTATTGAGAAGAATATTAGTAAAAATAACCCCGTAAACTTAAATTTAAGAAAATAAGCAATAAAATAAGAGACTATAAAATTTTCAAATTTTAAGCATAATAATTGTTAATTACCGAAAAGGCGAAAAGTGTAATATAATAACTAATAAATTACTAGAGATAGATTATATGTATACTAAAAATTTTAGAATGACCAAAATAATAATTAAGAATGTTCACGTGTACCCTACATGTATTTACGTGTAGATAAAAATACGTGAAATTACCTAAATTAGCCAAAAACTAAGCAAATAATTAAAGAAAATTATAAAATAATTGTGGAAAAATCAGAAAAAAATCAGAAGGGTGTGGAATGATGCAAGGTTGGTCGTGGCAAGTCAGAATCTGAAAAAGAAAATTCAACCAATTAAATTAGAACAACATAAAAGCCAAAAATTTAGGAATAAAGCACTTGTCTTGTCCAAATTAATGCACAATAAATCCCCTAAAACCCTATAAATAGCAGGAAAAATCCAGGAACTCATTTGGACAGTTAGAAATCAGAGAAAATTAGGGAGAGTCGAAAATTCGAGAGAAAATCCAGAAAATAAAAAAAAAATAAGAAAAACTGTGCAGTTAAGGATTTTAAAGGGAACCCACACCAGACGAGGAGCTGGCAGTGGACGGCCACCATCACCACATGGTGGTGGTAGCGCCTAAGCTGGCCGACAAGGCCACGGCGGCCCGCGGTGGCCGGAGCCACCCAAATCGGTGAGTCCGATTTCCAGCCCGAATCTTGTATAATTTTGTAAAAATAGTAAATATAATTAAAAAATTATGAATTTTGTTATTCTGAGATATTTTTGTATGTAGTTTGTAGGAAAAATATTATTTTGATGAAAACATACCCCGTAATATATGGTCCTTAATAAATCATGCAAAACCGAGCATGTTTCGGTTTAGAAATAAATGACCATAGGAGTGTAGTTTCAAGCCCAAAATTTTTCTGTAGATTACTTAGATGATATAGAACAGTGCTATGAAGCCCGTTTTCAAAAATTAATTTTCAAAATTTTTAGATAATTTTTAGGCCCTAAAATGAGGCATAAAATGGGTAATTTGGAGTTAATTAGGTGATTAGGAGATTAATTACTGACTTAGTGAATAAGTAGATGTTTTAGGATGTTAAAATCTGATGGAGTATGATACTAGTAGCAATTAGAGTGTTAGATGTAATTATTAGGTTAATTATGTAGTAAATGAGTAATAGGAAAAATAGTTAATTTTGTAAATTAGGGAAATTTGGAGTAAAATCTGATTTAGGATGGATTTAGACATTTTGAAATAATAATTACTGTTTAGAGATGGTAATTAGGGTAATAGAAATATTAGAAATGCATTATGTGCATAATATGCAATAATGCATAATGTGTAATTTTTGAAAATATAATAAATAGAAAATATTAGGATAAAAATTGATATTATATAAATAATAGGGATATATAATAAATCTGATAAGAAACTTGAATTTATGTAATTATATGAAAAATGTAAAAATTTCTTACATTAGGAGTAAATTCGGTACACAAATAGGGATTTAAGTGTACCGGATGGAATAAAATACTAATTAGAGGTAATAATAGTATTTAGGAGATCGGGAAGTAATGTGATTAATTTCACCTTTTGGGTTGGAACGGAATTCTAGGGTTGGAATCTAAAACATTACTTAAAAATCGAACTAAAAACCTAATTTAGAAATTGATGCGAAAACCGAACCTGAACCTAACCCCAAACTTAGAATAATTGTAAAAGACTTAATACCTAGATAATTAGGCATATTAAACCTTAAACAAAACCTAACAATAAGCATTATAGGATAAAACGAACCTACAATAGTTATATGAAAAGCTGAAACCACGTTTGTGTTATAGGGATGATCGGCGATGGCCTGAGTAAATCGGACCTCGAATGAGTGAGCAAGGAGTCGAGATAAGTTGGGATTAATACGATGCTGTATTTTTGGAGGCTTAAGATTATACTTGGTTGTGCTTGTTAGATAGTTGAATGTGTGCATGTGCTTGATTATAGGTGATGCTATGATTCTGTTTGTTACTTTGGCACATGTTGTATGAATTGTATGTAATGATTAATCACCCTAAATTGGACTTAATCAAATATACGACCAGTAATCATAATCGAACATGCATGGCAACCCGTTAGGGGAACTTAGGACTCTCTGGCCAAATACCGACCCCTTCGGAAGGGATAGCGCAGGATTGCAAAATGGTCCCTTCTTCATCCTCAGTCGAACTAAGTGACAGGAGAGGAGGTCGCGGCGAGGGTGAAGGCAGTGGTTCGAAGGTAGTCGCGGGAGGAGCAAGGTCTCCATTACACAAGTCTGGGTTTGGTCGTGAGCTGTTGCATTAACGGCAACTCCTCAACCCGGATTAGAGCGGGCGCAATATCTCTAATCTCACGACGGGCCGGACAACGTCGTGCGATGGCATTTGCTTGCACATGCATTGCACCTAATAAGTGATTGAAAACCTTGTTGTGTTTATGGTATAGTTTTAAGTCCTCCGTCCTAACTTACTGAGCCGTGGTTGCTCACATCCCTATAGACGTCATGCAGGTGCTGGCTAAGAAGCGGCAAACAAATACTCTGAAGTTAGCAACTGCTGGATCCTGGGGAGTGAGGAAAAACATTGAAGAATCAACACATATTTTACTTTTCATTTCTGATTAATGTAATAACTGAATTATAGTGATTATATATAACTTTTCTCACTTTCTTAGGTAAATGATTTGTTTAAATTACAAATTGTCTACTTCAAAGCGGGTTAGTCGTGGACGCCTTGTGTAGATCAAGTCTAAGATAGCGGTTGTAAGGCCAACTTTTATCTTAGGATGGTTTACACGGCGGGGGCTGTTACGACTCTGCCGCTTCGGGGCGTGACACCAGAAGAGATCCGAAACTTGCTAAATGAGTTTTCCGACCAGTTTCTGAAAGAACTACCTAAAGGATTGTCTCCAATCCGAGGCATAGAGCACTGTATTAATTTGCAACCAAGTACCACCCTATTGAACTGACCTGCATACAAAATGAACTCTGAATAGGTTGCCGGGTTAAAGAAATAGGTGGACAAGCTTATAGAGCAAGGATATGTGAGAGAGAGCATGAGTCCTTGTACTGTACTAGCTCTACTCGCTTCAAAGAAGAATGGTTCATGGTGCATGTACATCGATAGCCGAGCAATCAATCGAATTTCCATTAAGTACAGATACTCAATACTGAGGCTCGATGACATATTAGATGAGCTTCATAGTGCTAAGATATTTTCAAAAATTAATCTGCGAAGTGGCTACCACCAGATTCATATGAGACCAGGAGATGAGTGGAAGACTACCTTCAAGACTAGGCATGAACTCTACGAATAGTTGGTTACGCCATTTGGACTTACTAAGGTGTCGAGTACATTCATAAGGTTAATGAACCATGTGATGTACCCTCTTATTGGGAGGTATGTGGTCGTGTATTTTAATGACATATTAGTATATAGTACTGACCCGGATAGCTATATTCAACATCTCTGTGATGTATTTGACATTTTACGAACTAAGAAATTGTATGGGAATGTAAGGAAGTGTACATTCTACTAGAATGAGGTGGTTTTCCTAGGGTTTGTAGTATCAAGAGAAGGAATCCAAACATATGAGGAAAAGATCCAAGCAAATGAGAAAGAGATCCAAGCTATTTTGGAATCGCCAATGCTAAAGAATGTCATTGAGGTTCAAAGTTTTCATAGCCTAACTTCTTTCTATAGGCGATTTATTAAGAACTTCAGTACAATAGCTGCCCCATTGACTGAATTGACGAAGGAGAGTGAAGGATTCAAGTAGAACGACTAAGTTGAACAGACCTTTAAAGAGATTAAGGAAAAACTACCTCGATACCTGTCTTATCGTTGCCAAATTTTAACATAGTCTTCAAATTGGGATGTAATACATCAAGAGTTGGAATTGATGTTGTCCAGATGCAAGAGCGACGACTCATCGCCTACCATAGTGAAAAAGTTAGTGGTCCAACCTTAAACTATTCTATGTACGAGAAAGAGTCGTACTCTCTTTTTCGAGCCTTTATTGTTTGGCAACACTATCTAGTGCCACAAGAGTTTATTATTTACACTGACTACGAATTATTAAAACATCTTGAGAGTCAAAACAAACGTTCAAAGAGGCAAGCCAAAAGCCAAGTGGTTGGAGTTTATAGAAGGGTTCTCGTACGTAATCCGATATAAAAAGGAAAGCGCAAATGTGGTCGCCAATGCTCTATCACAATGGCAAACTTTATTGACTACTTTGCAAACAAAATTATTAGGATTCTCACTCATCATTGAACAATATATTACTAACCCTCCCTTTGGTCTTGTTGTTGAATATTGCCGAGAATGGGTAGTTGTTGGAGGGTATTATCTTAAGGATGGCTATCTATTCAAGGACCATAGGCTATGTATTCTAAACTGCTACGTGCACGAGCTATTGATCAGGGAAACTCATAGCGAAGGATTATCTAGTCATTTTGAAGAGACCAAGACAATCAATTTGTTGAAGGAAAACTTTTACTAGTCCAGTTTGACTAAGGATGTCTATAAGGTAGTAGGATGTTGTGAGGTATATAAGCGAGCAGAGGGGAAGAGAAAACTCCATGGAGAGTACATGTCGCTGCCAACACCAACCTTATCTTAGACCGACCTCAACATGGACTTTATCCTAGGGTTGCCTCGAACATCAAGAGGGAAAGATTATATTTTTGTTGTAATGGACCGCTTCAGTAAGATGGCACACTTCATTCCATTCCATCGGACTAACAATGCTCTATATATTGCTAATTTGTTTTTGTAGGAGATTGTCTTACTACATAAGGTACCAAAGACTATTGTCTTAGATCGAGACACAAAATTTTTGAGCTATTTTTTAAAGACTCTTTAGAGAAGACTTGGAACTAAACTCGTATTCAACTCCAGTAGCCACCATCAAACTGACGACCAAACTGAAGTGGTGAACAGGACGCTAGGTAATCTGTTCAAAGCTGTTGTAGGGAAGAACTTGAGGGATTGGGATTGGGATTTGTACCTATCAGTTATGGAGTTTACATATAGGTAAACTGTTCATAACACTACTAGGAAGACCTCATTCGAGATCATTTATGGCTTAAATCCCTTTATTCCCCTGGATATGATCGGTACCCCAATAGCTATTAAAGAAAGTTAATTCAAAGTTGATCAAGCTCAAGAATTGCATGAGCTACATCAGTCTGTAACTAAGAATATCACTAAGTTCAATAAGAAATAGTGAGAAATTGGTAGCCAAGGCCGTCAAACTGTTTCTTTCCGCCTAAGAGACTTAATATGGATATACCTTAACCGAGAACAATTTCCACGTGCTGATAGTCTATTCAAGCTCTTAAAGAAGATCAACCGCAATGCTTACTGAATCAAGTTGCCTGATGCTATCGTGTTTCTTCCACCTTTAATGTGTCCGTTCTAATTCCTCAATAACCAATAGAAAAAGATCCTACAAGCACCTTAGAAGAAAGAGCAAAGACCGCTCTAGATTTGAGAACAAATCTTTCCAATCCCTAAGTAGATGATAGGAATCAACCCCTTGGACCGATCATACGTAGTTGAGCTAGAGAACTCCAAAGACTTGCTCAAAGGATCCTAGCTTTAGGCCATAGCCGAAACGAAGATTCCTATTCAACAACAATGCTTTAACCAAAAAGATAACCTAATAATAGCCGAAGTGAGCTCTCGATCCGACTACAAGCATCCAACCTCGAATCGAGCTAACTTTTCTTTAGAAGAAGTAATTGGTCTCTGGCCTGGTCCAAATCATATTAGCCCCTAACTACCAACATTTCCTGTTTCGCCTACTTGTATCATATTCCTAACTTCCATTCACCACGTAATACGTGCCTCCTAGACATAACTTTCCAGAATGATTTTTTCGTTTTCGTACTGAATATTCTTTATCTCTTTTACCCCTTTTAGTGTGTTTCATGTAACTTCATTATAGAATACCTTATGTAAAGTAACCCTAGTGGATGGGTATATAAACCCCCATTTTCTTGTACGCAACAACAACCTAATCAATACAGAATTATTCTCGTTAAGCAACCTTAATGTTCTCATCATCATTTCAACTCTTATTCGTTCCCCTTAGTAAGGAGTAGTGGTGAATGACCCTTCAGTTCGAACCGGTATGTTATATTTGGCGGATTATAGGCCAAGTAAGATCAAGTGGTGTGTCATATTCATTCGGTAGCTACCTGAACTTTGTTAACTTTTTCCCTTTTTTTTTCACTTCATTGTGGTACTTCTTTATGTGTTTAACCCTAAAGATACATTAGCAAAGAGCCCAAACAGCTTTCTCCTTGAATAAGGTTGGAGGTACGACCATCCACCCAAATTCTTCCACATATAGAAATGGTTAAAGAGCTCGGGAGTGGACCTTATCACCAAGTATTCACAAAGCCCCTAGAAAACCCTCTATCCATTGGGAGGACTGGCGCTGGATTGCACCAATACAAGTTAAAGATCTCCTTCTCAAATTCACTCAAAGGGGAGGCACTAACTATATTCAAAACACTTCTCAAACACTATAAAACGCCCTGCTGACAACAAAAGAACCTTATCCTCCCTTCTTAGTAGCCTTATTTCCTAACCTGGAGTTAGCTTAATCATGAAGTTGCTTAAGACCCAGTTGCAAGCAGAAGGCTTGCTCCTACTTATTCGACTGCTCGAACCTTTGCTTGTTCCAGGTATGATGAACAAATCTTTAGCCTCTGATAAGGGACCATACACATAAGTATCTATTAGGATGGCATTGATGAGCCTCATTCTATTTAGTACCTCCACCGCCATCTTAATGGCAACATCTAGTTGTTCTAATGATATGACTTCATCTTCTTCTCCAGGGGAAGGATCACTCCTTGTGGTCTAAGAGTCCATAATGTTATACTTTAACACATCAAATGGCATCTTACTTGTGTTTGTAAACATTATGATGATGAAGCAAATAGAAATGAAGAACTTTCAAGAAGCGTTTAAGAAAATGAAAGCTTCGAAGGAGATAGGTGTTGTAATAAAGAAGAGAGAAAGGTTGCAAAAGAGTAATCTCACAAAGTGATCATAGTATTTATAAGCTAAGCACCTTAGGAAATGAATTGACAATTATGGGGATTTGAATAAGCATGAATCCCCTAAAACACTGCGATGCGAACACATAGAGATAGCTTTGATCAAACAGTAGCATTTAAAAGATAAAACGTATGTAACTGCACATAAGTTTGCAAAGAGAAAACACCTATCACATCGCATTAACTACATCATGAAAGCACGCGGTAAAGTAAGAATTGGAAAAGTTACTGTAAACCCTAAAGCCAAGCCAAGTAACCATAGGTTTGAACTTAAAACCCAAGGTTTAGGACGATCGGCTAAAGGATCCGATCAAACCCAAATTATAAACTATTTAACAAAATACCAGTAAAAATGACCCTGTAAACTTAAATTTAAGAAAGTGAGT